>OX637345.1:10152621-10719316 GCA_951799405.1 Agapetus fuscipes
TACCTATCCGCCCAGTGGTTTCATACTATCCAGCCCCATCTTATAAGTTATGTAAAAAACTTAATGACTTAATTTCAGAATTCGACATTTTTCATCCCAAATACAGTATTAAGAATAGCCATGAGCTCGTCAAACTTTTAAATAATTTCATAGTGCCATTTAACAGTAAACTAGTTTCTTTTGATATTACAAATTTATTTACCAACGTCCCTATTGACGACAGTAGAATAATTTTCACTGAACTACTAAATAAATCAACTCTAGATGACAGTGTAAAAGATGAAATGATTAGAATGTTTAATACATGTGTTGAACAAAATTATTTTGAATTTAATAACAATTACTATAGTCAATCCACCGGTCTACCCATGGGCTCCCCGCTTAGCCCCATCATAGCTGAATTATTCCTCAACAATCTTGAAGAAACCATGTTTTCTTCTGATCATTTCAATCTTAAAAATAATATTGTTAAATGGATTAGATACGTAGATGACATTTTTTGCTTATTTAAGGGAACCAACCGACAACTTAGTTCACTCTTAGAATTTATCAATAAATTACATCCTAACATAAATTTTACATTAGAATCTAACCCTGATAATACTCTTAATTTCCTTGACTATTCTCTTAAAATAATTGATAACAAGATTGCATATTCTATTTATAGAAAACCCACACACACCGACACCATTATTCATTCTTCTTCCACGCACCCAATTTCACACAAGTTATCAAGTTTCCACTCCATGCTTGAGAGACTTATCAGGACTCCACTAACAGATGCTGACCACAGAACCGAACTTGACACTATTAGACAAATTGCTTTCAATAACGGATATGACATCAAAATAATAGACAAATTACTCAACAAAAAAACCAAAACAACACTATACAGACAACACATTTACCACTCTTATAACACTCGAGAGGACCTAGACCGACCTTGGAGGAAAGTACTATTCTTGGGTGAAATTTCTTCCAAAATCTCCAAGATTCTACCCGACTCTATCAGACCTGCGTTTTACACCAATAATAAATTGGGAAACTTACTTTGTAATTCTAAATCGAAAATGGACATTTTACAAAAATGTGGAGTATACGAAGTTCGGTTTGGCGACTGCAATCGAGTATACATTGGGCAGACTTGTAGAAGTTTAAAAATTAGAATGGACGAACACAGGCGTTGTCTATCTAATAATAACTTCTCCGAGTTCGCCAACCACATTATAGAATCAGGACATACTTTTAATAAACATACAATCAAACTTCTTCATACAAACACATACAGACCGACTTTAACAGCTCTCGAGACCATAGAAATTAATAAAAATTCAAGTACTGTCAATTCCTTACTAAATAACTTTTTGATCCCTAATCCATCTCCTCTCCTGACCTTGTTTCCTAGAAATAATAATAAATCTGTCACCAACAATCCCAGCGCTCTGTTCCCTTCCTCACCCCTCCCCCCCTCCACTACTCCCGCCCCTTAAAAGAATGTTACACTAATTTATATTTTATTTTGTTAGTCAGTAATATTTTGTACCTGATGATGGAAACATTGTTTCCGAAACCGGTCGTACATTATTAAATTTTACTCGCCCCGTAGCCTTATACAATTTGTTTTTTATTTTTAATTTTAATTTTTTAAAAATTTAATTCATTTAGAAGTTTCAGTTTTTCCATATTTACTCAAAAACTATTGACATTATTGAAAAAAATTTGAGTATTAAACCTAAACAATGTATAGTTCTGTAAGTTAAAAGCAAAAAAAAAATCTAAAATACAGCACACACGAAAAAAAAGCTAAAAATGTAAAAAAAACGCGTTTTTTGAAAAAAAAAATTGTGGTGGCAATTCTTAAGTTATATATTTTGTTTAAGCTTTATAATTAAGAAAAAAAATTAATAAACATGCTTGATTTTTTTCATTACTGTAACTATTTTGCTAGGACCATAAAGTGTAAGAAACAAAAACGGCAGATTTAGCTTTATAACACGCCATTAGCGTTTGAAAAAGCGTTTAAAAAAAGCAGAAGCACCTTTCGTTTTTCGTTTCGTTTTAAACGCAGCAAAGTTTTCGTTTCGTTTTAAACGAAAGTTGCTTCAAGCAACTTTCGTTAAAACTTTGCTGCGTTTAAAACGAAACGAAAAACGAAAGTTGCTTCTGCTTTTTTTAAACGCTTTTTCAAACGCTAATGGCGTGTTATAAAGCTAAATCTGCCGTTTTTGTTTCTTACACTTTATGGTCTTAGCAAAATAGTTACAGTAATGAAAAAAATCAAGCATGTTTAATAAAAAAAAATCTTAATTATAAAGCTTAAACAAAATATATAACTTAAGAATTGCCACCACAAATTTTTTTTTCAAAAAACGCGTTTTTTTACATTTTTAGCTTTTTTTTCGTGTGTGCTGTATTTTGGATTTTTTTTTTTGCTTTTAACTTACAGAACTATACATTGTTTAGGTTTAATACTCAAAAATTTTTCAATAATGTCAATAGTTTTTGAGTAAATAAGGAAAAACTGAAACTACTAAATGAATTAAATTTTATATTTACAATAAACCCAAAAAACGAAAAAACGCTTTTTAAGCTGCTTTTTTTAAAAAGCGTAAGCGTTTTTTCGTTTTTTTTTACTAAGCCGTTTTTTCCATCTCTACTAGTAAATATATTTTTGCTTTTCGAGAACATTTTCGTGCTGTTTTTGGTGAACTTTCGATTTTTTCAAATTGCTGATCCAATTTTATAAAGTTTTTAATACAATCTGCAGCGAATTCATTACATTGGGCTATAATTTAATTCTACCTCGATATCGAAACGAAATACCTTTAACTTATAAAGGTTTGTGCATTTACTTAGTGAAAATTCATCTATTGAATTTCTTATAAAACGTAAGTATTTTTCTTTTTTTTAATATTTGTTATTTTATCCTCGAGTACTTTCGACTGTCGTCATTTTCAAGAGTCATTTATATATAAATTAAATAAAAAAAACTTCAATTTTTCATTAAATGTAATCCAGCTGTCTTATTTATCAATTTTCAACACAACTGTGGCTTGTGTGCCAGTATATAGCTATTTGATAACAGTTGGTTTTCAGCTAGGTTCACTCATCTGCAATACTTCCGTGTGCATGTGTGAGTGAACATTCTAGTTGAGTGGTGGAATGGGAACACGCATCCGGGCCTGTATAGTTGTAATATTAAATACAAACATAGATTAACTTCATTATAAAATATGCAACAATTTTAATTTAAGTTTTATTTTATAATTATAATTAATAAATAAACAATTTGTGAACCTTTTATTTTATCACTTAAGTAGTTTGTAAAATAAAATAGGTACACATAATCTTTTGTATTATAAGTTGTAAAAACTAGAACTGTGTATGGAATGTAGGGTTCTTAAAAAGCAACAAAAAATGCTTGTCTACTTTGCATGCTGTTTTAAGGGCAAAGATCATTCTGCCCTTTGCAAAAAAAGTGATAACATATATTCCTTAAGCCCTCGGGCCTAGTTTTTTTCATTATATTGTAGGTCCACATGCAAGCATGTGTTAGTGCGAAATTATGCGTGTCTGCTTGTGGGAATGCATTTAATATGAATCTCAAATGATATATATCTTTGCAACTTAGATTTATATTTATATAAGGCATACCTGTGGCAATATAGGCATACCTGTGGCAGCACATTACAACTAAGAAAGAAGAAGAGAAATCCACCTTGTACACGTCACAAGTGAAGATCCGGCTCAATATGATTGGTGAGCTGTAGAGATCCGTTACCTGCTCTGACAGTGCGGACGTGACAGCACATCGTTATTCACAACTTCAACATTTTAACATGGAATGTGGCAGTATAGAAATAAAACAGGAGGTCAGCGATGAAGATGAACAATACTGGGAAGTTCCTGTTGATAATTTTATGGTTGGAAACTCGAAAAGCGGGATAGACATCGTGGAAGATGGCGCTAAGGTGGAGGCCGTGAACAGAATCAAACATGAACCTGTTTGTTATTACGGTGAAGAACTGGAGTTTATTCTGGATCCTACTGCTGTGGATGGTGGCGCAGAGGACAGCCAGCCCGACACCGCGCTAGGTAAGAGGCCAACCTGTCTGAACAATGTTAGCTAGGGGAGAGGACAACATGTCTGAACAATGTTAGTTAGCTAGGGGAGAGGACAACATGTCTGAACAATGTTAGTTAGCTAGGGGAGAGGACAAAATGTCTGAACAATGTTAGTTAGCTAGGGGAGAGGACAACATGTCTGAACAATGTTAGTTAGCTAGGGGAGAGGACAACATGTCTGAACAATGTTAGTTAGCTAGGGGAGAGGACAACATGTCTGAACAATGTTAGTTAGCTAGGGGAGAGGACAACATGTCTGAACAATGTTAGTTAGCTAGGGGAGAGGACATGTCTGAACAATGTTAGTTAGCTAGGTGAGAGAACAACATGTCTGAACAATGTTAGTAAGCTAGGGGAGAGGACAACATTTCTGAACAATGTTAGTTAGCTAGGGGAGAGGATAACATGTCTGAACAATTTTAGTTAACTAGGAGAGAGGACAACACGTCTGAACAATTTTATTAGCTAGGAGAGAGGACAACATGTCTGAACAATGTTAGTTAGCTAGGGGAGAGGACAACACAATCTGAACAATGTTAGTATGCAGTGCGCAAAGTCCCTCTCCCTAGTAGAGGCTTCTGTAACTCCCCGTCCTAGACACTTGTCTGATGCTGGTGTAATGCGGCTCTCAGGTTGACCCTCGCTAAGTGACAGTTACTGTATGCTCTGATATTTCCAGATGACAGTTCTGAGTGTGTCAGCGTCTCGGGGACCAGCAAGAGACACACTGCCTGGGAAAGCGGACCGTCCACCTCAACAGGCCATCAACTGATAAGCAAGTGTGTAATGGATGATCTAGCTTATGACATGGACTCAAGTAATGATGGGAGAAGTGCTGCACATAAGCCATTTCATTTTTGCAACGACTGTGGATATAGCAGCAAGAAGAAGAGTGACGTTGTAAGACACGTCAGAATCCACACAGGAGATAAGCCATACATGTGTGACCTGTGTGATTATAGATGTGCTCAAATAGCTAATCTGAATCATCACAAAATCACACACACCGGACAAAAGCCATACATGTGTGATCAGTGTGATTACAAAACTACGAGCTCACTTCGGCTTAGAAAACATCAAGTCACGCATGCTGAGCTTAAGCCCCTGGCCTGTGAATGGTGTGACTACAATGATTTAGATGAAACAAATATGAAAAAGCATTTATCATCACAACATCCTGAACATAAACCATATCCTTGTGACCTGTGTGACTATAAAGGTTTAAATTTAGGAGCTTTAAAAAGGCACAAAATAACACACACAGGACGTAGACCGTTTGCCTGTGATCAGTGTGAGTATAAGGCTACTCAAGCGGACGCCTTGAAGAGGCACAAATATTTACACACTGGTCTGAAGCCGTACGCTTGCGATCAGTGCGATTACAAGTCCGCACAGTTATCTGTTTTGAAAAAACACATAGTTACACACACCGGACTTAAGTTGTTTTCTTGTGACCTGTGCAGTTACAATGGTCCGCATCTGTCGAGCCTACGGAGGCATCAAATAATACACACGGGAAAGAAGCCGTTTGCCTGCGATCACTGTGATTACCGAGCTTATCATCTGAAGACCCTGAGGAAGCACCAAGTGAAGCACACGGGCTACAAGCCTTATGCCTGTAATGAGTGTGACTACACGGCCGCCCAGGCCAGGTCCCTGTACATACACAAGTTCACGCACACGGGCGGGAAGCCGTATGTGTGTGAGGAGTGCGACTACCAGACCACGCAGGCTTACGGCTTTAAGAGACATAAACTCAAGCACAGCAGCGCCGCGTCACAACCTCCCAGCTAGTGAGTGTGGGGAGCTGCTTACACAAGTATTACTGACTTCTTCACACCATACACATAATAAACAAATCAATTTATTTGATGAGTGCTGTTTTTTTTGTGATTCACAAACTTTGTTGTCACTATAAAAAGTGTCAAATTTCAAGCAAGACTCAAGTGTTGCCAAAAGGCTGGATGGAACTTTTAGGGAGGTAACTTTTCGTGTCTATTTGGTAATGATGTTGCCCCCCCTAGATTTGATCCTGAGTATCCCCATGGTAACAGGGGTGACATTGGCAAAGCGAATTTGAAAAATAGTTAATACTTATTGTGGTCCCCTGAGAATTAAAATGAACGGCATGTGTTCTTGTTATGTTGATGTGTACAACACCAGTTGGTGTAATACCAGACTTTCTCAGTTGCCCAGCTGCTCAGCTGCTCTTCACCAGTACCCCGAGTACAAAACATTGCGTAAATCAAAAATGTATGCTATGTACAAGGGCTAGAGAGTGATTAAGTTTGCACACATTTTTTTCAATTAACAAGCTCAGTTCGTAGAATGCTTGCATTCCATGCCGAGAGCAAGAGTTCGATCCCCACCGAGGGTGCCAAAAATGATTTTCCGTTTTGGTGTCTATTTCAAAATCCCACAATAAATACCGGCAAGGTGTACTCAGCCTTCACAAGAAATGAGAACCAGCCTGCCCAGAAGCTGAGAAACCCCCACTTCAAATTCAAGTGGTTGGTGTGAGGCTGGCCTCCTTACCTGTAAAAATAAATAGGTCCCGAATCGCCACATGCGACCACAACGGATAAAGCAGTCAAGAAGTTACGCTATATGCGTAGCTTAGTTGCGTTAACTCAATCAATGTTTATACTCTGGGTGCAGAGCTGCCCAAACAGCACCAAGTCTCATCTAATATCAGACTTGACGGTGGTTGTTGCCTCCAACTTCTAATTTCTCAATAATATTTTCTGTAAAACTGGAGATGGAAAAAATAATAAACCATTTAATAACATGTTATTGTGTTTGATTGTACCAGCTACGGTGAAAATGAAGCATTTAAGAAGCATGACAGGAAAAACCCTGAAGGAATGAGGAATGAATGGATAAAGAAAGAATGTAAGTTGAAAGAGAATGGGAAAGTTAAAGTACAAAAGAATGTGATGAGATGGTTTGGGCGTGTGGGAAGAATGAATGATGATAGACTGACTAAGTATATATACAGAGGAAGTGTGAAACAAAAAAGAGGTAAGGGATGACCCAGAAAAGTATGGAGTGATCAGATGGAGGAGATTGTGAAAGAATGGGATATATAATACAAAGTGAGCGTAAAAGAAGAAAATGCATGAAAAAGGTGATGGATATGAATGAATTGAGAGAGGTATGCAAGGATAGGAAGAAATGGAGGCACCTTTGCAGAGGCTCTGGCCACTCTTAAGAGTTACACTTACAGTAGTATAATGCTGATTTCATCCATAATGCATTCTGCCCAGTTTGCCTATAGATTACCTGACATACTATGTGAAAGCTTTCATACATGCCCATACACTACTAGACTTCCAACCAGGCGCCGGATAGAAAAAAAAACCATAGACAAAGCGGGCAGAGTGTGTTTGGTGAAAAGCCACCAGCTGAATGGCTGGGTTCGTCAGTCTACCCCCGACTCTGGCCTGTTGTTCCGACAAACTATGCTACCAGAGGAGAGTAGTCAGGAGGTGCGGGGAGGAGTCCGTTTTTTTCTGCAATGAGTTGCATGAAAACATAATAAGCCGGTCCAACACCTGATTCCTCTTTTAGTGCAGACGTCGTGAGTAAGGAATTTTTAAAATGTTTGCATATGAATGGACATAAAAAAAATGTTTGAATGAAATTAGATGAAATACTTAATGAATCGTTCCTTGACTTATAGGTTGGTATGCGGCTGACCACCCATACTGTAAAAAAAAATGGTTCACTTTGCCAATGTCACCCCTGTTTCAGGGAAGGACGGCAAGAGTTGCAGGGCTTATGTTCATTTGAGATTGGGTTTTTATATTGTATGTAGGTCCACATGCGGCATGTGTTAGCGCGAAATTATACATGTCTGCTTGTGGGAATGCATTTAATATAAATCTTAAATGATATATATCTTTGCAGCTTAGATTAGATTAGAATACCTATATGTTTTTTGAAAGATTAACCATTATAAATTTTAAATTTCTGTCAATGAAATATGTTTTTATTGTACATTAATTTCAGATACTCACATAAGATTTTCGTAATTATGGTCTTTTCTTTTCTGTCTTGAAAATTTAAATGCACGTTTTTCAAAGCCACTTATTGTAAAAGAGGAGCTATTTTTCTAGAAATGATATTTAAGTGTACACCTTGGAATTTTAATGTTTGATGGCTTTATTTTTCTCAATCGGGTTACCTCCTGAAAAATCTCCCTTCCCCACTGCATGGTGTATTATGTTTCCCTGCTCTGTAGGTGTTCAAGATATTCAAATACTTTTCTCATAATGCACAAGCCATCATCCAGCAATAAGCGGCCAACTCAGCAGAGCCCTTGAACTGTTTTCACTCTCTAGTTTCTTACACTTCCAAGTTGATTATTAATCCTAAAGGTTTCCATTACAGACGACCTCCATTCTTCCTGTACAACATTATATTTACATTGACTTCAGATTTCTCCGAAGCACCTTTTCATGATATTCCGCTCCAACCAGCCGATCAATACCTCCTTAAACTGTAGATCAGGGATTCCCAAACTTTAAAAAAAAATAAAGAATACATTACTTATCTTGTAAGGAGCGAGAAGCAATCTCCATATCTTGTCTCAGATGTCTACGCTGGGTAATAATAAATCACTTATCCTGTGGTTTAGTAAGATGGAAGAAGCAATCTCCATATCTTGTCTCAGATATCTACGCTGGGTAATAATAAATCACTTATCCTGTGGTTTAGTAAGATGGAAGAAGCAATCTCCATATCTTGTCTCAGATGTCTACGCTGGGTAATAATAAATCACTTATCCTGTGGTTTAGTAAGATGGAAGAAGCAATCTCCATATCTTGTCTCAGATGTCTACGCTGGGTAATAATAAATCACTTATCCTGTGGTTTAGTAAGATGGAAGAAGCAATCTCCATATCTTGTCTCAGATGTCTACGCTGGGTAATAATAAATCACTTATCCTGTGGTTAAGTAAGATGGAAGAAGCAATCTTCATACCTGTACCTCAAGTGTTAAATATTGCTCAAACTCCCCTCAATCACGTAAATCGAAAAAATATATATAAAAACTAAATCACTAAGTACAGTCATATGTAGGATACATTTTCAATTTACGCGATCGAGTGGAGTTTATGTAAATGTTTCACACTCGAGGTACTTCTTTCTTTTGTCTTGTCATCTTTGCGCTGGGTACTAAAATATTGCTTAACTTTTGCTTTAGCAAGAAGCAATCAATCTTTCATCTCTTTTCTCAGTTTTGATAAGTAATTTTTTGTGCACTGAAGTTGGATGGAGGCACACTTGGATGTTGAAATAAAAGATACATTTTTTGATCAAATTTTCAATTTAATTCACCTCAACAACTTATTACCTTAATACAGAATATTTGCCGTCTGTGCAAAGTAAACATAAGAAAAATCACAGCTTCTCTCAAGATTTTTAACATTAGATACACTTCCACAACAACTTACAGTTTTTTGTGGATAGTACTCATTTGATCATTCATAAGCTGAGGTTGTGAATGAACAATGAATGAAAAAAAATGAATGACGAGATTTTTAAAGTTCAATCTTTATCACTAAATCTAAATCTAAGCTGCAAAGATATGTATCATTTGAGATTCATATTAAATGCATTCCCACAAGCAGACATGCATAATTTCGCGCTTACACATGCTGCATGTGGACCTACAATATAAAAAACCCAATCTCAAATGAACATAAGCCCTGCAACTCTTGCCGACCTTCCCTGAAGCAGGGGTGACATTGGCAAAGTGAACCATTTTTTACAGTATGGGTGGTCAGCCGCATACCAACCTATCAGTCAAGGAGTACAAGCAATTAATACAATCAAATATATAAAACAAATAAACTCTAAGCAATTACTTAAACAGTAAAAAATTAAAAAAAAAAAAAAAAAAACTACAACACATATTTTTTTTAATTTAAAAGCCTCAGCTTTAACCACCAGCATTACAGATCAACCGCCATTTCTTTCGATCCTTGCATACTTTTTTCATTTCATCCAGAGCCATAACCTTTTTCATACAAGCTCTCCTCTTATTATGACTCTGGATATCCCATTCATTCGCTATTTCGAAAATTTGGTCCATCCATACCTTTCTCGGCCTTCCTCTTCCATGACATCCATCTAATATGAAATTAAGGTGCCACTGTATCTGAATACTTTAATTCCTATTTCTATCTTTATTCTGTTATTGAAATGTGTTTTGATTTGTGTTTTTTTTAACTTGATGACCGTGCAGCTTTATAATCACACTGATCGCAAGCATATGGCTTCTCGCCAGTGTGTTTTAGCACGTGGGATTTTAAAACTCCTAACTGGATGGTTTGATGACCACATTGATCACAAACAAACCGTTTATCTCTAGAGTGTTGCAGTTTGTGTTTTTTCAAGCCTGATGGCTGCTTAGTTTTAAAATCACACTAATCGCAAGCTAAATGCTTAAGTATAGAATGGCTTAATTTATGACATTTCAAATTTTATGAATATGGACTTTTATAATCACACTGACCGCAAGCAAATTCTTTACATTTTGAATGAGATAATTTGTGAGTTTTTAAGCTAGATAACAGGGCAGTTCTAAAGTCACACAGCTCACAAGCAAATGGTTTTCGGCCAGTGTGAAGTATTTGGTGATCTCTTAAATGCGTAGAACGAGAAGTCTTATAGTTGCATTGATTGCAAGAAAATTGCTTAAATTTAGTATGAATAAGCAAATGTTTCTTTAATCTTGATGACTCAAATGCTTTATAATCACACTGATCACTGGAAAAAGTTTTAAACCCTTGGTGTAATAGTTTATGTAAATTTAATTTTGACATCTGATAAGATCTGTAATCACACTGATCACAAGCAAATGGTTTTTGCCGGTGTGTGTTAGTTTGTGTGTTTTAAAGTTCCTGATTGAGTTGCTTTATATTCACAAAGATCACAGGCGAATGGCTTATCTCCTGAATGTATATATTTATGAGTTTTAAAGTGTGATGACTTGTTTGTTTTATAATCACATTTATCACAAGAGAATGACATACTTATATTTCTGCACTTAAAAGATTTACACACATAACTCAACTCATCACAAACACACAACTGCAAATCACTATGAGTTATTTTATGTCTTTTCAATGACTTTGAATAACACGTTTTAAAATCACACTGATCACAGGCAAACCTTTTAAGTCCAGCATGCTTTAACATGTGATCTTTGAGATATGCTGATTGTGTTGTTTTATAATCACACTGATTACAAGCAAACACCTACACAAAAAAGTGTGTTAATTTATGTTTATTCAAATTAGATTTTTGAATTGCTTTAAATTCACAATAATGGCACGAGAATGGTTTATATCCAGTGTGAGTCAACTAATGAAGTTTCAAAGCACTTGATTGAATTGCTTTGTAGTCACACTGGTCACAAGCAAATGGTGTTTGTCCAGTGTGCGTCATTGTGTGTTTCACCATGGCTGATTTATAGCTACATTTGAAGCTGCAGTCATTGCAGTGAAGTTTGCCACTCTGCCCAGCTGTGTTTATTTGTCTTCATGACGGCCTGTATACTTTTCTTGGTGTTGATTTCATGTAGATCTCCCGAGGAGGATGGCTCTCTCTCTGAAGTTATGTTTCTGTGGGGACAGCTCTGGCTTATTTGCAAGACGGATTCATTTCCAGAAATGTCACCTGTAAATAAAGCACACAGGCGTTACAAACTTGTAGTGAATATGGATTCTGAACAACTGATTCAGCACAAATAGGAATTTACAAATAAAAATCTTGATGGGCAAACATCAAACTTGTATAGGACTACAGTCCCTCTATTATTACTGGCAGAAGCACAATATTCCTCTTTTGTACCGCAGTACCAAAGGTAAAAACTGCTATGATTATTGCCAATCATCATTAAAGAGGCACAGGAAGGATAAGGAGAAGTAATATAGCAATTCAACCAAAAACGATGTTCAGCAAAAAAACAATAATGCGTGTTGTGAATGACACTGCTCTCCCTCTTTGCCTGCTCACTGTTTACTCACCTCACATGGAGCTACCAGGCTGCTGTCTGCGCCGTCCGCCTCCATGCCCACTGCGTGTTCTGACTTAATGCACTAGCTTAGGCAGTGTCAGCAGGAGCCTTCCAGTGATATACTTCACCGCCATCACTGAGCTCGCGCTTTATATTACCACAGAGTAGGATTACTGCACTCCATGACTGATGAAAGAAAGAATAACAAGTACACATCATCTGTCACCAACAGCTGTCCCTGTCAAATACCAAGATCCGGCTCTGAAATCAAAAGTCATTCCATGAAGCTAAAGACATTCCGTGTGTATTCATGCCGAAGGACCTGAACAAAATTTCAAATTTCTGTCGACGGAGTTACGTTATAGTTCTAGGTGAATACGGTCCTAGGGCCTAGGACCTAGGTAGTTAACAATCAATAAAAAAAAATATTAGCTTTTCTATTCGAAGTGAAACTTGAATGATCTTAATCTTCAGAAACGTAATGGCAAACGTCACGGGTATTTGTGACTAGGATCTTAAGCAATTAACAACAAAATATTAATTTGATTCCGCCGAAACTCTGTCAGCTTACGACACATTTTTTTTTTATCTAGCTGACTTCATTTCTGAAGATCTTTCCGTTGCTAGATAGCGTCAAGGGTCTCATAAGGAAGATCCGGATCTCTCAGCTCGGCAGGGAAGTGTCAACATATACTCTGTGGTGTCAACCTCCATTTTGTAGTTTGTCATTTTTATACACAAGAGGAATTTATCTGTCAATGCATGATCAGATTCCTTGGATAATGGACGCTGATAATCCACGCCGAGAGAGAAGGAACAGGAGCGACTCATGCTGGGAAGTTCCTCTGGACGAAACAGAAGATGTGAAGTCGGAAAGTGAATCGGACAACGTTGAGAATGACGTGGAGGCGGAGGCTGTGGCCAGGATAAAACAAGAGCCTGCGTGTTGTGGGGTGGAGGGGCTGGAGTTCATATTGGATTCCCCAGTAGCAGAGTCTTGCTCCACGCCAGGTGAGAGCTCACGGAGCCTAGCTTTCGACTGTATTCTAAGTTGCAAAAACATATTGACATTTAAGGCTCATATTTAATGCACGCCCACAAGCAGACACGTTAAAGTTCGATCTTGCACATGCTGCATGCGCGCTTACCAAAAATTAGAGGTGAAAGTGCCAAAGTGGACCATTTTTGGGTAGTCAGCTTCATATAAAAATAACCTAAAGATTCTGAGATACTAAGATTCATATTACGTGCATTCTCACAAGCCGACACATGTAAGTTCACGCTTACACATGCCGCATGTGAACCTGCGACGTAAAAACCCAAATCTCAAATGAACATAACCCTGCAACTCTTGCCAACCTTCCCTGAAACAGGTGTGACATTGGCAAAGTGAAATATTTTCTATAGTATGGGTGGTCAGCCGCATACCAGCCTATAAGTTAAGGAACACAGACAATAAATAACATGTTTACAATAAACAAAGGCTGGTTGGTTTAAGGAAATACGTATATTCACACAAATTGAGTTGAGGAAATAAAACCATTATAATCTCTATTTTCACAACTTCATATGTATTTTTATTCAAAGTACCCATATAACATTTTTGATAGTTCATTTTATCCGCTTGATTCGTGGTGAGATTTGTAATCCCGCTCGACAAATTGATCTGTATGTTCCCGACAATTATTGTAGGCAACGTGAGCATAGACTATTGCTACTCTCAAGATGCATGACTACCCTACCTAGAGTTATGACTGTGGGGAGCGCAATGGCTATGCTCAATGAGATCTCCTATTCGGTTGATATCTTCCACCTGAGTGAAAATCAGCTTAGACAGAGGCTTCCGTTTCTCCTAAGCTGATTTCGGTTACTTGTGATTTTTTTGTGTTACTTGTGTTTTTAATTATTGTATGCATTAGGTTTAAAACCTGTCATGTACTTTAATGTGAAAATAAATCTATCTATCTATAACAGCACCTGGCATGTTTCTAAAATTTATTAAAAGAAATATTGTAAGATTGGGCTTTAATAAAATGGGCGCTCCAGAGGTTAAACCTTTAATTATGTTGTTTATTTTCAGATGACAGTTCTGAGTGTGGATCTGTCCCGGGGACAAGCGGGGGCCGGCGCCTCAGACTCACAACAGAGAGCAGGCGCAGGAGGGGCTCCTACATCAGCAGACTACGAGCTGGATCATTTTCGTGCTCTGAATGTCCTTACAAAGCTAAATACAAGAGAAACCTCACCCGGCACCTGCTGAAGCACTCGGGGGAGAGACCTTTTGCTTGTGACCAGTGTGACTATACAGCAGCTAGACTAGGAGGCTTGAAGAGACACAAGTTGTCACACAACTCCTATAAATCCTACATGTGTGATCAGTGTGACTTCAAAGCCAACCAGATTGGAAATTTGAAAACTCACATGTTGAAACACTCTGGGAATAAGCCGTTCCCTTGTGATCAGTGCCCTTACAAAACAACAACTTTGTCATCTTTGAAAACACATCAACTAACACACACTGGGGTCAAGCCATTTTCTTGTGATCTGTGTGACTATAAAGCTTCACAATCATCAAGTATGAGACATCATAAATTAGTGCACAGTGGACAGAAGCCATTTTCTTGTGATCTCTGTGATTTCAAAACGTCGGCACTATCTACATTAAAGTCACACAAGTTGAGACACTCCGGGCATAAGCCGTACGCTTGTGATCAGTGTGATTACAAAGCAAGAATATTGTCCTCGCTAAAAACTCACAAATTAAGACACACTGGATACCGGCCGTTCAGTTGTGATCAATGTGATCATAGAACCAGAACAATGTCATCTTTGAGAACTCACCAATTAAGGCACACTGGGCTCAAGCCGTATTCTTGCGATCAGTGCGATTACAAAACCACAACGATGTCAGCATTAAAAACACACTACTTAACGCACACTGGGCAGAAGCCGTTTGTCTGCGATCAGTGTGATCACAAAACAACAACACTGTCATCATTGAAAACACACAAACTCACACACACCGGAGAAAAGCCGTATGCGTGTGATCAGTGTGAACATAGAACAACGACCTTGTCATCATTAAAGACACACAAATTAACTCACTCCGGGCTTAAGCCGTATCCGTGTGATCTGTGTCCTTACAAAACAACCACCTTGTCTTCTTTAAAGATTCACAGACTTACGCACAGTAAAGATAAGCCCTTTGTTTGTGACGTGTGTGACTATAAGTGCAAGATCCCAGCCCAGCTCGCTAAACACAAGAAAACTCACTACTGACTCTAGCAGGGTGACCTGCGTCTATATTTAATGTTATAAACAAAAGTTATGTTCTTACACAATATATAGAAATTTAAAAAATAAACCAAGTACCTACACTGTTTTAATTCTACTATTTTTTATGTGTTTAAGTGTTATGTGTATTACCAGTGTCGGCCTCTTTTTTTTTTTTTTTTTAAGGAATCCTGTGCGGGAGGCTCCCCAATTCTTGAGAGTCTTGGGGGTCTATGTCACCCTGGAAGGGTGCCGCAGAGGTGCTGCTTGAGTTCTTGGTTCTGTCGTGAGGCGCTGCAAGGAAGTGGTGATTGATTTGGTTTTGAATAAAACCGGATTAAATTGGGAAGGGAACACAGATACTGGTAGACCATTCCATAAACGGGCAGTTTGGCAAAGGAATGAGTCATGAAAACGCCAAGTTCTCATAGTTTTGAGATCGACTGCAAAGGGATGAATGAGAGTCGTACTACGAGTTTCCCTTTCTGAAATGCGAGGGGGAGGGATTAATGAATGGAGCTCATTAGAACAAGCTCCGTGGTAATATCGATAAAAAAGACTGAGCATTCCAACTTTTCTTCTGTGCTGGAGCGGCTGCAGATCGGATGTCAGAGAAGGATCATTGATCAACCTCACTGCCCTCCTTTGCACAGAATCAAGTTGGTCACTCAACTTCTTGGACATACCACACCAGAGATGGCTGCCATACTCGATAATGGGGCGGATTTGTGATTTATACAGAGTCAATAACTGGGCTGAAGTAAAAATATATTACATGTATAACTGTTTGTTTGTCTAATAAAAAAATAATAAAAAAAAACCTACGGGCTCTGTATAATATGCCGAGTCGCCGGAAAGCGGAAGTTGTGCAAGACTCAATAGCATCATGGTATTTTAACTCTGATGACAGAGAAACACCAAGAAGATTTAAGTGTTCATGGTTAGAGAGGGAGACATTGTCGAAAGTTAAAAAGTTAAGTCTTAAAGGGAATGGGAGGCTGTATAAAGCAAAACAAAGTAAGAAACTGTGGGAAATTTACCAAGAATAAAACAAGCAAATATATATACATGATGACTTAAAAAAATGTGTTTTTTGTTCATTGTTACGAGTTCTACAAAGTTTTCTCTGAAACATTTCATAGAATTTCAAGAGTATGTTATAACGTTGATGAAAGGAACCAAAGCAGCTTCTGCACATGAGTGTGTAGCATGGCTAGTCTTGTTGTTCTTTTGTTTCTTTATTCATTGCCCACCACTCCCCCTTGTTTCTTCTTCTTTTTGTGCCACTTATCAAAGATCAGCGATCATTATAGTTATTTTGGCTTTGGATACTGCGGCTCGAAACAGGCACTTGGTGCTTCTGCCGAACCACTGTTGCAGGTTTTTCAGCCACAATGTCCTTCAGCGTCCCTGAGATCTTCTCCCCTCAATCTAACCCTGTGTGATAAGATGAAGGAGACGGTATTTCTCATTTCTCAAAATGTGACCGAAGTACATCAGTTTTGTTAGTGAGTGAGCTGCCCGTTGACAACGATGCCTTCCCTTGCCTCATGAAGTGCTTACGCCATGATCCTTTCCGAATACAGGTTAAATAGTGTACTCAGGAGAGGAGTTAGACAGTACGCATCCCTGTCTAACTCCTCTCCTGTTGGGTATTTGTTCGGTCTCTGAACTCTCTACAAGCACTGAAGCAGTTTGCTGCCAATATATATATTAGCAATAATTAGAGTGTTTCTATTGTCTATACCAGTGGTGTCCAACTCAAAATCGTGGCGGGCCGGATTTAGTACTTTTGTAATTGTGGCGGGCTAGATTTTTTTTTGTTGGTACCTACTTTTGTCCATAAAAATTCTGTCGACGGGGAGGGGGTAGGCACGCAATTTTGGAAGTTCATTTGGTACATAAAAATTATATCGACGAGGCACGCAGTGAAAAATCGTGGAGCGAAGATGTGTCATGGATCTCGCTCACCTTACTGAGGAAGTTAAACAGCATGCACTTTCGTAAATTCACATTGAGCATGTAATGCCTTTAAATTGATTAGACAAACAGATCTTCCACAATGGCTTGATGTTGGTTATAGAGAATCAATCAAAAATTTCAATGATAAAGTGCATGAGAACAGATTAATTTTATCTGGAATAATTTGTTTGTGCGGATGGATTTCCATTTTAAATAACTGTAAGTACGCGCTTAAATACATATATTCGTTATGCAGAAAAACGAGTGTAGGTACGTACTCGTGTATAGCTTAATAAAACATTATATATGTACGTATTTCTTACAATTTCCATTCAAAGCAAATTGGAAAATAAAAGAAAAACTATAATTGCAGAAATTATGAACTGCCAACAGTTTTATTGACGAGCCGCCTCTGGTATGGAGTGAGCCAAAAAGTTCAGACAGCATCACCTGCTTACGGGAACCACACCAGAAGTGATATTCTGCTAAATTCCTTACGACCTTAAGGCTACGAGATAGCGATTTGTGTCCAAAAATAAGGTGTACTGTGATTTTCTATCTATCGAGTTCTTTCGCAAGCGCTAACAAGCTGCGACTTGGATTGATATTCAAAGTGTAAAGAATTTAGCAGAATAGCGCTTCAGAGCTCTCTAGGCATATGAATCCCGGCTAGAAAACAGAGACTCCTCAGGGTCGTGGCAGTAGCCCAACACCGTGCTCGCTTTCCACTGATGCTAAAGAGGTTTAAAATATAGGTTATGGTAGGTAAAAACAATGTAAAGGAAAGAGGTGATTCATTTTACATTAAAACAGACAACTGAGATTATTCACCACGCTAAAACCTCGGAACTGGGTAAATCTAATTTAAGTTTTATTGATTGCAGAGGCATTAACTTTGTAATCGTTCATCTTAAGAGATAAAAAGAAAAACCACTTTGCATTCGATTACTGTGAGTCGATTACTCACAGTAATCGAATACAAAGTGGTTTTTCTTGGTCTTGGTGGTCTGTCCGCTATATAGACGTTGGCCGATGATTTTTTCATGTTTTTAGCATTCAATTGTCATTTTTTACTTCAATTATACTTTATTAAAGCGATTAGCTATTAATATACATCATTTACCGATCATAAATCCGACTTTTATGAGCGTGTAGTCACTACACAACACCGTTGCGCGTGTATTTTTTTTAGCACAGAAAGGGGAAGGTTAAATTACTCTTTCAATTAGTTGCATAGCTACAAATTCAACAAGCAAATGGGTTTTCCCCAGGGTGTCTCAATTTATATGTTTTCCCCAGGGTGTCTCAATTTATATGTTTTCAAATTAGCCATTTACTTATTAAATAACATAACAAGTGTTTCAGTAGCATGGATATTTTTCATTTACAGACGGTACACTTTCGCAAAGCAGTGGGTGCTTCACTCAGGGAGAACTGATTTCCTTTATTTATTTTTACTTTTTGATTAAGTACTATTTTTGATAATTTTGTTGATAAGTGCTCCAATATTTTCGTTCTTCTATTTATATAATAAATACACCATATTCTGTTTTGAGGGCAGTCATTTTTTCTTGTAATTAGGCAGAACTATAACAACTTGTACTTCTTTCCAACTTTCTAAGCTTGATATCCGTGGCAACATATAGTTGGCCATATTTTACTATAATTGTTATATATATATATATAAGGATAATTTATTTTAATGTACACATAATTAAAGAGCGCCGTTTTTGTGTGTGTCACACCTCAAGGGCCCTCTCAAATCACGGATAAGATTTCTTGTAAAGATGTGTCTTTAGTGCTCCTTTAAAGACACCAACAGTCTTTGCCTTCCTCACATTAGGTGGCAGTCTGTTCCACTCCATTGGTCCCGCAAACCGGAAAGCACGGTCCCCAAAATTAGTGCGTGTCTGACGGTGTGGCTGAACCAAGTCCACCACGCCATCCCCTGCAGATCTGAGCGTTTGGCGCCTCAAATCCCTCTCAACGGGTGTAAACATGTCAGCCAAATATGAAGGAGCTGTACCATTTACAGCCTTATACACCATCAGACAAACACGGTAGACCACCCTCTCCGGAAAACGAAGCCAATGCAGTTTCCCTAACAATGGAGTAATGCGAGTAAATTTAGACATCCCGAATATGAGTCTTGCCGCTGAATTCAGCACAGACTGAAGACGGTTGAACTGCTTTTTCGGCTGACCTATGTACAGCGTTGAGCAATAGTCAACTCGTGACATCACAAAGGCATTCACCAGGGTCTTGACTGCTCCCGACGGTAAACATCTCCTGATCGCCTTTATCTGGCGAAGTTCAAAAAATGAGGAAGATACAGTCGAGTTCAATTGCTCTCCCATTGTGAGGTTCCGATCCAGTGTGACTCCTAGAAGTCTGACTGAGTCGGAGGGCTGAATCAGCTCTCCCCCAATGGAGAGTGGTACTCGAGTTGTCAAAAGATGATCACGCCTGGTTGTAGCCGCCCACATCACTTCTGTCTTACCCATGTTAAGGATTAGGCCATTGCTTGTCATCCATTCACCAATCTCCGCAATGCAAGCTGCCACCCTGTTACTGAGAGTTTGTGCCATATGTGGCTGACACTGAGAGTAAATTTGCCAGTCATCTGCATATGCATGTGTAATGAGGCCCCATTTCTCAACTATACTCTCAATGTCGGCAGTGTATAAAATAAACAGGATCGGTCCCAGTACAGACCCCTGCGGCACCCCGGAGATCAGCGAATAGGAAGGTGAGACACAGTCACAAGTACGCACTACCTGCTTGCGATCCGCCAAGTAGGAGGAGAACCACGCCAGCGCCTTATCCCTCAAGCCGTACGAACCCTCCAACCTCCTTATCAGAATATCATGACATACGGTGTCAAACGCCGCACTCATGTCCAGAAGCGCTAAGAGAGCAAGATCTCCGCAATCCACTGCCGATATCAGATCTGAGACCACCGTCAGTAAGCCAGTTTCAGTCGAATGATATTTTCGATAGGCTGATTGCCTCTTAGGCATCAGATCGTTAGCACTCAGATAAGATACCAGCCGATCAGAGACAATGCGCTCCAGTACCTTAGACAGAAACGGTAAGTTTGACACCGGCCTGAAACTGGAGAGATCGTTAGGATCGAGATTTGGCTTTTTTAATATTGGCGTTATTTGCGCTTCCTTTAAAAAGGAGGGGATAGTGGCATCCATTGATAAACCTAACAATAAATGGAGCCACTAGAAGAATGCACTCTTTTAGTACCCACGTCGGCACAGGATCCAGATCACACTGCTTATTTGGCGATCCCGCTACAACTCGCGTCACCTCTTCAATAGAGGTCAGCCCAAGCACTTCAAGCTGTGAATTACACAAAAGTCCCAGAGAACCAGGACTAACCCCTAGGGGAGAATATCTGGTCGGTATTTTACTTTGAAAGTAAGCAGCGAGATCACTAGCAGTCGTCACCGGACCCGCACCGGCCCGGGCACCACCAGACACGTTCTCCAGAAGTCTCCATAAACGCTGTGGACATTTTTCACTAGCAATAATGGTACAATAATGCTGGGACTTTTTCTGGAGGATAGCTGACCTGTACAGACCCTGTGCAATTATCCACATTTCTCTAGTGCTACCTGGCTTGCCACTCCTGAAATTACGCTCTGCTTGTCGCATTTTGCGTTTCAGCGCACTGCATTCACTATCAAACCAGATAGCACTATTCCGCTCCCTAACATGTTTGATTGTAATGGGAGCATGCAGATTTATTAAACTTTTCATGGTGTCATTGTACAGCCCAACTAATGTGTCTGGGTGCATTGAGACGTAGGTTTCCGGACAACAGATTGGCGATAGAGATAAATCCATTTTGAAGAAATCGATCTTAAATTTGTTCCAGGACCTGGAGGTAATTTTCCTGTATACAGGAACAGGTCGTCCTAGATTTAAACGTACCACCACCAACCTGTGGTCCGACAAACCCACATCTCTTTATATTTATATTTATTCTGTAACACTGTTTGTAGGAAGAAATGTAATGACAGAAAGAAATGGCGGTTGATCTGTAATGTTGGCGGCTAGGGTTTATTAAATTGGAATTTGTTTTCAGCTTTAGTTTTGATGTAACTCAATGTTTGATGTCTATAAGTACCTACATATTATAATTTATTTATTTAAAAACATAATTTGTCGTGTATGTTCCTTGACTTATAGAGGTTAGTATGCGGCTGACCACCCATGCTGTAAAAATGGTTCACTTTGCCAATGTCACCCCTGTTTCACGGAAGGACAGCATGAGTTGCAGGGTGTATGTCACATGAGGCATACGTGCAAGTGGGAACTTGTACGTGTCTGGTTGTGGGAATGCATGTAATGTGAATCTCCAATATAACGTATCTTTGCAACTTAGATTAGATTAGACAAGATGAAGTTCCTCCCAGCAAATGTCACAGACCTCCAGATTATTGGAGATCTGGGGAGTCTCCCAAACAGGATTCTCAAAAATAAACATAAGATTATATTTTGTATTGTTTGTGTATTTGTTTGTGTACTCCATGGTATTAACCACAGATCACGTATTAACCATGGAGTTGTATTAACACTGAAAATTCATATTTATTAATATTTTTAATTTTAAGGATCAATTCCAATAAAACACTGCTTTATTGTCACTTACATAAAATAAATTCACCATAAAAAATAAATTATATATACCTAAGTGAAAATAAAGCAGTGTTTTATTGGAATTGATCCTTAAAATTAAAAATATTAATAAACATAAGACGCCGTCAGTTATTGTTTTGGTTCGCTACCTATATATTTTTGTGAGGGGGGAGGAGGGGTATAAGGGGGTTGGCGGGGTCCCTGATGGTTCCCCGCACCAGGGCCCCCAGTGGTCTTAATCCGAGCCTGTTTCTGACCACCACTAGCAGAATGGCAGCAGAGTTACAGTCACAATAGATCAGCTGACATATTTTGTTCTTGACATTTATGCCTTCCATTTCATTCAAAGCCATGATCTTTTTCATACAATTGGGTCACAAATTAAATTATTTTTAGTTGTTTCATTAAGCAGGTAACTTTATTTTTCAAAGAAGATAACAAATTTGCTGCATCTCTTATTTATTAACATAGGTATCTATTTGAGGGGAAAAAATACACATTTTCTTTATTATATTTCAGTTTACATTACATTATAATACATACCACTAGATTTTAAAATTCTGATTTGTGTTATTTACATTTTCGGCAGTAACTTTGTGAAAGTTCATTGTATGAAAGTAAATGAGTCTGCTTGTGGGCAAAATGAGAATTATATTTTAATGTATCTTTAAAATTAAATTAGAGATTATCCCTTCAATTCACTCAATTTCTTGCCACGCTGTCCCTAAAGGAGTCGCATGTGGGAAGTGGAACCTATGTATATAATATAACATATTATGTTCACAAGTAAGGGGGCCGACCTTAGGTCGACCACTTCACTTGAGGGGAGTTTCCCAGCTCCCAAGAGGTCTGGTTCTCATTTCTGGTGAAGGTTGAGTAAGCCTTGCCGTATTTTATTTTGGGTTTAAAAATAAACACCAAAACAGGAAATCAGACACCCTCAGTGGGAATCAAGCCTTAGCCCTCGGCATGGAATGCAAGCACTTTACCAACTGAGATATTGACAGGACTGTAGTGACACCGACAATATGTTGAATAGGGAAAAATAATACATAATAATCGGACACTCTTGCAAGTTTCCCCTTAAGGAGACAACTTCTTCATGTTGTCTCCATATTGAGTGGTTGCTTCTTCCACTGTTTAGGAATGCACTTCAGGAGAAAGTTGTCCTCTACGTCCGTGCACCAGGTGAATCTCGTTACTTATTTCAGAAATAGAATTTGCTATAGCCAACGATTAAATGAAATGAATGCGTTTGAATCGCATGTCTAAGATTGTTGCTTCTGCTAAGAACACACCAACTAAGGGCCGGTCTTATAAACGAGAGACCAAATATCTGTAAGTATCTCGGCAAGTTACTAAGGGATGGACTGATCTTACCGATGGTCGTCTATAATGGCTCATCCACATGCCTGCAGCAAGCGCCTTGCGGCAAGGGCTTGCAAGCGCTTGGAAAACCAAACAGGGTCATCCACACGCTTGTGCGTGCGTCTGTGTGTGTTCGAATAAGCAAGCATGGCGGACGTCCAGCTTTTAGCTATAACATTTTGATTAACTTCTTTTTATTTAAAAAAAAACAAAACCAAAAGAGAGAAACTAAAAAGAAACGAATAATTCGGCAAAGACGATGGTGGATGATCAAAATTCATAGAAACCGAACCGTACCAGAATGCGCGCACACAAGTATGTGGGTGCCTGGCATGCGCATGCGCGAATTCCCTTTGACTTGCGTCCAAAAACCGACACTGGTCGGATCGGCGTCAAGCAAAGCCAAGGCGGCACAAACCACGCCCCAAGCTGAGCCACATGGCCATCCACACGCTTGGCTTGTAATTGGCAAGCGTGTGGATGCCCCATAAAGCTTTTTTAACCGTCCGTTAGTTCTCAATAATGCACTCGTATTTTCGATGATTTTTTACGTGCATTCATGAACATACGTCATCCGTTTGCTGTCAAAGACGAAACATGACCTAAAGTTGCTTTTGACAAATACGAAAACGACTAAGACGACGAAACGACGAATTATCTATCACTTTCGGAAGAAATTATCTTCAACAGGATAGAACGTAGTAGTCCAATGACACGCAAAACTCACCGCAAAGAAACAATGCTTTGACAGCTGACCTAACCTCAAACCTTAACTAACCGGCCGGTATCTGCCATTAATCGATGGGTCGGCTGTCGGTTAGATCTGTTGGTAACTTTTACGGAAATAAAACAAACGGATTCTTATAAGACAAAAAATGTGACGTTTGTATTATATTTCGGTAAATTTGGTACGACATTGAACTAACGGATGTTTATAAGACCGGCCCTTAGTCACTTGATGCATTTACAACCTTGCATCCTATGTAGACCTATATTCTAACTGGTCATACACAACTAGGTAATGAGTCAACTGATTGTTCAAGTGTACTGTGGCTTAGTTTATGCTTCTTCAAGTTTGTAGACTGTGTGCTTCTATAATCACACAGATCACATGCAAACGGTTTGTGCCCCGTGTGGGTAAACCTGTGTGTTTTCAAAGTTGCCTTGTGAGCAGCTCTATAATCACAAAGGTCACATGCAAACGGCTTATCTCCAGTGTGTCTCAATTTGTGTCTTTTCAAAGAACATGCTTGGGTAGTTCGATAATCACACTGATCACAAGAAAACGGCTTAATCCCACTGTGGGTTAATTTATGCGTTTTCAAATTTGCACTCAGCAATGTTTGATAGTCACACAGATCGCATGTAAATTGTTTGGGTTTAGCGTGTGATAATGTGTGATTTTTCAAAGCAGATAAGTGATTAGATTGAAAATCACATTGTTCACAAAAAAATGGTTTAATCTCAATGTGAGTTAATTTATGTTTTTCTAAACTCGTTTTTGTTGTAGATCTATAATCACATTGATCACATGCAAATACCGGCTTAGGCGAGTTGTGCATTGATAAATGTTTTTTCAAATTTGAAGACTGTGTGCTTCTATAATCACACATATTGCATGCATACGGTTTCTGTCCAGAGTGTATTAGCTTGTGTGTTTTCAAAGAGGAAATGTGTCCCGATTTAAAATCACACTGATCACAGGAGAATAGTTGAATTCCAGTGTGTATCAATTTGTGAGTATTCAATGCACTGTATCGCGGGGCTATATAATCACACTGATTACAAGAAAACAGTTTAAGTTCACTATGAGTTAGTTTATGTCTTCTTAAATTTGAGCCCTGCGAAGTTCTATAATCACAAAGATCACATGTGAATCGTTTTTCAGTATGCTTTAACATATGAGTTTTCAAAAAGGCAAATTTATCCGTTTGAAAATCACACTGATCACAAATAAATGGTTCGCTTTTAGAGTGTACCAAACTGTGAGTTTTCAATGAACGTAATCGAGGAGTTTTAAAATCACACAGATTACAAGACAATAGCTTACTGTGAGTTAGTTTATGTCTTTTCATATTCGAAGGAAGCGTAGATCTATAATCACACTGATCACAAGCAAACAATTTCTCGCCGGTATGTGTTAGCAAGTGAGTTTTCAATGAACCTAAATGGCATGATCGAAAATCACACTGATCACAGACAAATGGTTTATGGCCAGAGTGAACCAATGCATGTTTATGAAACTGAGAGGGCCACTTTGATTTGAAACTACATTTCTTGCAAGAAAATAATTTAAAGTTGTTTGCCGTTGAGGTGTTCTCTTGTTCAGCTGATTTCACATACAATTCTTCACTACTGTTATCAGTGTCTATTAGTTGTTGATCTGCTGAGGTGGCTGGCCCGCTCCCTGAGGTTGTGTGTCTGTGATGGTGGCTCTTGCTTGTCCCCGGGACGGTAACACATTCAGATGTGTGCTTCAGCTCGCAGTGACTGGACAACTGACATACATGATCGTCCTTGACCGGATCCCTCTCACAACTGGCATCTGTGAATATAGCATTGAGAATCTTCATTTCTTTTTATGTCTTTTAGTAGCCTGCTCTAACTCAGATACATGTTATCGAGACTATAGACAAAGAGTGGCCAAAACTGCAAGAGTAAAATTAAATTGAAAAATACGAAAATGTATGATGACGTTAGCATTCATTATTTTTGGCAGAGAGGACGGCTGCTGCAGAATTCAGTAAAAACTTTTCAAGTCGAGCACACAAAAGGGCAAAACCTATATACCTACACGGCTTAAGCTGAGCTCGGCGAAATCGGAAGTGATACTGCTATATAGGAAAATAGCAATTTTGATAATTCAACGTGAAGTTAGCTGAATTGTCAAAGTTTAAGTAGTTGAAAAAAAAAAAAAAACGATAGGCATTACTTTTTTCACTTTTGGCAATGTCACCCCTGTTCCAGGGACAGTTGTCAAAAGTTGCAGGATTTTTGTTCATTTGAAGTTTGGTTGAGCTTATATCTAACGCTAAGATACTTTTCAGTGATTTACAAGTTTTTAAGAGTTAAATAATATTTACATTGCAGACCTTTAATATAAACCTTACGCAACAGATTCTTCTTCTTCGATGGCCCTACAGCTCATATTGAGCCTTGGCCTCTATTAGCCTTCGCCCCCAACTCCTGTCTGTACAACAAATTAATAAGTCTTACAGTTAATACAAGCATAGTCACCTTGTTGTGTTGTGGATAGAGTGTGCAGCCTCACCCCAACACCAGCACCTGCGTCCCCACAGCATGAAGACTCTTGCTTCACTCTGTCTAGGAGCTCCTGCTTGATGTCACTCTCTACGATGTCTATTCCGTATTCCGGCTCTTCCTCTACTGCAGCTAAGTCAGCATGTACTCCCCACTTATTTACTTTCATTTTATCATTCTCCTGCAGCTTCATGCCAGAAGCCAGCTGGTGGTGACGCTCATGATGGTACTGATGATCAACACCTGCTCCCCACTCTTCCTCCTCACACATCTCAGCCTCCTGCTTGATGACATTCCCAGCAATGTCTAGTCCGTATTCTGAATTTATTCCTTCTGCATTGTCAACAGGCACTTCCCAGTGATATCCTTCATTTTCTCGCAGTTTCATGGCCTCACCAACATCTGCTCCATTTTCTTCTTCCTTCTCAGACTCTTCACAATCGGCAGGTTCTTGTTTGGCTCTGTCCACAGCCTCCGTCCTAACATCATTTGTAACTATATCTATTCCGTATTCTGCCTTTATTCCTGCTGCACCAACAGGCAACTCACAACATTCTCCAGTTGCAGCATTACACTCTAGTTTTATTTCTTTCTTATTAATAATCTTATCCATGTTCAATAAATTGAACAACTGTCAAACAATGAGTCTTCTTCTTTTATACAATAAATAAAGATCCGGTTCATTTCGATACGACATAGGCTCAGTTTAGACACACGAAATTTTTGGTAGTGGATATTCACACAACTCGTTGTGCCAATAAGATGGGAATGGCTATTCGCCCAATTGATCCGTGAACGGAACAAATTGATCCGTACACAGAACGCGCGTCCCCCACCTACCACCCTTCCCCCACACTCGTGACGTCACACAACCACAACTGACGCGCGGCGTGGCCGATAATTTGTTCTTCGCCATTCTTCGCTTTATTGCTTTGAAACGTGTAAAAAGTGAAGCGATGAAATAAAAGGCTGCTGATTTGTTCTAACAGGTATGTTTTTCAGTCTCAAATGCTGATGTATTACTCATATTCGTGTATATCGAAATATAAAATGTATTGTACCTGTCACGATGCATCCCTTTTCTCATCGCCTGCTGTTCATGCATTAATTTTGAAATGACGTTTGATTTTCAGGTATTTGACAATGTCCGGCGAGTCAGGTGGAGCCTGGCCTCATTAGGGACAGAAATTATCAACTTTCGCCGAGTTCAGAATTGCGCGGACAAACATTGATCTATGTCACACTGGGAGCCAGCTGCCCTTCCGAATACATTGGGTGCCTTAAAAAGACTCGTTGGTCTTCAAGCACGTGAGATACACGTGCAAGCTTGGAAGAGTCAAGAGGATTGAAAGTGGTCGAGGCATTCACCCGCAACAATTGTATGTATTATTGTTCTAAAAATGTGTAAACTATTCTGTAAGTCAGGCGTGTCTAACTCAAATGGTATTGCGGGCCACATGATCTATTTTGCACTACATTCAGGGCCGCATGGCTGTACTGTACAAATAAATACTGTGCTGTAAAAATCGGTTCACTTTTGCCAATGCCACCCTGGTTCAGGGAACGGCGGCAGGAGTTGCAAGGTTTATGTCCATGTGAGGTTTTCTTTATTTGTATGCACACATGCAGAATGTGTAGGCGCGAACCTACATGTGCCTGTCTACAGGACAGCTCGACGACTAGTCGCGGCGACAGGCTGCGGCCGACAGTTTTCATATATTTTGTTCAAAGCTCCGCACACTTGTCGCCGAGTCGCGCCGACAAGTCGTCCAGTTTGCGTAGCGCCTAAGGCGCATCCACACTACGCCGCTGTTGGTCTGGTTTTGGTTGAGCCTTTCCCTCTCGGTTGGGGCAGAAGCAGTTGAGGTGTGGCCCTGAACAGTGCAAACATGACAGCGTGTTTCCTTGCTGCCGTTGGCTTGGCTGTGCCTGCTATTCTACTTGTGAATGCCTTTCTGTCTGATGGTGGTAGGCTGGTTGCTGGCATTCCTCGTACCGCTGCTCCTAGGCTGGCCGTTGCTTTTCTTTCTGCTGCGATCAGGGGAGCAGTTGGTGGACATAGCAACTGCCCCTGCAGCCGGAAAAAAATGGATCGGGAGATTCAGTGATGCCCTAAGGGAGCGCTTTGACCGCTACGCCCAGCAGGGTGTAGCGGGTGCAGGGGGATGAGACCATTGGTCGCAGTGCCCCCCCCCCCCGTGGGGAAACGGCAAGATGGTGGAGTCCAGAGCTCTCAACTCTTCGAGACGGCGTCAAACACGTTAGACGCAAGCACCAAGCCGCCGTAGCTGGGCGATACTGCCCATGTCACCTCCAACCCATGCAACTGTCGCAGCTTACGCAGGGTGCCGGCCCCCTCCCCGTGGACATAACAAACTTGGAACACAGTTCCGGGAAACTGCTCGCGCTGCAACTCGACCGTGATATCGGGCGCCTATAGAATGTTCCCCGTGATCTTCCTCAAGCGCATTCTCTTGCGTGTTCTGTCGCATTACAAAAAAACTGTTCTCTGCCGGAAAAAAGAAAAGTGGCGCGAGTTAACACTGCCAGTGCAAACCCGGACGCGTGTTCCCATTCCACGACCTAAAAGGAATCTTTACTCAGACAGCACACGGAAGTATCATACCCTAAATCTGCCGTTATTGTTTCTTACACTTTATGGTCTTAGCAAAAAAGTGACAGTAATGAAAAAAATCAAGCATGTTTATTAATTTTTTATCTTAATTATAAAGTTTAAACAAAATATATAACTTAAAAATTGCGACCACAAAAAAATATTTAAAAAAATACGTTTTTTTCACTTCTGTAGCTATTTTCTCGTGTGTGCTATGTTTTGGAATTTTTTTTTTTCATTCTATTTATAGAACTATACATTGTCTAGTGTAGTATCGAAACCGTTTTTTTATAATGTCAATAGTTTTTGAGTAAATATGGAAAAACTGAAACTACTTGATGAATTAATTTTTTTCCGTGTGCTTGTCTGAGTAAAGATTCCTTTTAGGTCGTGGAATGGGAACACGCAACCCGGACCCATGGGGCGCAGCATACCGCACAGTAACGTCCTGCGTACGCACGGGCGGGATCTTGAGCGGAATCGCTGCGCCCAGGGGGACTGGCGTCACTTGCACGCTGATGGACACGGCTACCGCCTTCCTTCACGCGCTTATAAGCGTAGATAGACCAGCTGACGACACCACGGCTAAAACTGATCAGCGAAACTGCCACGCTGCCTCTGGATACACCCGTGTCGTCACCCCCCTACCGCTGCCGAAATAGGGAAAATCATTAGCCAGCTTTCATCGCGGAAGGCACCTGGCATTGACCGGATTAACAATCCCATAGTAAAAGCAGTCTGTGCCACGGCCCCTCACGACCTGACTGCCGTGCTCTCATTGTGTATCCAGCAAGGCATCTTTCCCGGTTGCTGGAAGGTTGGCCTCCTCAAGGTCATCCCTAAAGCGACCACCAAACCACCCACTGACCCCAAAGCCTGCCGCTTAATCACTCTCCTACCGATCCTTGGTAAGATACTCGAGAAACTTCATGTTAATCGAGTGGAAGCCCCTCTCCTCTCAGATGCCGTTGTCTTCCCACCAGTATGGTTTCCGACCGGGCGTCTCGATGGAGGATGCCATCACGTCGGCCCTAAAGGTGGCAAGGAGCTCGGCGTCAAAACATGTTATGGCGGTACTTTTAAACATTGCAGGCGCGTTCGACAGCGCTTGGTTCGACAGCGACGGGACCAATGGTTCTGTCCAAGCTTAGGCTCAGGCAGATACCGTTGAATATCTATAACTGCATCGCTTCATATATCTCGGACAGCTGCGTCATTATGGAAGCAGGCCCCACAATTGTTAACAAGGTTGTGACGGGAGGGTGTCCGTAGGGCTCAGTCCATGGGCCTCTGCTCTGGAACATCCTTTTTGACGACCTTCTGTCTATTCCCGTACTGCCTGGCTGCGAACTTAGAGCCTACGCGGACGATGTCCTACTGACCGTAGAGGCAAAATCTCGCGCTGACATTGAAAGCACATCGCATACTCTGCTGCCATCGGTATCCTCAGACGTGGTCTCTCAGCAACGTTCCTCGATACAATTGTCGAACCCCACGAGGGGCGCGTCACGCGAGCCGTTAAAGACTCCCTCCGCGACATCGCGATACGACACTGGCAGCGAGACTGGGATCTCTGTTCTGAGTGGATAGCTTACCTCTTCTTCCCATGTATTAGGTCCCGCGTGGAGGCTATATGGCTCACCCAGATTTCTATACGAGTCAGTTTTTCACAGGACATGGGAATTTCAATTTCACCCTCTTCAAGCTTTGTTTCTCGTCCACGGCGAAATGCAAGTGCGGCGAGGTCACGCAGGATATGCCTCACATACTGTGGGACTGCTCGCTGCGACATTTTGATCAGAATGCGCTCTTTGCCGCGGTAAGCCCGGGCATAGGCCCGATAGGCTACGCCAATTTTGTGTCCACAAGGAGTAACCATCGAGCCTTCAGGCGCTTTTGCGCCTCTGATGTAGACCCTGGACTGGACGTTCATTCAGAGTGCACAAAATAGCAAGGAGCGCATCTCATGTCCGGTCGATAGCTCAGTTGGTAGAGTGCTTGCATTCACCCAGGGAGCTCGGGTTCGAATCCCACCGAGGAGGGTGTCAGAAATGATTTCCTATTTCGGTGTTTATTTCAAACCCCATAATAAAAATACCGGCAAGGTTTACTCAGCCTTCACAAGAAATGAGTACCAGCCCCCTCGGGAGCTGGGAAACCCCCACTTCAACTGAAGTGGTTGGCGTAAGGCCGGCCCCCTTACCTGTAAAAGTAAATAGGTTCAACTCGCCACATGCGACCCCTTCGGGGATAATGCGGCAAGAAGTTACACTATATGTGTAGCTTAGTTGCATCTCGATGCAGTTGCATCGAGTCTGTAACTTCGGATTTTGCCTTGTTTTCTTTAGTAGACGAACAGGTAGATCTAGAATCACTGCTGGGTCGGGTCACGACCATCTGGAAGGCCTTCCACCACAAAAAAATATAGCATTGCATGAGCGCTCTGTGATACGCTTCCCCTGATGGAAGTGTACAAACGGAACGGGTATGAAGATGGGCTTGCGCAACTGCCCCTGCTATCCCCATAGCCTGCTGCAGCCGCGAGCAGCTTGTTCCAAGAGGTGCTGTCTATCTGTAGCCTCGTTTGGCACTGCAGTGTCAATCTGTCTGTTCCGATTTTATTTTATAGATTTCTTTTGTTTATTGTAATGTATTAATATTTTTGTTTTTTAACTTATAGATTGGGATGGTGGACTTGGTCCAGCCGCACTATCATCATCATCACTAGCTGGACAGCCCTGGGTGGGCCTTGGCTGAATCCAGGATTCTCCTCCACTCTCACCTGTCCATCACCTTTGCTCTCCAGCTACATATGTCTGCCTATACCGTCCATATGAAAGGCATACAAAATGAACATAAGCCCTGCAACTCTTGCCGACCTTCCCTGAAACAGGGGTGACATTGGCAAAGTGAACCATTTTTTACAGTATGGGTGGTCAGCCGCATACCAACCTATAAGTCAAGGAATATATGTCATTATGACGTTCGTATATATTATTGTATTCAAGTAAAAACATGTTTAGAAATAAATGTAGAATAAAAGAGCTTTTTTATCATTGATTATATGTTTTTTTAATAAAATGAGAAAAATAGAATTGATGGTTTTATTTATTTTTCTGTTGATGCTGTATTGTCGAATATATCGCACGTTTAATAATAAAGAGCAATAACTCAAAAAACATGAATGTTGGGAAAACGCGTTTGAAGTTCAGACACCCAGTACAACTTGTATGGGATGAAAAAGACGGCCGATGTTTTATCTCGGTCATATTCGTCCAAATTGAACGGCTATCGCATTCTACGCATTCTTCTCGCATTGTTCTTGCTTTTTATTACAAAATCTCGATTTTCCCAATTTTCGAGTTATTTCTCTTTATTATTAAACGTGCGATATTTCCCACTCTGAAGCTACACGACTACACATGAAGTAAGTACATTTCATTGCCATTTAGTATATTGGCATTTAATGCATGCCCACAAGCAGGCACTAAATGAACATAAACTTTGCAACTGTTGAAACCGGAGTGGGATTGGAAATAGATAAAAAAGAAAAGATGGGAGCTTATAAGAAAGATCAATCATTTGAACGCAACTAAGTTATACAATACACATATAGTGCAACTTCTTGCTACGTTCTCCCTGAAGGGGTGGCAAGTGGAACCTATTTATTTTTACATAAAAGGGGTCGGCCGGGGGGTGTTTCCCAGCTCCCGGCGGGCTGGTACTTACTTCTTGTGAAGGCTGAGTAAGCCTTGCCGGTGTTATATTTTGAGTTTAAAATAAACAGCAAAATGGGATCCTAACCCGAGCTCTCGGCATGGAATACAAGCACTCTACCAACTGAGCTATAGACCAGACTTAATTTGCGCTCAATGTAAACATCTACTTTCACTGGATAGCTTTCTTTCTTGAACTACTAAAACATATTAGCTAAGCACCCTATAAAGTCCTCCTAAAATGTAACATCACCAGTATTTTTAAACAAATGAACTTAGCAAATACAATAGACCGTCATCTATTGCTGAAATATCCATTAATTTTACCATTAAAAATTCTATATACCTATCTATGTTGCAAACATGATATTAACATTTAGAATTCATACTAAAGTATGCCCACAAGCAGACACCTGCAAGTTCCCGCTCACATATGACACGTATGTGAACTTAAAACATAAAAACCCCAAACATAAGCCCTACAACTCTTGCCGACCTTATCTGTAACAGGGGGGCCATTGGCAAAGTGTGCCATTATTTTCAGTATGGGTTATCAACCTCATGAAAACAGGCATCTGCATGGGTTGTAGGTAGGTACACAAGCTGTAGCCTCTGTGGCTTGCCAACTCGAGCCTTGGTACTCGAGGAAGCATGGCTGCCTGAACTACCGGCTCACGCAGATGCTGAGTGAACACGGTTGTTTCGGATTTTTCCTACAACGTATAGGAAAAGAAGCAACTGCAGCATGCTGGCACTGCGACTCAAAAAATGATGGCGCGGAGCACACGCTACTGTCGTGTCCTGCCTTGGCGGACCACAGGGGGTCATTAATGGCAACCATTGTGGTTGACCGACTAGACCTGGACATGGTAGTACCGTCAATGCTCCAATCAGAAGAGAACTGGCGGGCCTGGGATACCTTTGCCTCTCGCGTGATCGGAGAGAAGGAGGATGCCGAGTGAGTAAGGCGAAGGATGAACACGACCCGCCAAAATGTAGTTTCTGTTGATAGTAGTGTAAATGTAGATAGTGTAGATTTGCCAATTGACGCAACTGAAATGTGAAGACATGCTGTGCAAGGAGACACACCACACTCGGATGTCATGCTTGACGGCAGTTCCAGGGTGTGGCAAGATGTAGAGGGGGGTTTTTAGTGAGTAAAAATCTCATATATTCTAGGAATCTTTTGAAGATTTTCCCCTCAATGGAAAAAAAGCCTCTGTGGCTGTAGCTAGAAGTCGTTAACCTTACGTCAACCGCTATCAAGCAGAGACAAGGTTAGTGATGGGATGGCTTGCAGTTTAGCGGATGTTAAAGAAAACACATGTCACTTGTAGAGTGGTTTGACAGACAGTAATGTATTTGTGCTACCAACCATACAATGTTATACAATAGGTAGTTGCCAACATGGCTGTGACAGGAGTGTCATTCTAACACCCCCACTCACTCCTGATACCCTGCCATCTAGGTTGTATCAGCTGTTACATTTTACCATTTCAAAAACAAAAAATACACATGCATATTATGGAAACATTTGCATCAATAATTTGACATAAAAATATTGATTTCAAATAAGAGTAATACATGGTAAACATAAGTGCACAATTTTTAAAAACATAAAAACCAATAAGAACATAGTAGGATGATGTTTTAAAGTATAAACACATATTTCAATTTAAACAGACATTACCTACTACAGTTGCATGGACAACAATAGTTTCAATAGTTACATGTTTCAAGTAGAGAACAAAAAATGTATGAAGACATTAATTAATAACACACACTTTGTAATTATAGACAGTATTTGCAAGCACATAAAGATAATAGTATCATATTCACACATTGTCGTTGAGACACTTGTTCATCCCAAGCTTACTCATTAGTGATTTCATCTTGTCGGTGGCAGTGGCTTTGTGAGCAAATCAGCCTCGAGCTCTTCAGTCTTCTTGTATATTAACTCGACTGCGTTGTGTTTCACTGCATCCCTTATAAAATGTTCTCTGATATTTATATGCTTTGATTTTCTGGACACAATTGGATTCTTTATTAGCTGTTGTGCGGCTTGACTGTCATTACAGATTTTCAGTATTCCATGATCAATTCCCATGTCCTTGTATAACTGTGATAGGTGCATGGCTTTCTTGGCAGCTTCTGTGAGAGCCATGTACTCTGCTTCGGCCGTCGATAGGGCAACGGTCCTCTGCTTCCGGGACTCCCAACAGATAGAAGCTCCTGCATATACAAAACAGTATCCGGTGAATGAACGCCGGTCCACCTCACATGCGCCCCAGTCAGCATCTGCAAATCCTTCTAAGGGCTTTCCAGTTTTTTGAAAAGTTAGTCCTAGGTCTTGAGTTCCCTTGAGATATCTTAATACTCTCTTGGCGCATTTCCAGTGTTCTTGACTATAATTGTTATTGAACTGGCTCAAATAGCAACTCCTCAGTGTGATCTTGAGGTTCTTCCTCCTCAGTGTGATCTTGAGGTTCTTCCTCCTCAGTGTGATCTTGAGGTTCTTCCTCCTCAGTGTGATCTTGAGGTTTTTCCTCCTCAGTGTGATCTTGAGGTTCTTCCTCCTCAGTGTGATCTTGAGGTTCTTCCTCCTCAGTGTGATCTTGAGGTTCTTCCTCCTCAGTGTGATCTTGAGGTTTTTCCTCCTCAGTGTGATCTTGAGGTTCTTCCTCCTCAGTGTGATCTTGAGGTTCTTCCTCCTCAGTGTGATCTTGAGGTTCTTCCTCCTCAGTGTGATCTTGAGGTTCTTCCTCCTCAGTGTGATCTTGAGGTTCTTCCTCCTCAGTGTGATCTTGAGGTTCTTCCTCCTCAGTGTGATCTTGAGGTTCTTCCTCCTCAGTGTGATCTTGAGGTTCTTCCTCCTCAGTGTGATCTTGAGGTTTTTCCTCCTCAGTGTGATCTTGAGGTTCTTCCTCCTCAGTGTGATCTTGAGGTTCTTCCTCCTCAGTGTGATCTTGAGGTTCTTCCTCCTCAGTGTGATCTTGAGGTTCTTCCTCCTCAGTGTGATCTTGAGGTTCTTCCTCCTCAGTGTGATCTTGAGGTTCTTCCTCCTCAGTGTGATCTTGAGGTTCTTCCTCCTCAGTGTGATCTTGAAATTCTTCCTCCTCAGTGTGATCTTGAGGTTCTTGCTCCTCAGTGTGATCTTGAGGTTCTTCCTCCTCAGTGTGATCTTGAGGTTCTTCCTCCTCAGTGTGATCTTGAGGTTCTTGCTCCTCAGTGTGATCTTGAGGTTCTTCCTCCTCAGTGTGATCTTGAGGTTCTTCCTCCTCAGTGTGATCTTGAGGTTCTTCCTCCTCAGTGTGATCTTGAGGTTCTTCCTCCTCAGTGTGATCTTGAGGTTCTTCCTCCTCAGTGTGATCTTGAGGTTCTTCCTCCTCAGTGTGATCTTGAGGTTTTTCCTCCTCAGTGTGATCTTTTTCCATTTGCCGTCTTGAAGGTTCTCGTTTCCGCTGCACACGTATGACACGTCGTAATCTTGAGCCCAAATTGGTGCACGTTTAGTTCTTTGTGGTCTCTGCTCGATATCATCAGCAATTTCAGTTTCAGTGCTTTCTTCCTGTGCTGAAATCTTCTGATGAGGAGCGCCTCCATCTGAATCCGCCACGTGTCGTAATTGTGACATGCGAGCGGTTCGATCGCAGCAATGTTAGTGCGAATGGTTCTTGGCTCCATTTTTCGTTTTTTCAGGCAAATAACGGCGGTGACTGCTTTCCATGTTTTCTCAGCTACTTCTTGGGTTATTCTGGGCCCATAACCTGATGGGATGGCTTGCAGTTTAGCGGATGTTAAAGAAAACACATGTCACTTGTAGAGTGGTTTGACAGACAGTAACATAGAGTATTGTAGGTTTATAGAGGGCGGTCTTAGAACAAAAAAAATGTAACCAAGTAGTATTATTTATATATGAAACGATGGGTAGCGCCAGTAACTACCCTACGTGTCTAGACAATACTAAATTATCATCATAATATCATTCTATATTATTACTGTTCTACTCAGTTGGCGAAGTAAATGAAAACAATTGAAGATGGTAAAACATATTTTATTTAAAAAAAAAAACTTCAAATAGCACAACTTAATTACATTACAACAATTGATTATAAATTACATTTATGTTATAAATACATTTTCTTCTTTTTTAATGTGTTATTACTTATTTTTCTATCATAATATATACATTGTGACTTGCTCAATTCAAATTTAATAATTATGTCCATAATCTGATGTTGAAAAGATATATCACATTTAAGATTTACACTAAATGTATTCCCACAAGAAGACACATTTCACACTTATAAAGTACAACTTTTCTAAAAAAACAGTTCTTCATTTCATATAAAAAGTACAGTCCTTCATTTCATACAAAAAGTACAGTTCACCCAAACTTTTTGTTTTTTCCAGTAAGTACATTACTAATCGTGAAATAGAAACGAATCCGATTACTTTAACTCTGTATTAAAACAATGAGGTACACAACAACGGCGACTGGACATTGTAAATTGCCAAATCACAAAATTTAAAGAATTTTCAAAAGGGAAGCGCTCCTTGCGTAGATTGCAAAAACACAAATGGCCGCCACATGGGGACTGGCGGTATACCTCGTGACCAGACATGTGACCCAATCGGAGCTCTGATTGGTCGGAGAAACCGTGACTGTGAATAACTACCCAAATAATGTTGCCAGGAACCAAAATATGCCCTAAGTTTCCTAGGCATGGACAGTAATGTATTTGTGCTACCAACCATACAATGTTATACAATAGGTAGTTGCCAACATGGCTGTGACAGGAGTGTCATTCTAACAGTTAGGCACGTGGTCTGTGTCGAGGTAGGTTACATGATTTTTGCCATTTGTGTTGACCACAGGTGCAGATGACCCCTCAATGAGGTGACCACTAAAAATTAAAAAAAGTCATCGATTGCCAGGCATCTTGTGTAAAGTACCTACTTAGGTAGGTACCTACACGCTTTTTGCACAGGGTTGACTTTTTAGCATTGCTTTTTAGCCCTGAAACCCCTGAAATGTTTTGGATGCGACCATTTTTCGTCATTTTGGTTTTTGAACAATGAAGTTTGAGTATACGCACCATTGATAGGAAGAACAATCGATAGATACTTACGCACCATTACTTGCCTGTCGTTTTAATAATTTGTAATCATCTTAAATTGCATCAAATGGACTCGAAACATTTTTTACTTGAGAACTTATATTTCGACGAGCAAACGTCAGCCTTATAAGTTATTATATGGGATTGCCGTCCTTAGCAACCAATTTTTTTTTTATCTATTTTCCGTTTTCCTAGTAACACAGCCGCAAATCAGCTAGCAAATTGTTTATTTTCTCGGATTTTTCAATACGTTCCACTTAGAAACATTCAACTAAAATATTCAATGAAATAATACAAAACACAAATTATATACGCAACGCAACTATAATGCTATAAATTGCAGTATTTATATTTAACTTTAAATATTGCATTATTTTATATAAATTATATTATTAGATTAAATTAAGAAACAGATGGGTTAGGTATGATGTGTGCGCTGTGCGAATAGGCATCGCCGTTTTGTTCAAACCAGTTTTGTACAGTGTAAATAGCAATCCCCGTATTGTGTACACAATGCACAAGAGCCGTGTGGCGCCATTCAGATCATTTCCCAGATCTTGTACGCAAAAATCACCGTTTTGGGCGAATAGCCATTCCCATCTTTTAGGCACAAATGACTTGGGCGAATAGCCGTTCCGACGCATATCGCACAATTTGTGCGAACAAGATGGGAACGGCTATTCGCACAATTTGTGCGAATAGCCGTTCCCATCTTTTTCGCACAAGTTTGTGCGAATATCATTTATCAAATTTTTTTGAAAAAGTTTCGATAGTGACGTCAAGCAAGATGGCCGCTCCGCAGTGACAGTAATCGCTGCCTTAGTGCTTGTTTACTGTAAACGCCATTGAGCTAATTTTACAGGAGCAATGTTTTTGTGTTTTGTTATTGTAATTGACAAAATCGTAATTCAATTGCCTATTTTACCGAAAGTACTGCAGGTCTGGCACTATAATAATCGGTAAAAATCATAATAATGTTACGTTTAATACTAAAAAAAGGCGTTTTAAAATGGATATACGTCAAAGATGCGCAACGGAAATTTCGTAAAGTGGATATACAGTAAAACGATCTTGAGATTGACCGGACGCTCGCAACAATCTTTTAGTGCTTGTTTACTCTATGCGCCAAATCACATATAAAGGGTGTTCCAGTCACTTCTTCACCGCACATTATATTTGTTGTACTTATTTAATTCATATTACACAGTAGGCTATTGAACTTTCATTTGACTTTTATTTATTTCTTTACTTCCTTCCTTTCCTATTAATACTCTAGTGTTACCAAAGAGATGGAAGAGAGAAGTTTATTATCAAAATATTTTTTTATTTTCTTCAAGGTTTTTTTTGTTTTTTACTTTCTTGCTCTAGCTGAAGACTAAAAATTTCATTTTTTTTCACGAAACGGCGCTATAAAGAAATCATCAACTCATCATCATCATAAAGAAAGTATTGATTTGGTGTGAAAATTTTTTTCGAGGTTTTCACGGAAATGAGTTGTCCTGGTGCAGGACATGCCAAAAAACACTATCTTTCAAAAACGTCCGTCTGTATGTGTGTGTGTTGTGTGCGTGTGTATGTGTGTCACTTTCCAAAGTATTAGACTTAGAGATACCATATTTTGGCTACATCAACTCTTTTGAACATGTTTTAAATATGAATTACACGGCATTACACCAACTTGAAAATTCAAGATGGCTGCCTTACAAAAAAAAACATAAAATTTCAGATGGCAACCCATAGACCCAGGTTTGCAAGAGTGTTGCCACACCTAATTTTTTTAGTAAAAATTTGAGCAACGACCACACTGAAAAAAATAATCTTGGAGCCGTTTTTGAGAAAAGTGCAATTGTATGTTTTTTTTGTATGGCAGCCATCTTGATTTTTCAGGGTGATCCCATGCCGGTCGGCTCATCAAAATTTGTGGTTGTCAATTCTCTAAATCTAAAAATTGGTGTCTCTGTGATTAGTAGTATCGGCTGGGACATACACACATACGGACGGACAGGTTCGACAAATTAGGTTTTTTCGCACGTCCTGGCGCAAGACAACTCATTTCCGTTGAAACCTCAATTTTTTTTTCGGACGAATACAATACTTTATAGCTCCTAGCTATAAAGTAAAAATATATTGAAAAGTTCTCAGCAGTTAGAGTGTTAATAAAAAAATACTTTTTAGAAAATTTAAGACAATAATGATAACTTATATGATGTCATCATTATATTTTCCAAAAAGTGAATCACATACAAAGTGAGAAATTTCCAGACAAAATGTTTGGTAATAATCAGAGGGTTAAAATTAGATAAAAGGCTGCGATTCTTAAAACTTTCTAAATAGCAATAATAATCAGTCGTTACTTTTTCAAAACATGACAAAAAAGTTTACCCACCATACAAAGTCCAAGTTTGCATACAAAAGCGTTCAATGACCATCTATGTACATATGTATAATAATCGAGAATCGTAGTTGCAACGAAATATTAACATTCAAAACTCAGATCAATTGCATGCCCACAAACAGAAACTTGTAAGTTCGCGCTTGCAAATGCTGAGTGTGTACTTACAAATTGAAACCAAATCTCAAATGAACATTAAGCCTGCAACTCTGACATTGACAAAGTGAATTATTTTTTACACTATGGGTGGTCAGCTTTATACCAACCTATAAATCAAGGTTCTTTCTTGTGTAATTGGCGTTTTTTTCAGAGACGACCAACCTCGCAGAGGGCTCTTGAGGTGTGATTCACACAAAACGGCGCTCACCAAATAATCTTTTTTTTCTTCTTGAAACAGCATAAACTGGCAAATGATTTTAGCTTTAAATTCGTCATACAGTGAGTTAATTTATGCAAGAAAGTCGAGTGCAGATTCTGTGCATTTTTTTTTATTATTTTGAAGAAAACATCAATTATATATCAGAAAATATGTTTTTTTAGGACAAAAGTTGTAGCTTTCTATCTCTTGTATAAAATGTTTACGAAAGTAAGTCTGTTTTTATTTTGAATTTCCAAATAGTGCGTGAACTACGTTATTGAAAGATGGAACATTTTTATACGTTTCAATGTTTTGATGTTTGCTAATGATGCTCCTTGCCTGATAGGTTGGTATGAGGCTGACCCCCCATGCTGAAAAAAAAGGCTCGCTTTGCTTACGCCACCCTGATTTTACGGATATGTGACAGGAGTTGCAAGGTTTATGTTCATGTGAGATTTTGTTGATTTTAATTTTAAATTTAACGTCAATTTCAATTTTCAGTAAGGATAGGCAGAATAAGAAGAAATGGAGGCAGCTCTGCAGAGGCTCTGGCCACCCCTAGCGGAATGGCGACAGAATTACAGTTACATATATACATAAATACTTGTTCAGATTATATTAAATTTTTATGAAAATATAATATGATCTGTAATTTCGGCTGGTACATGCATACATACATATACGGACGGACGGGACATTATGTCTTGGGACATTTATCGGTGGGCATTTTGTCGTGGTACCAAAAATATACTGTAAGTTATCCACGTACGTGTCTAATTAAGCATTTTGTAATCTCGGATGGCAATTATTGTCTATTAATAATTACCTACTGTTTCACGAACTAAAAATGTAGCAACCTGTATGTTAAAATGCCATTACGTTCATTTCAACATATAATCGACTAACCGTTCACATTGAACAATGCAATGGCAGAAATTGTTTTTGCATATGGTCGGGAGATGTTTTTCTTCCTATGAACTATAATTTTTAAAGGATTTATCTCAGGAATCCCTTGAAAACTTAAATATTCATCTCAAAATTCCGAGCGGGCTACGGTTAAAAAACGATGTTTAGGTGTGACGTCACACCCACGCGCGTCTGTGATTGGCAGATACGGCAGCCACTCGTCAGCCACGCATGCGCATCAGCGTTTGTGGCGTATCCAGTAAACAAGCACTGAGTTGAAATTTCGAACACAGAATATCGTCTGTGAAAATGTTGAATAACTCGCACATTTGAAGACAAATACGTATTTTTTTTAGCTCAGATTGTGTAGAATTTTATTCTTAAGACAACTGCATCAAAAAGTCAGATTTGACATGATTGGCGTATACAGTAAACAAGAACTGGGGGAGCGAGTTGCTGGCAATTACACACAGATTTGACACTGTTCACTAGGGATGGGCAAAATATATCGATATATCAAAAGTACCGATATATATTTTTTTAAATATCGATATTTTTCTATAATCTATAATCTAAGCTGCAAAGATATGTTAACATTTAAGGCTCATATTAAATGCATGCCCACAGACAGGCACATGTTGGTTCGCGCCTACACATTCTGCATGTGTGCATACAAATAAAGAAAACCTCACATGGACATAAACCTTGCACCTCCTGCCGCCGTTCCCTGAACCGGGTGGCATTGGCAAAAGTGAACCGATTTTTACAGCACGGGTGGTCAGCCTCATACCAACCTATCAGTCAAGGAACCTATCAATCGATATTAAAAATATCGATATATATTTTCAATTGTCAAAAACGATATTTTTTTGCAAATGTTAATGTTCCCTTTACATAGGTGATTGTGCTTTGAAGTCAACATTTTTGCGTAGCAAATCGCAGGTCTTGTTCGAAAATGTTCGTCGTTCCACCCTCCCCCTCCCCCCATCGACAGATTTTTTAGCCAAAAATTAAACAAAAATGAGATGTTACCCGCCAGCGACTGATATTATTTTGGAAAATTTCGATATTTTTTAAGTATCGATATATCGATATTTTTTCCTCGATATATTTCGATAGTGCTTAAAAATATCGATTCAATATATTTTTTTAATTGCCCATCCCTACTGTCCACTACACTGCCCTATATTATAGCTCCATGATGGGGCTTCCACACGCTTGCCAACCCATCTCAAGTCAAGCGCACAGTGTGTCGTCTAGAACATGCTAGCTGGACAAAATGTTGTCTAATGGACTAATTTTGTCCAGCTAGCATGTTTTAGACGACACACTGTGCGCTTGGCTTGTAATGGGTTGGCAAGCGTGTGGAAGCCCCATGAGACTCTTCCCTAGCATCCACTAATAAAAAAAAAGTACGCATTTTCCCAAGCGCCCTAGCCGGTTGACGTCACAATTTTATCGATGTTAATTCACGAGTAGACCTCATAAATTTTAAAATAAGATAAATGATATCGCACAAATTGTGCGATACGCGTCGGAACGGCTATTCGCCCAAGTCATTTGTGCCTAAAAGATGGGAATGGCTATTCGCCCAAAACGGTGATTTTTGCGTACAAGATCTGGGAAATGATCTGAATGGCGCCACACGGCTCTTGTGCATTGTGTACACAATACGGCGATTGCTATTTACACTGTACAAAACTGGTTTGAACAAAAAGGCGATGCCTATTCGCACAGCGCACACATCATACCTAACCCATCTGTTTCTAAAAATCTAATAATATTATTTATATAAAATAATGCAATATTTAAAGTTAAATATAAATACTGCAATTTATAACATTATAGTTGCGTTGCGTATATAATTTGTGTTATGTATTATTTCATTGAATATTTTAGTTGAATGTTTCTAGGTGGAACATTGAAAAATTTGTATTTGCAATAGTGAGGAATATGATAAAAAGTATATTATTTTGATAGATTTCGAAAAATCTAATAATAATATGTTGATTTGAAGCCGAAAATATTTTTTTTCGATTTTATATTTAAAAAAGAAAATATAGGTTTTTGGACAAGTTTTTAAACGGATGTGAGATCTGCTTCTTGTATTTCGGGTAATGTGACGTCATATGTTGACGTCACGTTCTTTTATTGACATTCCATACTCTGTTAACATGTGTTGTTGACAACAGAAACAAATGAAAACAACAAAAACAAATGATATGTTCTTAAAGAAACACACAAACTTCTTGAAAAAACACATCCGCAATGGTGTAAACATGAAAAAGCGATGCTTGAATGACATTAATGTGAGGGCTGTCAGTTGATACGGCGATGTTTACAAGACCGTGACGTCACGCGAGAAAATTTCATCTAGTAGCGTTTTGGCGCGAAAATTCAAAAATCGATTTTAAAATGCTTATAACTTTGCTAAAAATACAACTAAAATTAGAATTCAAGAAGTTTTGGGCTAATAAAGCATAAAAGAATTTAAATCACAAAAAAAATAAAAATGTGAAAATACCCTATTTGCTAGCTGATTTGCAAATGTGACTAGGAAAACGGCAAATAGATAAAAAAAAAAATGGTTGCTAAGGACGGCAATCCCATATAATAACTTATAAGGCTGACGTTTGCTCGTCTAAATATAAGTTTTCAAGTAAAAAATGTTTCGAGTCCATTTGATGCAATTTAAGATGATTACAAATTATTAAAACGACAAATAATGTTTGACATGTTACACTCATTCTGCCTCTTGTAGCATCTCAAATGTTTCTGAAAGATCTGTAATATAAGATACGGGTCTGGGTTCTTCTTCTTCTTTGCCTCTTCCGTAATAACGCAACAATCTACACATATAGTGTGACTTTTTGCCGCGTTATCTCCGGAGGGTTTTGCATGTGGCGAGTGAACCTATTTATTTTTACAGGTAAGGGAGCCGGCCTTACGACAACCACTTCAGTTGAAGTGGGGGTTTCGCAGTTCTCGAGGGCTGCTACGATGTTATTAGTCAATGGCTGCTACTCTGTCAGTAAACCTGCTGAGTAAACCTTGCCGTTATTTACTTTGGGTTTTAAAATAAGCGCCGAAACGGGAAATCATTTCTGACATCCTCGGTGGGATTCGAACCCGAGTTCTCGGCATGAATGCAAGCACTCTACCAACCGAGCTATTGACCGGAAGCTGGTGAATAATGCTGCACGAAAGAGGAATCTTGTGCTTCTGGCAAATCACTGTCTCAGGTTCTACAACCAAGATGTTCTCTTTCGATCTGGAGCTTGCCTTCCTTCTATGATGAAATTTAGGAGTGAACATTTCTTACTTTCCATAGGCAGCTCAAATGAACCAATTTTTTGGCATTCCGCATTTATGATTTGATCCAACCAGTATTTATTTCAGTTTCTCAACTTTGTCAGTGTTATGGACGAGGGGGCCAAATGGGCTGATCTTTCTAGCGTGCTTGGAATAGAACAACGTTGGTTCGATCCCCGCCTGGGTCATTTGACCATTACTTTGACCCTGGTTTAACAGATGTTATTGGGTAATTATTAATTGATACTTCATTAAAATAAAACATAATGAATTGTTAATTGATGATACCTGTTGATAATACCTGTTGAATAGGTTGGTGAATTGCATTCCTCTTCACAAATCTATTTTCTTTACATTAAAAAAAACTTCAGTTAGTCAAAATGTTCATGAAAGTTTTTCTTTCTTCTTTAATTTCGCTAATTGCTACTAAGCTTCACATATAGTGTAACTTCTTGCTGCGTTTAACCCGAAGGGGTCAACGGCGTTACCATGTTGAAAGCACCGGTTCCCATAGATCACCGAAGTTAAGCAACATTGGGCGCGGACAGTACTTGGATGGGTTACCGCTCAGGTACACCGCGTGTCGTTGGCATCTTGGACCGGTCCGTAGTCCGTAGTGGCAACACTTCGGACTCGTAAATGGAAGGTTGTGGATTCGGATCCCGGCGGGGCACAAAAATATAACATTTATATTTTGAATGTGCTCTTCGCTGAGTTGAAAAATTCATAAGCCTTTACCAAAGACCGGTCACTGAAAGGTCCATTCAACTTTACAACTGGGTCTTGCTTGAGAATTGGCGCTTTCTACAGCGACGACCAAGCTCGCAGAGGGCTCTTGAGGTGTGATACACACAAAAACAGCGCTCACCAAATAAATCATCCTAATATTTATTTATATTTTTATGTAGCGAGTAAAACCTATTTATCTTTAATATATATAATATTTATCTTTTTTTATTTAAAGGTAAGCCTTACGTCAACTACTTCAGTTGAATTGGGGGTTTCCCAGCTCCCAAGGTTTCTGAGTACTCTGTACACCTTGCCGGTGTTTTATTTTGGGTTTGAAATAAACACCGAAACTATGAAACATCTCTCCTCTCACCTTAAGCAGATTTCAATTAATAGAAACAGAAAAGTGGAGACAGGTTGTCTTTAGTGTCTACCCTTAGTACGAGTTGCAAAACTTGAGTAAAGTAAAGTTTACAGGAAATAATAAAGAGTTATTTTGACAAAAATCTACCATTTTTGTTTCTTACACTTTATGGTCTTAGCAAAAGAGTTACAGTGATGAAGAAAATCAAGTTCAAACAAACAAAAACGGCGGATTTTGGGGAAAATCACTCTTTAATAATTTCCGTACACTTTACTTTTCTCAAGTTTTGTAACTTGTACTAAGGGTACTGTTCCCCATGGTAATAGGTCTGTATGGGAGTGCATGGAGTGTTTGTATGTGCTCAGAGTCAGAGGTCTGTAAATGAGTGTTGTAGACCTCGGTGTGTATGTATACATACAAACATGGGAACACATCCTACTAATGATGCACTCCTTACACACATCATGTCGCACGCTTAATAATAAAGAGAAATAACTCGAAAATTGGTAAAATCGAGATTTTGTAATAAAACGCAAGAACAATGCGAGAAGAATAGGTAGAATGCGACAGCCGTTCAATTTGGACAAATATGACCGAGATAAAACATCGGTCGCCTTTTTCATCCCATAGTTGTACTGGTTGTCTGAACTTCAAACGTGATTTCCCAACATTCATGTTTTTTGAGTTATTGCTCTTTATTATTAAACGTGCGATGTGTAAGGATCAGACTGAGCGTGGGAGAAATCGAAAATAACATCGTCATCTTGTAAGTAAAAGGTCACTTTCAATAGTTGAATGCGATGACAGCTGAATTGCTAAAATTTGAAGTATTTTGTTGTAGGAAAAAACCATTTGATTTTATAAGTAAGAAGCCCCTTATATCATATTTTACATGTCATCTAAATCCAGTATTACCAGTTTAAATCTACAGGTGCTTTAATATTTTTTTTATAAATAGTGTTTTATATATGAACTGAATTAAGAAAATAATATTAAATCAACTGACACTAGACTGCAGCAATAGCTTTTATTTTAATAAATGCAATAAATTAACAATATCTCCACCCTCCCAAAGGAAGTCTCTAATAGGGTCGTAATGGATACATCAATTTATTATAAATGATTATGAATTGCGAATGAATGGATATCCAGAGTCATAATAAAAGAAGAGCTTGTATGAAGAAGGTTATGACTCTGGAGGAAATGAAAGAAGTATGCAAGGATAGAAAGAAATGGCGGTTGATCTGTAATGTTGGCGGCTAGGGTTTATTTAAGTGAAACTGGTTTTATGTTTTAGTTTTTTTTTGATGTCCATGTATATATTATGATTTATTGATTTAAAAAAATATATATATATACATAATATATATTTGAGGATAATTTATTTTTATTTAATTAATACATGACAAAAGAGCGCCGTTTTTGTGTGTGTCACACCTCAAGGGCCCTCCTAATCATGAATGAGATATTTTAAAAAGGTGATGTTTGAGTGCTTTCTTAAAAATGCCAACAGATTCCGAAACCCTCACTCCGGGTGGCAGTCTGTTCCACTCCATTGGTCCCGCAAACCGGAAAGCGTGATCCCCAAAATTAGTGCATATTTGACGGCGAGGCTGCATCAACCTGACAGCTCGACACCCTGCTGACCTAAGTGTCCGCCCCCTCACACTTACCTCAACGGGGGAAAACATGTCTGCCAGATATGAAGGAGCCAAACCATTTAGAGCTTTAAATACCATCAAACACACACGGTAGACCACCCTCTCAGGAAAACGAAGCCAATGTAGTTCTTTCAACAGCGGAGTGATGTGAGAGAATTTGGACATCCCGAAGATCAGTCTTGCGGCCGCATTCAAAACAGACTGTTTTGAATGCGGCCGCAAATTTGTCATGTATGTTCCTTGACTTATAGGTTGGTATGCGGCTGACCACCCATACTATAAAAAATGGTTCACTTTGCCAATGTCACCCCTGTTTCAGGGAAGGACGGCAAGAGTTGCAGGGCTTATGTTCATTTGAGATTGGGTTTTTATAATGTAGGTCCACATGCGGCATGTGTTAGCTAGAAATTATACATGTCTGCTTGTGGGAATGCATTTGATATAAATCTTAAATGATATATATCTTTGCAGCTTAGATTTAATGCCTTTTGATTTCACTTTTACACATTTTATTTCAAAATACCTACTTACATTAATCAATTCTGTTTTTGCCTCAAAAAGACATCTTCAAGATCCCTTTTTGAGGCCTACTTGCCTAATGTATCTACATAGTATGTTCTTATGTAAATAACTATAATTAGCACATTCATCTGAAGTCACTATTACCCGTTTACATGCTGTAGGTGCTTTTAGAGGTGAATAATAATACTATCACAGCAACTACACATAAACTATGAGGGCTTTCACTTTTGGAATGGATTCAGGGGTGACTAATGATGATTTTAATATTAATACAGATATTGCAGTCACAGAGAGATCACAATTGAATTTTTGTCTACACCATAATCAAGTGCTCATTGTACTGCATGTGATAATTTATGTTTATTCAAATGAGCCAACTGTATGGATTTATATTCACACTGATCACAAGCAAATGGCTTTTCCCCCGAGTGAAGCAATTTGTGATTTTTCAAATGTGACATTTGCGTTGATTTGTAATCACATTGATCACACGCATAAGGCTTAATTCCACTGTGAATCAATTTATGACTCTTCAAAGCGGCCAATAGTAACGCTTTGTAATCGCACTGATCACAAGCGAACGTCTTATCCCCAGAGTGAGTCATTTTATGACTTTTCAACGCAGAGGATTGAATACATTTATATTCACACTGATCACAAGCAAATGGCTTATATCCAGTATGTCTTAATTGATGTCTTTTCAAAACAGACATGTATAGTGATTTATATTCACACTGATCACATGCATATGGCTTCAGCCCGGTATGTACTAACATATGGTTAAGAAGAGCTGATGGGCTGCTTGATTTATGAGCACACTGATTACAAGAATATGGTTTTTGTCCGGTGTGTTTTAATTTATGTCTTTTCAAAGCCGACGATTGAACACATTTGTAATCACACAAATCACAGGCAAATGGTTTCTGTCCAGTGTGTGTTAATTTGTGAGATGACAAATAACTTTTGTTTCCAGTTTTGAAATCACACTGATCACAAGAAAATGGTTTATTATAAGTGTGTGTTAGTTTATGTCTATTTAAATCTGTCGATCGATAAAACTTAAAGTCACACTGGTCACAAATAAATGGTTTACGTCCAGTGTGTACAATTTTATGCCTTTTTAAAATAGACACGTGAGTTGTTTTGTATTCACACAGATCACAAGAAAATGGTTTATCGCCAAAGTGTGTTGCCAAGATGTGGCTTTTTAAATCCAATTCTAATTCAGATTTAAAACTACATTCATGGCAAGAATAAGGTTTGGTGGATTGAGGAGCTGAAATACTGTTGTCTTCATTTGTTTTTATGTTGATTGGTTGATCTGTTGAGGTGGATGGCCAGCTCTCTGTGGTCTTGTGTCTGTGATAGTGGCTCTCACTTATGTTCGTGATGGATCCACATTCAGATGTGTGCTCTAGATCGCAGCAATTAAGAAGCTGATGGATTTTTAGGAGTTTCTTTTGATTGACCTTGTAGCTGCAGGCATGGCACACATGTTCCACCTGGACTGGATCCCTCTCACAACTACCAGCTGTAAATACGACATTCAAAATAGAAAATTCCTATTAAAGAGTTTTGATAATTAAAAATAAACTTATCAACTCCATTGTAATTGAAAGACAATCAAATGTGAAAAAAACACTGTTTTTTTCTACCAATTTTCTTATTTGTTAATTAAAAAAATGAGTCTGACCGGTTAGCTGAAGTCAGTTTACCTGAAGATGGCCAAGAGGCCGAAACTGGACATACTCATTATTTGTTAAATTAACAAATAAAATTTTTAGTAGAATACATCAGTGTTTTTTATCAAGTTGATTTTATTTTAATAAAATTGGTTCATTATTGTCAATATCACCATAATAATAATCAAATGGTTCCCATACAATTTGTGTAAAAATTACAATAAGAACATTAGACTGCCTGATCAGCTGTATACTCGCAGCCATGTTTTATCGCTGTCTATCTATACAATAGGCAGATCTGTCGAGACTTCTCACACTGACCAGTTACAAAATATCAAAAAAAATATTCACATCTCTAGCGCACTTGTTGTGTCTGCGTCACTGAAGAAAAACTTTATATTTTCAACAATAATGTACAGGCCCGGATTAAGACCACTGGGGGCCCTGATGGGGGGAAAGTCAGGGGGCCTCCCAACCCCCTAACCCCTCCCACCAACATCTCCCCGCGACAACCAAGAAATGTATACATACTTATTGCGAACCAAAACGATTATAGACAGTTCTTTGAGTTTGTTTTTGGGAAACCTCTACAGGAGGTCTATGACACTTGTTAGAGCGAGCTTCGTCTTATCTTTGTCGTTCAAAAATGTCCTGTAATATTTTTCTGTACAATTTCATATGTCGCGATGGGCGTCTTTGGTCTCGAAGGCTCTTTTTGATTTTGACCCCAAAAACAATTAAAAGTAAAAAAAATATATCTGCAACAGAACTGTCACCTTGTTGTGTTGAAGCTTGAGTAGCCAGCCTCACATCAACACCAACAACTGGGAAATCTTCCTTTCTATCAAATTCAAGCGGCACTTCTTCAACGAAGCATAATCCTGACTCTCCCGTGATCTCATCTCCTGGCTCCTGTTTGACGTCACTCTCAGCAATATCTACTACGTATTCTGACTTTATTGTTACGGAATCGTCAGCAGGCATTTCCCAGTTTTGTTTATCTTCATCACAAACCTCTTGTTTAATTTCTATAATATTATAGTCCATGTTTGATAATGTGTTGTGAAAAATCACAATGACAGCTTGGACGTCATACAAAATGGTGGAAAATCGACAAGCTTTCTATGGCTCAGTTTAGACACACGAAATTTTTTTGAATAAGTTTCGATAGTGACGTCAGACAGCGATTTTTAGCGGCAACTATCGGTTTTCCGTCTCGACACACATTTGAACAAAATATTTTTTGAACAAAACAGAATCTTTTTCTTCTAATGGCATTTAGCTGTTGCGGTTTATTCAAAAATCGAATGGGATTAAAATAATGTAGGAATTAAATTATTTTAATACGTGTTAAGTTTAACTATGCGTCGGTAAAAAAAAAGAATCATACAAATAATTTAAAATTCATCGTGGTGCTGTACAAACTGGCTGAATATTCCAATATTAGTTGTGAAAATATATTACGGGTTTTTAACCTCAAAAATATTTTTATGAAACAGAATGCAATATTGCAATAGTGCCATTAATATTGCATTGGTATTTTATATTGTTTTCAAATTATATTGTGTCATTGCTTTTGGCGCTTATTTGCCGAGACCAACATTAAATTTAAAACTTCCCTTACGATTGAAATTATTTACGACTTATAAAAATAGTTGATTAACATGTTTCTTCCGTCAAAAGTTTCACGGAATCATTTCATAATTAAAAAGTTGCAATGGAAAAAACACCGTCCTGAAATAAAATTGTTTTTAATCCAAAAGTAAGAACAAACTCAATTTAATAATTACCTACTTCCTTTTTCTTTTCAAGGGGTCAACAATTATTTTATATTTTCCAAATTGTTTTTAGTTTTCACAGAAAATAAAGGTTTTCGAGTTTTAAATTAACAAAAAAGTTTAAAATACCTACCAAAATTGTCGAGTCCATGTCGAGTCCATAGCATTATTGTCTTTGACTTTTCAGACATTTTAACTCCGAAGTGGAAATGTCACGAGACGTTCGCGCCAGTAGACTCTTGGCTGGGGAACCGGAAATACATGAATGGTGGTAGATTTAAATTTGCTGCAAGGCGGTAAATTTAAATAGGCTGCAGTTTGAAAATATTATTCTGAGTATTAAAATCATGATATTATATAGCCGTTATTACAATGGCGGTAAATTTAAATTTGTGGCAGTTTGAAAATATAAATCTTAGTATTAAATTTATGTTATTAGGTATTATTGCAAAAATGTCTTTGGCTCTTGGCTGGGGAACCGGAAATACATGAATGGTGGTAGATTTAAATTGGCTGCAAGGTGGTAAATTTAAATTGGCTGCAGTTTGAAAATATTATTCTTTTTTTAAAGACATTTTTGCAATAATACCTAATGACATAATTTTAATACTAAGATTTATATTTTCAAACTGCCACAAATTTAAATTTGCTGCCATTATAATATGGGCTATATAATAACATGATTTTAATACTCAGATTAATATTTTCAAACTGCAGCCAATTTAAATTTGCCGCCTTGCAGCCAATTTAAATTTACCACCATTTATATATTTCCGGTTCCCCAGCCAAAAGCCTAACTACAAATGCAAAATTAAGTGGAAATAAATTTTAATTTAATTTAAATTTGAAAGACATTTTTGCAATAATACCTAATAACATAATTTTAATACTAAGATTTCTATTTTCAAACTGCCACAAATTTAAAGGTGCCGCAATTATAATAACGGCTGTATAATATCATGATTTTAATACTCAGAATAATATTTTCAAACTGCAGGAGTAGTACCGATGGATTGAAGGAAGGCAGTCATTGTTCCCATTTACAAAGGTAAAGGGGACAAAAAAGACTGTCAGAACTTCAGACCAATCATTCTACTCAGTATACCAGGAAAAGTCTTCTGTAAGGTGATTATAAAAAATGTGATTCTGACTACTAGCAAAAGGGTTTCCGATATACAGTCCGGCTTTATGGCCGGTAGAGGCTGTGTTGATCAGATTTTCACTCTACGACAACTTGTTGAAAAACAATTGTCGGTGAGGGGGAAACTATTCACGGCCTTTGTGGATCTGGAAAAGGCTTTTGACTCAGTGGACAGAAGTATGTTGTGGGATGTTTTGAAAGCATACGGAGTGAATGGAGCTCTACTCAATGCGGTGCATGCGAACTATGAGAATAGTATGGCCTGCATTCGTATTGATGGTGAGTATAGTGAATGGTTTGAAGTTTTTAAGGGTGTAAGGCAAGGATGTGTGATGAGCCCATGGCTATTTAACATAGTCATGGACAAGTGTGTTCGAGATGCTAGACTTGATGATTGTGGATTAATGATAGGAGAGAGCAAAGTAAGCGTTCTACTGTATGCGGATGATGCAGTCCTTGTATCTGATTCAGCAGTGGAATTGCAAATGATGCTCTCTAGATTGAACGAAGCTTTGAAAGGTAATAATTTGAAGTTGAATGCAAGAAAGACGAAAGTTTTGATTTTTGAAAGAGATGATGAAAATATGAATTATGTATTTAAAATTAATGGAATGAATGTTGATGTTGTAAATGAGTTTGTATATTTGGGAAGTAAGTTTGAAAAAGATGGAAGAATGGCCGGTGAATTTGAAAGAAGAATAATGAAAGGCAGGTGTGTACTGGGTGCGACCGCTTGCATCGCCAGGAACCAAAATCTCTCAAAAAATGTTGGATTGGCGGTGCACGGTGGTATACTAGTGCCAACCTTGATGTATGGAAGTGAAGCCTGGACGGTGAGTGAAAGGGAAATTAGTAAAGTCCATACAGTAGAAATGGACTATCTAAGAAGTATGATTGGGAAAAAACGAAGTGACAGGGTGAGGAATGATTTTGTAAGAGAAGAATGTGGTGTAAGGGAAAGTGTGAAAGTGAAGATTAAAAGAAGTATGTTAAGATGGTTCGGGCATTTGGAGAGAATGAGTGATGAAAGATTGACGAAGAAAGTATATGTTGCTAGAATAGATGAATGTCGTGGTAGAGGAAGACCGAGATAAGTATGGAAGGATCAAATCTCTGAAATAGCGAATGAATGGGATATCCAGAGTCATAATAAAAGGAGGACTTGTATGAAAAAGGTTATGACTCTGGATGAAATGAAAGAAGTATGCAAGGACAGGAAGAAGTGAAGTACACAATCAGCATTTGTAAGCGCGAACTACACTTGTTGGTTTGTGGCCATACATCTGAGAGCTTTAAATGAATATATCCTTGCAACTTAGATTATAGATAGATAGATAATTTATAGCCAATTTAAATTTACCGCCTTGCAGCCAATTTAAATCTACCACCATTCATGTATTTCCGGTTCCCCAGCCAAGAGCCTACTGGCGCGAACGTCTCGTGAAATGTCTGAGAACTCAGTCTGACCAACATTACGAAATAAGCGGGTCATGCGGCATTTTTTAAAAATCATCATAATATCAAAATTGCCAGCAACTGTCACTGCGGAGCGGCCATCTTGCTTGACGTCACTATCGAAACTTTTTCAAAAAAATTTCGTGTGTCTAAACTGAGCCTATCTCAAGACAAAGATCCGGTTCACAAAGATTCTTATCATACGCCGCTAGTTCCTGAGCGAAAGAGAGGCGCCTGTGTTTTGTTGCTCCTTTGCATGTATTTGATTTTTGCTTTAAAAAAACCTATGGTACATGGACTAAGCACAAATTTAAAAATATATTTGTTCCCTGCGGGTAATGTCATACTTCCATGTGACTAGGGTTTTTGGCAGAAGTCCTGCTTCTTGCAAGCTTATCCAAACAGTGAGACCTCCTGATCCATGCTGCCTTAAATGCTTCATACCTATCCTTAAAGCTGGAAAAAAAATCTGCCAACAGGGCCACAACGGCCCTTAGCAGCCAAAAATTAAATACTTATTTGTCTTTTCCCTAGCAATCCGGCCAAATAACATCACATTCTCCCCCTTAAGTTTAATGTACCAACTGGGACGTTTTCAGCTGAGAAAATTCAAATATTTAACCTCTGTTGCAATAACATAGTCCATTCTCAGTGCATTGAGTTACAGCGGTAAATCATCAAAGCAAGGGGCCGGAATTCTCCTTATGAGTGCCTCAATGAAGATATTGCAAGGAACAACCAAAATAATGTAGGTAGCGGTAGATGGTCTATAATAATATATCTATAATCTAAGTTGCAAGGATATATTCATTTAAAGCTCTCAGATGTATGCCCACAAACCAACACATATTATGTAGTTCGCACTTACAAATTCTGAATGTGTACTTACAAATAAAATCCAAGCCTCAAATGAACATAAGCCCCACAACTTTTGCCCACCTTCCCTGACACAGGGGTGACATTGGCAATGTGAACCATTTTTTACAGTATGGGTGGTCAGCCTCATACCAACCTATAAGTCAAGGAATACGAACAATAAATAACATTTCAATATAAAAAATAACAAAACCTTAAAAAGAAATCTATACAAAATAAATTGCACAGAATCTGTACTCGACTTTCTTGCAAAAATTAACTCACTGTATGACGTATGTAAATCTAGAATCATCTACCAGCTTGCCGTTTCAATAAAAATATAATATATCAATAATAAATCAATTTTATTCCACCGCGGTGTGTACCTGCATACTCATACAATATGGATATAGTCATATAAATACTTAAATGAATATAAATATTTGGTTGATTTATTTGTTGAGAGTCGTTTTGTGTGAATCACACCTCAAGAGCCCTCTGCGTGGTTGGTCTTCTCTGAAAAATGCGCTAATCACACAAGAAAGATCCTCGACTTATAGGTTGGTATAAAGCTGACCACCCATAGTGTAAAAAATAATTCACTTTGTCAATGTCACCCCTGTTTCAAGGAAGGTTGGCAAGAGTTGCAGGTTTTATGTTCATTTGAGATTTGGTTTTAATTTGTAAGTACACATTCAGCGTTTTTAAGCGCGAATTTACACGTGTCTGTTTGTGGGCATGCATTTGATATGAGTTTTTAATGTTAATATATCTTTGCAACTTAGATTGTAGAATCTAGAATCTAGATTATTATAGATGGTCATTGAACCCTTTTGTATGCAAACTAGGACATTGTATGGTGGGTAAACATTTTAGTTATATTTTGAAAAAGTAACGACTGATTATTATTGGTATTTATAAAATTATAACAATCGTAGCCTTTTATCTAATTTTAACCCTTTGACTACCAAGAAAATTGCTAATACATTTTGTATGGAAAATTTTCACTTTGTATGGCGGCTATACTTCTAACTCACTTTTCGGAATAAATAATGATGGCAATATATAAGTGATCATTATTTACTTACATTTGTAGAAAATTATTTTTTTATTAACCCTCTGACTGCCGAGAATTTTTCAATATTTTCTTTCTTTTGTATGTCAACTCCCTAAATTGAGATTATGATAAAGCATTGATTATAATCGTTATAAAAAAAATCGCAAATAAAATTTTCAGCTCTTCGGAAGCCATCTTGAATTTTCAAAAAAGTAAAAAAAATATATAACGAATTAAATTGATAAGCTTGTTCTTTCTATCAAATCTACAACAAATTTAAATATCTTGCATTTTAATGGGTTTTTGTAATATTTTCGATTTAAAATTTCAGGTCGTGTAAACGGTGCTTTATAATAATTAAAAAAAAAAAAAATTGTAGAAATTTATGTTGTCTATAATATTGTAGAACATTGTTTGTTTTTTTCATATGGCAGCCCATAGACACAGATTAGCAAGAGTGTTGCCATAACTATTTTATTAAGTTAAAAATTAATTTATGGCAATTCTGAAAATTTAAAAAAAATCTTGGAGCCGTTTTTGAGAAAAGTGAAATTTTATGTTTTTTTTGTATCGCAGCCATCTTGAATTTTCAAGTTGGTGTAATGCCGTGTTATTCATACTTAATACATGTCCAAAAAAGTTGAAGTAGCCAAAATTTGGTATCTCTAGGTCTAATACTTTGGAAAGTGACACACATACATACACACACACACACACACATACAGACGGACGTTTTTGAAAGATAGTGTTTTTTGGCATGTCCTGCACCAGGACAACTCATTTCCGTGAAAACCTCGAAAACAAATTTTCACACCAAATCAATACTTTCTTTATAGCCTTCAGCTATAGCAAGAAAGTAATAAGTCAAAAATTTCCTATGCCAAAAATGTAGCAAATTAATAAACCAACATTAGAAATCAACATTGCAGATTAGCCGCCACTTCTTCCTGTCCTTGCATACTTCTTTCATTTCATCCAGAGTCATAACCTTTTTCATACAAGTCCTCCTTTTATTATGACTCTGGATATCCCATTCATTCGCTATTTCGGAGATTTGATCCATCCATACTTTTCTCGGTCTTCCTCTACCACGACATCCATCTAGATAGATGTGATGAACTAATATTGAATTTAGAACTTTTTTCTCGGGGAGCAAATGTCACACTTGTATCCACCATCCTTCGCATCCCAGCTGTGTGACAAATTCATACAAGTCAATTTACGCGCAGTCTTTACTAAAAAAATGTACAAATATTCAATAATTAACTTATTTAATATAATAATTAATTTTTCCTTGACTGATAGGTTGGTATGCAGCTGACCACCCATACTGTAAAAAATGGTTCACTTTGCCAATGTCACCCCTGCTTCAGGGAAGGTCGGCAAGAGTTGCAGGGCTTATGTTCATTTGAGATTGGGTTTTTTATATTGTAGGTCCACATGCGGCATGTGTAAGCGCGAAATTATGCATGTCTGCTTGTGGGAATGCATTTAATATGAATCTCAAATGATACATATCTTTGCAGCTTAGATTTAGATTTAGATCTGGATGAAACTTTTTGATTTACGAAGACAAAGCATGAAAGAAAACATCATTATTTTATAATCAATAATTTATTTATATTTTGTATGGTTTGTGTAAGTATTGACACTGTGAAAATTCATATTTGATCTTTACTCAATTTTATACAGCCAAGACAATTCTATTTCAACAGTTTTATTTTCATTCCATTTATTACTATCGTTACCAAGGAAAAAAATAATAGGCATATTTTTTTACCTTTAAGGTATAGATATTCATAAATTGAGTGAAAATAAAAGTGTTTTAGTTCTATCAAATTTAGTAAAAATCATTTATTAGTTAACATGAAATAGCCTTATATTTTATTAACATTCAGGCTTGGGCGTTTAAAAAATTGAACAAAGATTATGGACTTATACTGAATGAAAATGACATACTTATGAGTTGTTTATGAATAGAGCTACAAATTCAAAAATGTTGTGTTCATTGGTAAATAAATTTGAAGACTTTGTACGCGGTAACAAAAATATATTTTTCATTTATACGCCAGTTTCATAATTCAACTTAACTTCATTGGGCCCAAGTACAATAAAAATAAAATATAAGCAATTGTTTATGTTGCCTTCTGTGATTCACTACTCCAGAGGGGTGACTCCATTACACTGGGTATCTGCACTTATGAAAGAGTTCTATCATCTCTCCGCTACGCCAGACTGTACAAAGTATGAGATGTATCTCTTACAATATCATTAAAACCACTTTACCCTCCACTCTGCCAAGTGAATGCCTTATGTTTAGTGTGTGTCAGTTCATGTTTCTTCAAATTGGCCAATTTTGTTGATCTGTAATCGCACTGATCACACGCAAACGGCTTAAATCCAGTGTGATTCAGTTTATGTGTTTTCAAATCACCTGGTACTGCAGCAGCATAGGCACATTGATCACAAGAAAATGGTTTTTCTCCAGTGTGCGTTAGTTTATGCCTATTTAAATTTCCCATTTCAATGGTTTTGTAATCACATTCATCACAAGCAAATCTCTTATTTCCAGTATGCGTTAGTTTGTGGTTTTTTAAACTTGAAGAATATGATGATTTATAGTCACACTCCTCACAAGCAAAAGGTTTATCTCCTGAATGTTTCATTTTATGGGTTTTCAAATTAGCTAAATATGATGATTTGTAATCGCATATATCACAAAAAAATGGTTTTTGATCAGTGTGTGTCAAATGATGTCTCTTCAAACTTGCCATTACGTTAGTTTTGAAGTCACATTGATCACAGGCGAAAGGTTTGTGTTCAGTGTGTAATAGCTTATGTGAATCTAAAGTTGCTAAGCGCTGAGTTTTAAAATAGCACTGATCACAAGCAAATGGTTTATCTCCAGTGTGTATTAACTTATGTCTCTTTAAATTTTGAAGTTGGGAAGCTTTATAGTCACACTGATCACAAGCAAATGGCTTGTAACCAGTGTGTAATAAAAGGTGTTTTTTCAAAGCTGATGAGCTGCAGGCTTTATGATTGCACTGATCACAAGCAAACGGATTTAGTCCAGTGTGTCTTAATTGATGTCTTTTCAAATTGTGAAGTTGAGTAGATTTGTATTCACATTGATCGCAGGCAAATGGTTTAAACCCAGTGTGTATTAACAAATGTTTTTTCAAATCTGCTGGACTACAGGCTTTGTGCTCACACTGATCACAGGCAAATGGTTTATTCCCAGTGTGTGTCATTTTATGATTTTTCAAAGAAAATAATTGAATTGATTTATAATCACATTGATCACAAGCAAATGGTCTTTGCCCAGTATGTTTTAGTTTATGCCTGTTCATATTGCCTATTTCTTTAGTTTTATAATCACACTGATCACAAGTAAAGATTTTTGGGCCGGAAATCTTTTTGGTTTTTGAGATCTTGGAGCTTGTTCTTGATTTGCGTTTGCTGCCACACTCTTTGCAAGATCTGGTTGAGATGTTTTCAACCAAATTTCTTATGCATTCTCCTTCATCTTTTTTCATGCTCTTCTTTTGATTGACCTTGTAGTTGCAGGCATGGCATACATCATCCTCCTCGAGTGGATCCCTCTCACAACTGCCAGCTGTAATTATGACATTATTACACATTATATTTTGTATTGTTTGTGTATTAACACTGTGAAAATTCATATTGTTTAGTTTACAATTTTGAAGGAATTCAAAAACACTGTTTATTTTCACATAAATATATTTAAAAAGATTACAATCTTTAGAATAAGTTACAAACGCGTTTTCGACCTAGTAGGTCATCATCAGGTATGATTATTGATTACAGTAAAAGAAATTTTATTTTATTAAATTTAGTCAATAGGTATAAATGATAGTCAGGTAGGTAAAAACATACAGCAAATTTTTTAAAATAATAAAATAAAATAATGAGAAGATCTATATGGTAATAAAGAAATAAAAACTAAATAATTTATTATAAGTCTTTTTTAAATAATAAAATTGGTCAAGAGGTATAAAACTCAGTTAGGTAGGTAAAATATTCAGTAAAATAATTCTATTAACATTAAAAATAGTTTATATGGCAATTATGAAATAATATGAATTAATAGATTAAATTAAACGTCATTTGGTGAGACATTATGTATTCAAAACAAAGGACAGAATAAAAATAAATTAAAGTTGGAGGCTAAAAAGATCAAAAAACAAAAAGAAATGCACCACCATACCAGTCGTCTCAAAGAATCAAACAATAAAACCAATAAACCAGAGTGTCCTCATACATAAGAACATAATAAACAAAGTAATCAGACAATCTTGTCCTCGCACATAAGCAGCGGGGAGACAGGAGGGATCTGGATATTCACAACTTCTTCTCTGTGTCTGTGGATTTGGAGTGCCTCAAAAGCCATCAGACGTCTACCAAAACACACTACCAATCTACCAATTACACATTCATTTTGGTTATAGTGTTATAAGTAGGTGTTAAACAAAACAACCAAGACGAGTCCTTTTGAGTCGTATAAATGCAAACGCCGTCAACTCCTTACGCGATGATTTTGAGAAAAATAAACTTGTGTTTTGAATGCAATTTTTTGTTAGATATTAGAATTATTATAAAATTGATTGATTTTTAAGGCTCATAAAAGTGTTTATTTCTGGAAAGTTATATTACAAAAAAATATTAAGATATTAATATGGACATAGCGTAGTTTGCAGTTCACCGCTTGGATTTGGCGCAGTCTGCACAGAACTGGCCATTCCATCGCCGCCATCTTGTGCACATCTTAGGTTATGACGACAGGGTGACTAAAAGTGTTGGCAAGTGAAAAATATTCTTGTTTTGTAAAGATATTTTTATTATGAAACTAATGAAACCGAACAATTAGAAAACAACAAAAGCACACTTAATCTATTAATCGCATGGAAATACTATTTAATAAAAACACAACTAAGCTACACATGTTGTGTAACTTCCCGAAATATTCCCGAAGGGGTGCTATTATTCTATTACTATTCTTTTTTCAGTCTCAACATAAAACTGTAGAATGTCTAGTTGGCGCCAATCACTTCCATAATGTTTTTCTAATAATTTCTTTACATCATTACTTTTGTCACTCATCGTAGTTTATTTCTGTTGGAGAAATTTCAGAAACTGCCTTTACTTTCTTCGTAATAAATTTTTTGTAACAAAAATTAGATCTGTATGTTTCCTCGCCTTGGACATTAGTTTGCCCTCGAATAACAAATAAATGCTTGGTGGGATGGAATTTGAAATGCCATGAACCTGGCGGTTTTACTATTGAAGAAGATGCTGACTTCCAATACAGTACTGGAACATCTAAAGTTAAATTGTAGGTTGTCCCATATTGTTGTAAAATTTCAACGTACTGTGCCGGGTTGATCATGACATTCTTTTTACGTATATTTTTTTCAATCAAGGCAAAAACTCTGTCAGATGGCAGATACGAATGTCCAACCACTGGAAATGATTTAAATTTTCTGAACATTGCCAGGTGCATGATTAAATAACCATTTGGAGCACATGGCAATAAAAGTGGAGTTTCTATTCTGCCCTCCACATCCATCTGCCATGAGACGAACTATTTGTATTCCTTCCATTTCTGTATTGCAGAGCCTATGAAAAATGGTGCTTGCTATTTTGTTGGAACTTTTTGTAGCCTGTGTTTCATTCCAATAAGAAATATAAGTGTTTTGCTTATAAATTTCGAATTCCCAGTTACATACGTAAAATTATAAAAATTAAATTGCCGAGAAAAATACGCTGATTGGTCGGGCAATTTAGGTAAAGGCATATTTTTTTGACAGTCGAAAGATATGGTCAATATTTATTCCCTTTCTTCCTTTAAATACTCATAAAAGGTTTTTGCCAAGGCCAAAGCCAGGGGGGGGGGGGATCAAGGGGGATTGATCCCCCGAAACAAAAAACAAAATTTTAGACTTTTAAGAGCACTTTATACCCTAAATCTGCCATTTTTGTTTCTTACACTTTACAGTCTTAGCAAAAGAGTTACAGTAATGAAAAAAATCAAGCATGTTTATTAAGTTATTATCTTTATTATTAAGTTAAAATAAAATATATAACTTAAAAATTGTCACAACAAAAAAAATATTGAAAAAGAAACATGTTTTTTTCACATTTTTTTCATGCGTGCAATATTTTGGAAACATTTTTTTTCCTTTTTAATTACAGAACTATACCTACATTGTTATGTGCAATATCCGGCCATTGTTTTATAATCTCAATAGTTTTTGAGTAAATATGGAAAAATTGAAACTACTTAATGAATTAAAATTTAATTAAATCAAAGAACACAGTAATGTTTTCTTATAAATATATATGATAGGTAACACCATTTTATTGCTTTCATGAAAACGATCTTATATTTTTCTTTTGTTCCACCAAATCCAACCCCCCCCCCCCTGAAATTATTTCCTGGCTACGACCTTGGCTTTTGCCTTCAACTTGTGTATCCGTTTTTGAACATTCAATAAATTGCTTTTTGACTGATCCTGTTCAGTTTTTAATTGCTCATGGATTTGTAGGCATCGAGAGCACATATCTGTTTGGGGTGTGCCAAAACCAATGTTAAAGTTTTTTTTAAATATTCCCCTGAAGAATGATTGATTCACTTTGTGCTCCCCTTCATTAAATATACGCCACATCTTTTTAATGTTCAAGTCACTTGACAAATATAGACGACATGCAGTTTTTGATCGACAATAGTGAGGCTCTTCTGCGTTGAAAGATTTTATAAAATCTTTTACTTGATTTCTCATTTCTCTATTTTTATGAGAAACTCTGTCCCCTCCACGATTTTCCTCGGCGAGCGAACCTGAGTTGTCAAAACTTCGTTTGATAACATTTGTTACCCGGTCTTTTGTGATGGTTAATATGGTGACAAAAGCATTTTTACAGACTGGCACATTTTTGCTGTCTTTTGTAAGAACAATATATTTTGAAGTCATATTTTTTGACGATCTAGATCCATCCTTGGGGCGTTTTCTTCTGCACTTCGAAGTTAGACAGTATTTCAAAATATAATTATCTTGCTGTATCTTTGTTTCATTTTTATAGAAATTTGAATGAAATTGAACAATATCAGCCATGCTCAATGTTCCGCATTTAAATGATTTGGAGGAGTGGCCACATGCAGGTTTTTCAGGCAAACCTTTAGGCGCATACCTGTAACAAATAAAACAAAATTAAACAAAATTAAACAAAATTAAAAAAAAACATGGTTTTGTTTGAATTTGAAAAACCAACCCCAATGAGGTCCACACATTATTTGACAGAGACAAAGGCCGGCTTGCTAAAGCAAAGACTAACAATTATTAATTTCGGCTGCTAAGGACCCCAGTCACGTAGTCAAATAAAATAATAAATCTTTCTTAGAGCAATAACTACCAGGAATTAAAAACCCTCCATTTGGGAAAGTACACTGCCGAGCCGGCCAGGTAGCTTTCTTAGTCGTATTTATGACATTGCACTGTTTTGAGAATTGTTTTTTTGCACTTGGATGCATTAAGCTGACACTTTTATTTGAATATTATATCCATGTAGTGACTTTTTTATATCCGAACACGATTGACTTATAGGTTGGAATGAGGCTGACCACCCATACTGTAAAAAATGGTTCACTTTACCAATGTCACCCCTGTTTCAGGGAAGGTCGGCAAGAGTTGCAGGGCTTATGTTCACTTGAGATTGGGTTTTTTATATTGTAGGTCCACATGCGGCATGTGTGAGCGCGAAATTATGCGTGTCTGCTTGTGGGAATGCATTTAATATGAATCTCAAATGATACATATCTTTGCAACATAGATTTAGATTGAATGAAAAATTCCATAAATCTAATGAAACTAAAATATCAGTTTATAGGTGTGAACTTGAGATTTCCGTAATCATTACAACTTATGACGGAGTTTGACTTTCTAATCCAATCAAATCTAATCTTCTTTGCCAGGATATATTACATTTGAAATTCATATTAAGTGCATGCCTGCAAGCAGACACTTATAAGTTTGCGCTTATACACGCAGCATATAAATCTACATTGACACAACAATCCCTTTTTTCGGGCTATGTATATTGCTCCGATGGGCATTATCAGCGGTTGGCTAGTCGCTGTGATCTTCTTACAGGATCTGCTGTACTAGAAACAACGCCAGCCTTTGGAGCAATGGGCGAAACTGTCCGGAAAGAATCAACCAAACCACGGCTACATGGCCCGAAAAAAGTGATTGTTGTGTCAACAAGACCCAGCCGTGAAAGCTTCAATGTACAATTAAATCTACATTCTACAACATAAAAACTCAAAATCTCAAATAAACACAGCCCTGCAACTCCTGCCTTTCCTTTCCTGAAACAGGAGTGACATTGGCAAAGTGTGCCATTTTTTATATGTGTACAAACATCTATCCGCGCCATCAAAATTAATTACCTAACGTTTTGATCTTTAATTACTTCAAAATACATTAAAAATATATAATTGAGCTGAATATATTATATTCTTTGCAATGAAGTCGGCACGTGAATTGACATAGACAATATTGTGTCGTCACCTTGCTGGGTGGCTAGGGAAAAGGTAAACAAATATTTTGTTATTGGTTGCTAAGGAAGGCAGCCCTATATAAAACTGACGTTTGCTCACTGAGAAAAAGAATTCAAATCCAAAACTGTTGACCTCATGGCATAATTTAAGGACTAAGTATGGTATAAAAAATTGGTGTTGAAATAAAATGTAAAAGACAAATTAATATTTACGTACAAACGAAAAGATAAATTATTTTCACTTTATTTTTTGGTTTTTCATTTAAGCAACTATATTATTGAAAAAAAAATTATGTCAATTTAGTTTAAAATAGAAAAGCTACGAAATATATTGTTGCTTGGGGTATTTAACCAAAAACACATGATGAAATCAATCAAAGAATTATTTTCTGTGTCCATTTGAATTCCATATTTTAAGAAAAGGAATCGTTTTGTATAGTCACCCTGTTGTTTTGAATGTTCTAATCTAATCTAATCTAAGCTGCAAAGATATATATCATTTAAGATTTATATTAAATGCATTCCCACAAGCAGACATGTATAATTTCGCACTAACACATGCCGCATGTGGACCTACAATATAAAAACCCAATCTCAAATGAACATAAGCCTTGCAACTCTTGCCGTCCTTCCCTGAAACAGGGGTGACATTGGCAAAGTGAACCAATTTTTTACAGTATGGGTGGTCAGCCACATAACAACCTATAAGTCAAGGAACATACATGACAAATTACATTTTTAAAATCAATAAATTATAATATATACATGGACATAAAAAACTAAATCATAAAAACCAATTTTACTTTAACAAAGCCTAGCCGCCAACATCACAGATCAACCGCCATTTCTTTTCTTTTTGATTTGAATGTTTGTGTGGAAAAATAAGAAAAATATTTAAACATACCTTTTGAGGTGTTCCTTTTTCCTTTTCCATTCTTCTGGTTTCGTCATTTTCTTTGTACACTTATTTTGTATCACTTCCAACACACGGTTTTCCATAATATGAAAAAAAATCACGCAAATTAATTAAAAATATTGGAGCCCACACGCGTTCAACCGCTCTTAACAAATGTATAGGCCATACTGGAAATCCACTGCTCTCATTGGTCAATGTGGATTTGGCGTAGTTTGCACGACAACACCAGTTGGAGATGACGGCGTTTACACTAAATCATACTATTTATATTAAAATTACGAAGGATTAAGTGAGGTTTGCATTACATCGCAACACAGCAAATGATTTGTTACACTGCACAAAATCAAAGTCAATAATTATCTCAAAAATCATAAAATTTGGAGATGAGGACGTTAGCAGTTATACGACTCGGTTCATCTCAGTCATAACTGTTAAGAAAAAAGTGATACTTTGCATTTCATAACATAATTAGAAATCACAGTTTTTATGTGTGTCACACCTTAAGGGCCTTCTCACATCACGGACAAGTTTTTTTTGGATTAAAGATTTGTCTTTAGCGCTCCTTTAAAGGCTTCATCAGTTTTTGCCTTCTTCACATGAGATGGATGTCTGCTCTACTCTATTGGACCAGCGAACCAGAAAACACGGTCCCCACAGATCTGGGAGTCTGTCGTCTTAAACCCACCCGTAGTATAATAGTTAACGCTTTGGAATAATAATCAGAAGGTAGAGATCTACACAGCTTAGTTCAACGTGAATTTCTAAAATTTAAGAAATATTAAACACAAAATATAACACATTGATTTTAGCGGTTTAAAGTCATTACAATCATAACCAAAGTCGCAGAGCACCCTTCTTCAGCCGCCATCTACATTCAGTTAAAAAATATATATACATATATACCTATATTCTAGAGATACTTAGTGTTATAACTAGGTATATTATAATTTAAAAAAATAATAATTATCTATATATTATTTTTAAGCCATAAGTACAGGAATGTATTTTCAAATACAACCCATGTTGGGAAGAAACTTTATGAGTTCCAAAATTCAAGACAGCAACTGGGTCATGATAGGTAAATTGTAGTTTACTAGCCATAACCTACCTCACATAGGGCCCTTGAGGTGTGGCTCAGGGCTGAAAGTCTCATCACCACGGTAATTCGTACCTACCAAATATGGGTAATATTTTACAATAATCAGCTGTTCACTTACGGCCATCTTGGATTGACAGGTCTTCATACAAATATGACCGATATTCAGTAGGTAAGTATCACCGTGGGGAAGAGACTTCTAGCCCTGGATAGGAGCGTACACACGTAGTGAGGGAACGAAGCGGCGAGAGATGCGGTTGAGGGGACTGCACTGAAAAAGAAGAGTAAAATAAAACCAGTCACCTAGTGTAGTGCAGGTCTCAGTAGCCAGCCTCACACCAGCACCGACAGCGGGAGGCCCTTCATTATTCTCAATTTCTTCCTCACAAAATGAAGGTTCTTGCTTGATTCTATTTAGGGCCTCCTGCTTGACGTCACTTTCAACAATGTCTATTCCATATTCCGTCTGTATTTCCGCAGAATTGTCGACAGGCACCTCCCAGTATTGCTCATTAACTTCACATATCTCTTGTTTTATCATTATATTATTCATGGTTGAAAATTTCTGTAAACAAATTGACAGCTTGTTTCCCTTGCTTGATACAAAATGGTGGACGACGACGACAATGGTGGAATGACCTGTCATTTGGGATCCGGTTCATTACCATATATATTTTTTTCTTTTTCTTTGTGGCGATTCCCACGGAGAATAGGAGTGCCAGTGTTGTCCCGAAAAAACGTCACACGTCTATGTAACTAGGGTGATTCACACTTCATGCTCGCCAAACACGTGCAAGTGCGAATGCTTACACATACTGTGTGCTTAATTACCTCAAAATACAATACAAAATATGTCAAACGATTACTTTCCCTGAAACATAGAGGCATAAAGGTCGTTCAGCACCTCAGTCGATATGGATTGAGGAGTCTTCGAAATTAAGTCAGTCTACCAAATGTTGAAGACTGTGGCGCGTGGAAGTTGTCTGCGCACATCCAATCAGGATGATTTATTTGGTGGGTGCTGCTTTCTCACCTCAAGAGCCCTCTGCTAGCTGGGTTGTCGCTATAGAAAGGAGCAGTTCCCAAGAAAGACCTCACTGATATCCTAGAACATCGGTGAGGCACTGTTATCAGTTCCCAGGTCAATGAGTTTGTCAAAACTATTTTGTGGCTTGAAAGTTTTATTTTTTTGTGAATTTGGAAGTAAACATTAAAAAATGTTTGTCACAATATGACGGCCATAAAAACTAAAATACACATGCATGAGCAGTACTTATCCACTGAGAAAAATAAATAAAACAAGTAATTTTTCACTGTAAGAGGAGAAATTCAGAAAACAGGCAACTCAAATGGGCAATTTATTAATAAAATAATCATTGCAGTCTCTAAATAAAATAATTCCCTTTTTGGGTCTATAGAGCATTGAATCTCTGGATCAGTAAATCTATATACATTAATAATTTTAACGCCTATTTCTAGCCATTAAAAAATAAATTGGTTAATCGCATTCCTCTTTACAAGTTTATATGTAAAGATCAAATAAAATTAAGCACTCGGTTTATAGTACGTGGATACTTCATAGTGGAAGGGATCATTTAAATGAAACAATGACGTAGATAAACTATTTAATCATCTAATATACTTACTTGATAACAGTTTATAAATAATATACCTACGTGATAACAGTTTATAAAATATCTAACCATTTTTTTAAAGAGCCTACGCAGGAGACTTCCTGAATATATGTAAATATGGTATCTATGCCACATAAGAGTGTGCCTAGAAGTGTTTTGAGTTTACAAATTAAAATTAATTTAAGTACTCTTTCAATATTTGATGAACTTTTCACACGGCACAAAATCCATCCGATTAGTCCATGGTTTAGGATGGAATTGCCAGGCAAACCATGCAAAAGAATTTGAATGGTTGATTAAAAAAAGACACTAAGTGCCGTAGTGATCCAACTGAACAAAGAGGAAAACGTATGTACATATTGTTACGAACTTATGAGCCCGATTGCGTGGCTTGCTTATGTTATGTGTCCGCTTGTAGTATAGTCTGCTGTGAGTTTGAATGTATGCATGTGCCCGGGGGCACGTTGGTATGCGTAATGAGAATAATATGGAACAATACAGAAGTGTGTGGTTCACTATAAAGGGTCCGGAATACGCGAGAGGCGTCCGTTTAGACACTATATATTTGAACCGCAATTGTGAGAGAGCCCAGAGTCGATTATAACATTGAGACGTGAAGTCAATAAGCAAGAGCTAGAAATCAGTACATTGTGCACCGACATTGTGTAAAAGAAATTGCAGTTTGATTAAAACAACCAAACTAAAATAATAACAATATTATAAGCAAAGGTTCAAAATTTTCATCAGAATTTTGTACAAAAAAACAGAGTAGTCACCTAGTCGGCATGAATATTCCTAACCTTACATATGTTTTTATCTTTTTCTCAGTTTGATCACTGTGGCACTCAGTGCCTTTTATGAATCAACTATTTATTTGTTCTGCGTGAAAGGGGTGATTTGCAGAGAATATTAGCAGTTTATTTGGGTTATGCGTTGCCATCTGTTGAGACCGACCCACAGCAAAATAATTGTTTATTTTGATTTTTTTTAGTCTCAATAAATGATGGTAATCTATAAATTTCTAAAAAATGAGGTAAATTCATGGAAACACAAAATGGCAATGCCATGTTTCTTCATACTTATTTAATTTTTATTTAAAAAATCCAAGATATCCGCCTTAGGTTCTATGACCTATACACAACTTGCACTTGAAGGTGCATGATTAAAATAAATATCAAAAGTTGTAATGGGTGAAAATGAATTTACCCTTCATCGCCACACAAGGGTGTCTCCAGAGGACATTGATTATGAAAGCAACAATATGTTGAGAGAAAAATAAGTTCTCTAAAAACACTTATTCAGATATTTAAGTATTAATCGTTTATTTATATTTGTTAACATGTTCAATGACTTCAATTCCAGTTTAAATTCAATGTTGGTATAGCTGTGTTCAGTTCATCTGTCACTTGACTGGCAGCACTGTGGGATGCAAGCTCAGTACTCTCCAGTTGAGTCATAGCCATTGTGAAAGGCTTCTGTCTCGTGTGCTTCAGGTAATGTGCTTTCATATTTGAATATCTTGCCGCTTTATAATCACACTGATCACAAGCAAATGGTTTCTCTCCAGTGTGCTTTATGAAATGCTTCTTCATATCTGACGAGGTAATGGTTTTATAGTCACACTGATCGCAAGCGAATCTTTTCTGTCCTGTATGTCTGAAAATATGATTTTTCAGAATTGTTGCTGTGTTTGCTTTATAATCACACTGATCACAGGCAAACTCTTTCTGCCCTGAATGTACTAATTTGTGAGTCTTTAGACTTCCTGCTCTTTTAGTTGTATAATTGCACTCGTCACAGGTATAAGATTTATCAATATTGTGTTTTGCAGTATGCTTTTTGAGCATATATACATGTACAGTTTGATAATCACATTGGTCACAAGAAAGTGGTTCAATGTGTGTCAAAACATGTTTTTTTAGACCTGATGCGCTCTTAGCTTTATGATCACAGTGTTCACAGGGAAACAATTTTTCATCTAAGTGTGTCAATCTATGAACTCTGAGATTTGTTCGTCTTTTAGTTGTATGATCACACAGATCACAGGCAAATGGCCTATCCTCTCTGTGTTTAGATGTATGCCTTTTTAATAGATATTTCTGTCCAGTTTTAAAATCACACTGATCACATTCAAACGGCTTACTTTCAGTATGGGTGAACTGATGTTTCTTCATGTCTGATGATGTATAAGCTTTATAATCACAGTGATCACAAGCAAATGGCTTGAGTCCAGTATGAATCATGCAATGAGCTTTCAAGTGTTCCCAACACCTAGCTTTATAATCACACTGGTCACAGGCAAACGGCCTATGATCAATGTGTTTCAGTCTGTGAATTCTAAAACATGCTAGTTTCGAAGCTTTATAATCACACAGATCACACGAAAATGGCTTGTCTGCAGTGTGTGTCAATTTATGAACCTTTAATGAGTTTAATCGTTTAGTCTTAAAATCACACTGATCACAAGCAAATGGTTTATCCGCACCGTGTTTTAATTTATGGCTTTCCAAACAAAACAATCGAGCTGATTTGTAATCACACTCATCACATGCAAATGGTTTTTCTCCTGTGTGTATCAGTGCATGCCTCTGCAGGACTTGTTTGTAACCACACTTATAATCACATTCACTACATGAATATAGTCTATTTCTTTTTACAGACTTTTTTATGACATTATAAATTTCGATGACTCCGCTTTCCACCTTGGTTTGAGTGTTCATTATTTGTTGATCTGTTGAGGTGGCTGGCCCACTCCCTGAGGTTGTGTGTCTGTGATGGTGGCTCTTGCTTGTCCCCGGGACGCTAACACATTCAGATGTGTGCTCCAGCTCGCAGCAACTGAACAACTGATGGATCCTCAAGAGCTTCTTTTGATTGACCTTGTAGCTGCAGGCATGGCACACATGATCCCCTTGGACTAGATCTCCTTCGAAAGTGCCAGCTGTAATTATAATATTCACACTTACAGATAAATGACATATTTTAGAGAAGTTGATTTCACAAATTTACTGAACACCGACCAAGCGAAACCACAATTCAGTGTGCATGTGATGCCTAATGTATGACCTCAGAGATACAACACTGAGCTCCTTAAAAACTCTACAATGACACTGATGCAGTTTAAGAACTAACAAAAGTTGGCACTCCTGTTCTCACTCATTTAGGTGCATATTGTTAGAGATGCAATCCCATATTCAATGAGCATCTACAACTCTACCCAAGCAGAATGACTGCCCATGCTCTCCTTGCAAGAGTAGTGGTTGTAACAAGCACAAAGAACAAAATATGTAGGTATTTAATTAAAAGAAGACTTAGATAACAGCAATACGGCAAATACAAATGCAAGCTTCTTACAGTGCATTCACATTAAAAAAAAATAGTAAGATATAAATAAAAAGTAAAATGGATATAAATAAAAAGCTTTGACATTTTCAAGTTTGCACTCCTGTTAAATATAGGTAGAGGTCACGCCATGTAAAAAGAACGCTGGCGGCGAGCAGCGCAGACGGCGATTTAGCGAACTTTTTGGTACTTGCGCGACTGTACCCCATGCGCAAAAACACACCCCCTCCACTTCCCCTCAGCGTTCTTTTTAGATGGCGCGACTTCTACCTATGTACTGTTCTCACCTTGCTGTGTCTTGGGTTCAGTAGGCAGCCTCACACCAACACCTCGGGGATCCAAAATAAATTCCATTTCTTCTGCCCCACAACATGATGGCTCTTGTTTCATTCTGTCTACGGTCTCCACCTTGATGTCACCTCCAATAATGTCTACTCCGTATTCTGACTTCATTCTCGCAGCAGTGTCAACAGGCACTTCCCAGTACTGCTCTTCCTCGTCGCTGAGCTCTTGTTTAATAAAACTACAGTTCAGTTTGCTTGCAGTGGCAGGTTCTTGTTTGGTTCTGTGCAAGGCCTCCGCCCTGACGTCACTTGCGTCAATGTCTATTCCGTATTCTGCCTTCATTCCTGCTCCATCAACAGACAACTCACAACATTCCCCATCTGCAGTACTAGGCTTTAAATTCATTGTAATATTATTAAAATCCATCCCTGGCACAGTTCCAAGCAGGATTGGCAGAAATTCCAAATGCAAGTTACACTTTACGCTCACTGTGCCCTGTCACCCGTGACCAATACATCTGTAAGGCATTAGGGATGGGCAAATATACAATCCGATTCTATTTCGATGATGTATTTTTTTTCTGGAACTGAGCCTCAGGCATCAAGTACCGACATATCAAAAGTTTTTTTTTTTGTATTTTCCTTTTGTGTCTTTATTTTTATAACGGCAGTGGGTCACGTTTTATCTAGTGTAGCTCTTATGAAGTTTCACTGAGCTGGATCTTCATGTAAAGATCCCGTACGTGAAGAAGAAGAATCACGTTCTCCATCTCAAAACTTCATTCACAATTTACAAAATATGGATTTCAATAATATAAAAGTAAAACAAGAGATCGGTTATGTAGAAGAAAAATACTGGAAAAGGCCTTTTGACAATGCTGCAGTAGTGGAAGAGCCGGAATACGAAATAGACATCGCAGAGAGTGACATCAAGCAGGAGCTCCTGGACAGAGTGAAGCAAGAGCCTTCGTGTTGTGGGGATTCCCCAGGAGTTGGTGTGAGGCTGGCGACTGCACCCACAACACAACAAGGTGACTATAGTGTTACGACTTGCACATGGCGCAATCCGGTGCCAGTTATCCATTTATTTGAAATAAAATAGGTTTGTGAAGAGGAAAGCAATTCACCAACCTATTCGACCTGGCCAGAAACAGGTATTAAAATCATCAATCAACAATTTATATATCATTGTGTAATTAATAATTACAATTTACACAATGACATCTGTTGAATCAGGATCAAAGTTATGGTCAAATGACCCAAGTGGGGATCAAACCAACATTATTCTATTCCAAATATACTAGAAAGATCAGCCACTTGACACCCTCGGCCATAACACCGATTATGCTTGTTGAGGAAGTCGGAAATAACACGGAACTAATTCATGGAAGGTGTGTTCTGCATCATTTACTAAGAAGATTTGGTAATTGGGTTAAGTAGCCTTCTTTAAAGAACAAAAATATAATTAATTAAAAGGAGAATACAAACTAAACAATGTTACACTAAAAAATGTTAAACTAAACAATGTTTTAAGTTAGCACCTGTCGATGGTAGATACTGCTCTACCGAAACTAGTCGTGTATTAAAAAATAAAAACTCACAGTGAATTTAAACAAAGTTTTTTTTATTTTTAAACAATGTTACGTTTACAGTTGCATCCACTGCATTTGCTATCTCTGAATTATTCATGAGCGGATTAAGAGCTTCCACTAAATATTTCATTGAACACTTGTCCAATCTAAAATTCTTAAGAGCGCTCTCGAAGATTTGTAATTTTAAAATTCGCGTTCGTTTGGTTCGTATTTCTGCCAGAGCAGCGCTCTTCATGCTGTACATAAATATTCGTCTTGGCAGTTCGTTCCTATTAGGTATATTAACTTATAATATCTGTGGACTAGAAACTATTTTAACCAAAATAGACAAAGGTATATATCTGTCTCAACTTACTTACGAAAATGGTCATTAGTAATAAAAATAACAAAGAACTTCACAGTTGCATTTCCATGTGTACAAAAAACTCGGCAGAACGAAAAAAAAACTTGAATGTTGGTACCATTTCAAATAACGGCTGCGACTAGACCGGAAATAGCTAGAGTTGACAGATAACACATGCTATAAATATTGTGATCGCCAAAATTCGTGCCAAAAAACTTTATCACTCATTTCATTAAAACCACTGCAACGTGTGACAGGAGAGAAACGCAAGTGGTAGCATGTCGATGCTTTAGTTCTTGTTTGCCGTATAGACCATTAAGCTAATTTTACATGAGCAATGTTTGCATGTGTACTGGACCAATGTGTCTTGAAAACAGGAAATTGATTTCAAAAATATTTCAAACAACTTTCACATTATCGAATTTTACGTTTTTTCTTAGCTCAGATTGTGTAGAATTTGATTCTTAAGAGATTAAAAAGTCATATTTGACAGAATTGGTCTATAGGGCAAACAAGAACTGGGGGAGCGAAGATGTATCACATCAGCAAGTAAGTTTCCGCTCCTCTATGTAATAACTCATGGGTAGCTATGTCCCACATTTTTTCTACGCCATTTTTAATGCAATGCAGATAGGCTCAACCTTTTCAATCGTTGTATAAATTACATCACAAATATTTCATATTTCAAAAGAGGAAAGAGCGGTACTAAAAATCAGAGGCGGTTACTATTAACGTGCATCCGTGCAGTGAGCTGCCTAGATTTTGTAATAATTTTAGCAAAAAAATGTATACACTTTTAACAAAAATATATCGTGTGGAAGATGTGTTAAAAGATCGCTGAAGTAAAAAATCAATAATAATTATACGAAACGCCTGATAAGCGCAAAGAACCGCCTCCATACATAATATTATGGTATAATTATTATACATGTCGTGCATATCGCTCAATGCACAGAGACCTTGAAATACTTCCATACATATTATGAAAAACTGTCGAATCCGTGGCTGTGAGGGAGAAAGCAGATCAATCATAGCTTCTGTAACGCGGTAGACAAAGATGGCAAACGCCTTGCTACGTGCAACACCCAAATATTATGAAATAGTCGACGTGTGTTGACATTATATTAACAATGAACAATGAAACCATCATAAGTTAGACCCTCCGCACATTAGACGACAGGCGACAGCGACATGTCGGCGCGAATCGGTGATCGGCGCGACTCGGCGACAAGTCGCACGTTTAATAATAAAGAGCAATAACTCAAAAAACAACAATGTTGGGAAATCACGTTTGAACTTCAGACAACCAGTACAACTTGTATGGGATGAAAAAGGCGGCCGATGTTTTATCTCGGTCATATTCGTCCAAATTGAACGGCTGTCGCATTCTACCTATTCTTCTCGCATTGTTCTTGCGTTTTATTACAAAATCTCGATTTTCCCAATTTTCGAGTTATTTCTCTTTATTATTAAGCGTGCGAAGTGTGCGGAGCTTTGAACAAAATATTTGAAAACTGTCGGCCGCAGCCTGTCGCCGCGACTCGGCGAGCTGTCGCTGTCGCCTGTCGTCTAGTGTGCGGAGGGTCTTACTCTCCTTAGCATTTTAAAGAAAACATTGCTAAGTACAATGTTGATTATAAATAATAATTGCCAAACTGGACTCTGGATGACTTACATCCGTTCAGTTGTTAGTTGACGTAGAGATGTGTACAGTCATCGGTTGGCCTTTGATTTTGCGGGAATATTTTTTACATTCTTTTAAAAATCATCGTGAATTCATTAAAGGTTGTTGTTAATTAATTTTCTGACTATGAATTTCAATAATAAAGCAGACGTGGACTTAATAAAAATTGTTTAACAATGTAAAGCTAAATCTAAAACAGTGATTAGGGTATTTAAGCATCATGGCTGTGTGGTTGTGAATGGTTTTTTTCTTTCCGTGTCGTATAATTTGTGGTGAAAAATCGTGGGGCGAAGATGTGTCATGGATCTCGCTCACCTTACTGAGGAAGTTAAACATCATGCACTTTCGTAAACTCACATTGAGCATGTAATGCCTTTAAATTAATGAGGCCAAACAGATCTTCCACAATGGCTTGATGTTGGTTGTAGAGAATCAATCAAAAATTTCAATGATAAAGTGCATGAGAACAGATTAATTTTATCCGGAATAATTTATTTTGTGCTGTTTGTGCGGATGGATTTCCATTTTAAATAACTGTAAGTACGCGCTTAAATACATATATTCGTTACATGCAGAAAAACGGGTGTAGGTACGTACTCGTGTATAGCTTAATAAAACATTATATATGTACGCATTTCTTACAATTTCCATTCAAAGCAAATTGGAAAATAAAAGAAAAACTATAATTGCAGAAATTATGAACTGCCAACAGTTTTATTGACGAGCCGCCTCTGCTAAAAATGTATTTGATTGTATGGGTAGACTGAGATGTGAATAAAAGATGAAATATCTATTAACTTCCTTAGTTTTATTTTATCAAAGAAATAATAGTTTCAAAATTTATATTTTTAGTAATAATAATATCAGGATGATTTATTTTGCGAGCGCTGTTTTGTGTAAATTACACCTCAAGAGCCCTCAGCGAGCTTGGTCGTCGCTAAAGAAAGCGTTGATTCTCAATCAAGACCAAGTTGCTGTAGAGCTGGATGAACTTTGGTGACGGGTCTTTGTAATGGTTTGTGTATTTCCAGTATATTAATTCATTAGAACTTTGAAAAACATGTAAATAAAAAAAAAACAAGTTTTTAGTTACTCGTAAGCGTAACTACAGATGTTATGGATATGTGAAGGTTCCAAGGAATTTTATGAAAAAAGTGGTCAATATAGTGCATACACGCAGAATTTCTTAGTAAATATTTAGTTTTCACATACTGTAAAATTGCGTTTCCTTTCTCGCAATTTCGCTTTCTTGATGACTTTACTTTACTTTACTTTCTTCGGCTCATAAGCCTTGAAGGCTCAGGGCCTCCCGCACCACAATCCTCCAGGACTCTCTGTCTTGTGCTGCTTCCCTCCATGGTCCCCTCACTCCCAGAACTTCGGCGTCGGCTTCAACGTTGTCTGCCCACCGCATCCTGGGACGTCCGAGTGGTCTAACACCTGAGGGGGCACCATCCAAGACTGTTCTGATGATCCTGGAGTCCTCTGCACGTGCTACATGTCCGGCCCACTGGAGTCTTCTTGATTTCATTACCGACACTATGTTTGCATCTTGAAACACGGACATCAGCTCCGCGTTGGTCCGGATACGCCACCTGTCATCTTCAAATACAGGTCCGAGAATGCGACGAAGCATTTTGTTCTCAAAGACCTGGAGAGATTTTTCTTGTTTTTGAGTCAGACTCCAGGCTTCGCATCCGTACAACACAACTGGCCGAACAATGGAAGTGTAAATCTTGAATTTTGTGGAGCGGGATAGCCATTTTGAGCACAATAGCCCTCTAAGGCCAAAAAAAGCATTATTGCCGGAGTGAATTCGGGCATGTAATTCTGAGGATAGGATATTTTTGTCATTTATAAGGGTACCCAAGTATTTGAATGAATTGCAGTTCTTAAACTTGTAATTATCTACATTCAAATCTTCTTGAATATCCCGCCGCGCCACAGGCAAGTATTCAGTTTTCCCCTCATTAACTCTCAATCCTATCCTCCTTGCCATTCTCTCCATTGGTAAGAAGAGTGCCCGGAGCTGTGCAGCGTTCTCTCCCAGAAGCACCACATCATCCGCATATCCCAGCAGCCTAATGGTACTTCCTATGGTGATTCCACCATACACAGGTTTGGTTTCTCTCACAACCTTTTCTAAGGCTAGGTTGAAGAGCAATGGAGAAAGGGCGTCACCCTGCTTTAGGCCTGAACTGATCTCAAAGGGATCCGAGACCTGTCCCTGCAGCAGTATTTGAGCTCTTGAATTTTCTATGGATATCTGAACCAGTTTGATGAGTTTTCCAGGAATTCCATAGTCTCGTAAAACGCTCCACAGCCCCAAACGATGCACTGAGTCATAAGCAGTCTTGAAGTCGACAAAAAGGCAATGAGTTTCTTGAGCATATTCCCACTTCTTCTCTAATATTTGCCTCAAAGAAAAGATCTGGTCGGTTGTGCTCCGATTCCTTCTGAAATCTGCTTGGTACTCTCCAAGAGCACATTCAGCATATGGCATAATTCTTCTTACCAGAATATTAGACAATATTTTGTATGCCGCTGGAAGAAGTGAGATACCTCTATAATTAGAGCATAGCATTTTGTCTCCTTTTTTATGTATTGGACACAATAGTGCAACTTTCCAGCTATCTGGCAGTACCTCATGTTTCCAAACATCCTGATAAAGACCCCACAGAGCATTTTCTAAGGCTTCTCCGCCACATTTCAGTAACTCAGCAGGGATATCATCGTTTCCAGGAGCTCTTGAGTTCTTTAAACTCTTAATTGCCTGTACTACCTCATCTCGACTTGGTGGAGGAACTTCGGGTTCCACCGTGAGAACTCTAGACGGTTGCAAAGGATTATCCGGACTCTCACCTCGCAGCAATCCAGTGAAATGATTCTTCCACACATCAAGTATTTGATCTCGATCAGCAATGATGTTTCCCTGTTCATCCTTTATCTGGCTACCACGCTGTTGAAATCCACACTTCGCCTTTCTGACGGAATCAAAGAATTTTCTTGATGACTAAAATTATTTTTTAGCGTAAAATCCGTAGGAAGTAGAATGTCGACCGATTATTTCTAAAATAGTAATAAAAAATTTCTAAGTAAAGTATCAAAGTCTTAATCTAAATTAAAGTTGCAAAGATATATATCATTTCAGATTCATATTAAATGCATTCCCACAAGCACACACATAGAAGTTGAACATAAGCCCTGCAACTTTTGCCGACCTTCCCAGAAACAGGGGTGACATTAGCAAAGTGAACCATCTTTGTACAGTATGGGTGGTCAGCTTCATACCAACCTATAAGTCAAGGAATGTGTTATTAACAAATTGTTGATTGCAAAAAATAATATTTATTTAAAACGTAACATGGAAAATATTCACTGCGAAAATGTTGCGTATCACTTGCTGACGTAATTCAAAGTAGTAGAGAGTGTTTTTTGTAGCTCAAAGCCAGCGCGGTATAGGTCCGCTTTCGGCGAGCTCCTGAGAGCGAATGGAAGATAATAGGAAAAGCATGCAATATAAAGCCATTTGTAAAATTATAAAATAAATAGATCTTATGAAAAATAAAATTTGAAAAAAATTACAAGTAAACTTAAGATTCTATTTTTTAATATTTGAAAATTATTGGTCAGTGGTCACAAAAAACGATTTTTTGAGATTTTATTTGGAGATACAATACACACTTTTTTTAAAGTTTTTGCTTCTAGATTTTTTGTTTTATTCCAGTTTTCTTAATCTCAATCAAACTTAAAATCACACTACAAACTAAAACAGGATATTAAGTGTATTTGTAATTTTTTTTCAGATTTCAAAATACCACCAATTTACAGAAAAACTGGTTCAAAAATTGTATGTTTTCCACTTACCGCAAGAAGGTGTTGGTAATTTTTATTTTTTCAAGTAATAAAAGCGTTTATAGACATAATATATTATTTGATGCATATTGCAAATGAAATGTTTAACTAACACTTAAAGTTATCAAAATTTTGTATTTGTCCATATTTATTGAAAAAAAACCACGTCAAAAACTGTGTTTTTGAGAAATTTCCTAGCACCCTCTTAATGAAAGCTCCATTACAAGGATATAAAAGGATCTTTACAATAATATCATTGTCCTCTTGTACCTTCTGCTTAGTTTTCACACTCTTCTAAGAGCTCGATCGCATTTAAAAATGAAATTTTAAATCTAATGTTTACCTACTAACTAAATGCGGGCCTCAATGTTATTACTTTGACGAGTAAAATGTCAAAAACATCCTTTCTACCCCTCGAGATACAACTCACCGGCAAATTGGCTCATGAGTCTTCTCTAATGAAAAGAATCGAGGCGAGACCTTACCGTTTATGGTTTTTTTTGACATATTGGAAATTATAGAAGATTTTTGTCTATGGGACTAATCGGAATAGCAGCAAAATTGCTAAAATTAAGAAGTATTTTATTAAAGAAAAACGAAAGAAACTCATTGATTTTATTAGTTTAAAGGTCGTAAAGGCATTACAGCGCCCTCATTTAGCTGTCATCTAAATTCAGTTTGAGCAGTGTATGTCTTTATGGGGATCTATGAAAACTTTATTACGCTTTGTCAGGCAATCCATAGAAAAACTGCTTGAATGAGTTGTGTGGAAAAAGAGTGTAGCAGTACCTATATGGGGATATATATGTTAGCTCTCTCGTGGTTTGTCTGGCAATACCATACATTTTGGGACCAAAACCATAGATAAACTAGGCTATGTGAAATCAGGTTACAGCCATTACACACTTGACGCTGTTGCCACTATTCTGCCCAGATTTTCTGTAGTTTTTTTTCTATTTCTTTCTCTAGTTTATTTTAACTTCGCACATAATTTCATCCAATGTCGTAATAATTACAGCTGGCAGTTGTGAGGGGGATCCAGTCCAGGTGGATCATGTGTGTCATGCCTGCAGCTACAAGGTCAATCAAAAGAAACTCTTGAGGATCCACCAGTTGTTCACTTGCTGCAAGCTGGAGCACACATCTGAATGTGTTACCGTCCCGGGGACAAGCAAGAGCCACCATCACAGACACACAACCTCAGGGAGTGGGCCAGCCACCTCAACAGATCAACAATTAATGAACACTCAGACCAAGGGGAAAGGTGCCGTCATCAAGTCAAACAAGATCAAAAATATTTGTACTGTAAAAAGTTCTAGATTTCATTCATGTAATGAATGTGGATACAAGTGCAAAAACAAAAATAATCTCTTGAAGCACACAATAATACACACAGGAGAAAAACCTTTTGCATGTGATGAGTGTGATTTCAAATCAACAAGATTTTTTTGTGTGGAAAACCATAAAATAAGACACAGAGCCGATAAACCATTTGTTTGTGATCAGTGTAACTTCAAGACCAAGTATATAAACTCATTAAGAAGACATAAAGCAGCGCACACTGGATTGAAGCCTTTTGCATGTGAGCTGTGTGATTATAAAACTTCAAATCAAGCAGTTTTGAAAATGCACAGACTGATACACATCGATCATAAACCGTTTGCCTGTGACCAGTGTGATTATAAAGCTAAGTGTGCAAGTAACTTAAAATATCATCTTTTGGGTCATACTGGTAGAAAGCCATTCTCTTGTGATCAGTGTGACTATAAAGCTCTTACATCGTCAGATGTGAAAAGTCACAAAATAAAACACAGTCGACATAAACCATTCGCGTGTGAAGAGTGTGATTATAAAGCTGCCAGATATTCAAGTTTGAAAATACACAAATTAACACACAATGTACAAGAAACATTTAATTGTGATCAATGTGCTTATAAATCGGTAAGAGATTCAAATTTGAAAAAACATAAATTAAAACACAATGGACAGCAAACATTTGAGTGTGATATGTGTGATTATAAAACCACAACATTAACAATTATGAAGAATCATTTATTTAAACATACAGGACAAAAGCTATTTACTTGCGATCAGTGTGACTATGTAGCCAGGACGTCATCAGATATAAAGAAACATTATTTCAAGCACACCGGAGAGAAACCATTTGTGTGTTATCAGTGTGATTACAAAGCAGCAAGATATTCAAATATGAAAAGGCATTACTTAACACACTCTGGAAAGAAAGCATTTGCTTGTGATCAGTGTGATTATAAAGCGTCAATATATGCACACATGAAAAGGCATCATTTAAGGCACACAAGACAGAAGCCATGATTGCCTTACACGTGTCGTACATATGTCAATCACAGCTGAATGGCACTTAGCAAGCCATCACCATCAGATTTGCTACAGAGACTACAATACACAGCTGACTAAGGGAAAACAAGCCTCACTAGACCTCTTTAATTTGGAAAGCAGGAATATATCCGTGTATCAATATACAGCTCTGGGGCTTGCGGGGGACAGAAAACTTGTTAGGTTGGTCGTTTTGTTTTAAAAATTTCACTTTGTTACATAGATTTCATCTTGGTTTCAGTAGCCTGGAGGCAAGACGGAATGAATTTTTGATAGTTCATTTTATGCGCTTGATTCGTGGTGAGATTTGTAATCCCGCTCTTCTGGGACAAATTGATCTGTATGTTCCCGACAACTATTGTAGGCTACGTGAGCATAGACTATTGCTACTCCCAAGATGCAGGACTAACCTACCTAGGGTTATGACTGGGCTATGCTCAATGAGATCTCCTCTTCGGTTGATATCTTCCACCTGAGTGAAAATCAGCTTAGACAGAGTCTTCCGTTTCTCCTAAGCTGATTTCGGTTACTTATGAATGTTGTTAATTATTGTATGTATTAGGTTTAACCTGTCATGTACTATAATGTGTGAAAATAAATCTATCTATCTATCTATTTAATCTTCAATGAGGCACTCAAAACACAGTGAAAATAAAAACTATTTTGTTTCACCAAAAAGTTATTTTTACTTAACTATTTATTTTTCTTCAATTATCTGTATGATATGGATTTAATATTCAATGAGGCACTCAAAATGCAGTGAAAATATAACCTATGTTGTTTAATCAAAAAGTAATTTTTACTGAACTATTTATTTTTCTTCAATTATCATTATGATTTGTAATTTAAAAATATTTTTTAGAATATGAAGAATGACTGAGAGAATGTGATGGAAGGAGCTCCAAATTTTTTTTTTCTTTGATGGTGCTAAACAGGTTATCCTCATTTCAGTGCACCCTCTCAGTCATCAACAAGATGGGAGGAACTCTTTCACCATGGATTTAAAAGGTGTCTAAATTATATTGAAATATTTCAATCTTTGATTTGTTTATGAGTTTAACACTCCGAGTTAAAGGATGCTGTATCAAGATGTCAGTGCAACTCATCGGTACATGAAATAAATCATGACTTGCCCCCCATTATAGTCATTGGGCATGTACAACCTGAAACCCTCCAAGCGCCCTTGGGGTGACATTGAGCTACGAAACGGCGCTGATAAAGAAATCATCATCAAGAGATGATTTCTTTATCAGAAAATTATGAGAAAATTGATGGCAGAAGGGAAAAGCTAGTGGCATGAGACTTGCATAGATTATATGGGTCATGTTCACTAGTGCAATGTATGTGAGAAGTGGACATTCTGCCTTCATACACAATTTCTCGCCTCCAGGCCAAGACGGTGCCCTGGCCAGTCATTTATTGTCAATGTTATTATACCTAGGGATAAGGCATTTTTTTTAAACAAGCGCAAGTTTGTTTCCCGTTGTGCCCTATTGATAATAATTTTAACCCTAGGGGGCCTGCACATGGTTCTTTGGGTGTGAAGTTGTGGCTCTTTAGCTCCATACGCAAAAATTAAAATTGATCTAATCGATTTAGACCAGGCCTGTCCAACATTTTTTTCCGAAATTGCATGCCTACACCCCCCCCCCCCCCCCCCGACGTTATTTATTGCTAGTATGCATAAGAAAGTTGGTTTATTAGTTTGTTACATTTTTTGCATAAGAAATTTTTGACTTTTTTTGTATAGATTTATTTTTAAGGTTTTGTTATTTTTTATATTTAAATGTAATTTATTATTCATATTCCTTGACTTATGGGTTGGTATGAGGCTGACCACCCATACTGTAAAAAATGGTTCACTTTGCCAGTGTCACCCCTGTTTCAGGGAAGGTCGGCAAAAGTTGTGGGTCTGATGTTCATTTGAGGTTTGGATTTTATTTGTAAGTACACAATCAGCATTTGTAAGCGCGAACTACACGTGTTTGTTTGTGGGCATACATCTGAGAGCTTTGAATGAATATATCCTTGCAACTTAGATTATAGATTATAGATGCTGTGGCTCTTTCCACACTTTCAAATTTGAAAATTGTAATTTTTGGCTCTTTCGACTCAAAAGGTTGCCGAACCCTGCTCTAGTTCAATACATTTCATTTTGTGATTATTAATTCATAAAAAATAAAATCTGATGAATTTTTAATTGATGTTGTTTCTGTTTTTGGCCTGGCAAAAATAGGTTGGTAAATTGTATTCCTCTTCTAATCTAAGTTGCACAGATATGTAACATTGGAGATTTACATTATATGATGATGATGATGATGATGATGATGATTATGATGATTTCCTTATAAGCGCCGTTTCGTAACTCAATGTCACTCCAAGGGCGCTTAGTATTTTACTGGGCAAAGAAAAATGTCTTCCTCCTCCTCTTTAGGTCCTCAATCGTCTTAGACCTCCGGATTTCTGGTGCATATGCATTCTCACAAGCAGATACGTATAGTTCGCGCTTGCACATGCTGCATGTGAACCTACAACATAAAAAGCCAAATCTCAGACAAACTTACGCCCTGCAACTCTTGCCGTCCTTCCCTCAAACGGGTGGCATTGGCAAAGTGAACCATTTTTTACAGCATGGGTGGTCAGCCGCATACCAACCTATAAGTTAAGGAACTTGGACAATAAATTACACTTTAAACAATTAACATATAATTACAAAATTATAAATATAAGTACTTTTATTAAATCTTCACAAATTTATTTTCAAAAAGTACCTCATATCAACTAAATACTGTTCTGTTACTGGAAGAGAATGGAGTAAGGATTACAAGTAAAGGTATGAAAACATATGATTATTTTAGTTAAAAGTATGGCGGCTGACCACCCATGCTGTAAAAATGGTTCACTTTGCCAATGTCACCCCTGTTACAGGGAAGGACGGCAAGAGTTGCAGGGTGTATGTCCATTTGAGATTTGGTTTTTATGTTGTAGGCTGACATGAGGCATGTGCAAGCGCAAACTTGTACATGTCTGGTTGTGAGAATGCTTGTGATGTGAATCTCCAATGTAACATATCTTTGCAACTTAGATTAGATTAGTAGATGGAAATAAATGTTATTTTCGGACACTGGCGCCTCTGATCTTTCGGCAACAGTAAAGATCTTATTGAACCGGATCTTTGCCCTCTGAAATTACTTTAGGGATGGGCACTTTTGATATACCTATAGATAAAATACCGACATTTCTGAAAAACATATCGGTCGCTGGCAGGGAACGTCTCAAAATTTCGGAAAAATTATCTCGACGCGGGGGTTGTTCGATAATGGAGGGGAGGGGAACCACGCAATTTACCTGGTATTTTTTTTTTGCTTCCAAAAACAACCGCTGGAGCAAGGAAGATAGAAACGCATTTTAAGGAAAAATGTCGTTATAAACTCGATATTGGTACCTACCTACTCCCAAAACCATATCGATATTTACAAAAGTGATATAATAAAAGGAGAGCTTGTATGAAAAAGGTTATGGACTATGGATGAAATAAAAAAGTATGCAAGGACAGGAAGAAGTGGCGGCTAATCTGCAATGCTGATTTGTAATGTTGGTTTATTAGTTTGATACATTTTTTGCAAAATAAATTTTGACTTTTTTGTATAGATTTATTTTTTGTTTTATTATTTAGGTTTTGTTGTTTTTTTTTTTTATACTTACTTAAATGTTATTTATTACTCGTATTCCTCGAGTCTCGACTTAAAGGTTGGTATGAGGCTAAACACCCATACTGTAAAAAATGGTTCACTTTGCCAATGTCACCCCTGTTTTAGGGAATGTCGGCAAGAGTTGCAGGGCTTATGTTCATTTGAGGTTTGGATTTTATTTGTAAGCACACAATCAGCATTTGTAAGCGCGAACTACACGTGTTTGTTTGTGGGCATACATCTAAGGGCTTTGAATGAATATATCCTTGCAACTTAGATTATAGATATCGGTACATAGGTACTTTTGGATATCGATATATCGCCCATCCCTATAAAGATCGAATTTTGAATTGAAAAGCGTTGTTTATAGTTTCAGACCCCGTTCACAAGTATTTTGCTACTGGTTACCCTGTTTTATAATTCGGAAGCCATATTGTAATCGATCTATGGTACGCGGAATGTATGGTTATGAGGAAGGAGGAAGGGGAAGAGGTCGTTTTTTAAACTGAAATCAGAATGAGCGTAAATAAATTTGAATTAATAATTTATATTTACTGTTATTCATGTAAAAAAAGAGTTTAAGCGCCAATAAACTTTATTTTGTTTAGTATTTATTAAATTGCTCATTTTTTATTAAAAAAAAACTGATGAAAAAATATTTTATAATGATGGTTGAACTGTGTGTAGGATTTGCGCAGCGATAACAGCCATAACCACCCCACACGCCTGCTTGGCGCCAGTCGGCCTCAAACGTCAAGCGGTCAAGCGTATTTGAAATTAACTGTTTTATTTTCACTATTATTGAAGAGTGCAGAGAGTAATGAAATCAAGAAGACTCCAGTGGCCGGACACGTAGCATGTGCAGAAGACTCCAGGATCATCAGAACTGTCTTGGATGGTGCCCCCTCAGGTGTTAATCACTTGGACGTCCAAGGATGCGGTGGGCAGAGAACGTCGAAGCCAACGCCGAAGTTTTGGGAGTACGGCGACCATGGAGGGAAGCAGCACAAGGCAGAGTGGTGCAGGTGTCCCTGAGCCTTGTAGGCTGTCGGCTGATGAGCCGAAGAAAGTGAAATTAAAGTGTATAGATTTCATATTATAAATATTTCCGGTCCTCAGGCCATCATCAGGGGACAATCATCAGGGATCCAAAACTTTTGCAAGAAATAGTACAGAATGCCAGTGTCCTTGACAATATAGACAGGTGCCTATTTGATTGTTTACCTACTAAATTTATTTTTGCCATATCATTTGTGTTTATTACATTGAGGTTTTTTTATTTATTTTTTTCTTTACACAGTGTGTATTTTTGTGATTGTATGACTAATCTTTCTAGAATAAATAAATATTGTGCAAAATACAAGACGTGTTTTATTTTGATAGCTTTAAAGCAATAATAATAATATTAATAAATAATATCATGGCAGATAATAATATATGATTATAGTGGTGTGAGTGTACCCGCGTGCCGCGTGTATAATACACACATGCATACAAGATCATAGTCCAATACGCAGAATGTATGGAAGGGAAGTAAGAAGGCGAGGAAGGGGGGTTTCGAAGTACGTACCTACCCCTAAGCCATAGAGTAGCTTCTCTAAGTACCTATATACTCTGTGGTTTCAGCCTGTGGTTTCAGCTGGTTTCAGCAGGAATCCGTGAAGATTGTATACGATTTCATTATAATGGATTGTAATAATATTAAGCTAGAGCCCCTCGTAGATGGAGAATGTTATGAGTGGTCTGTTGGTGCAGCAGGAATGACGCCAGGATACGGACTAGATGGACTAGACGTTGTTGATAATGTCATCAAGCAGGAGGCTGAGACACAGGCTGAGATGTGTGAGGAGGAAGAGTGGGGAGCAGGTGTTGATCATCAGCATCACCACCAGTTGGCTTCTGGCATGAAGCTGCAGGAGAATGATAATATGGAAGTAAATAAGTGGGGAGTGCATGTTGACTTAGCTGCAGTAGAGGAAGAGCCGGAATACGGAATAGACATCGTAGAGAGTGACATCAAGCAGGAGCTTCTAGACAGAGTGAAGCAAGAGTCTTCATGCTGTGGGGACGCAGGTGCTGGTGTAGGGGTGAGGCTGCACACTCTACCCACAACACAACAAGGTGACGATGCTTGTATAAAACTTACCTACTTAAAAGTTTATTAATCTGTTACGTAAGGTCTGCGGTTAAGGTCCGTTGTGTATTAACAGTTAAATACAATAAAATAGTGTATTTAACAGTAAAATACAATAAAATAGTGTATTTAACAGTAAAATACAATAAAATAGTGTATTTAACAGTAAAATACAATAAAATAGTGTATCTAACAGTAAAATACAATAAAATAGTGTATTTAACAGTCTCCTTTGGGATGAAAAAACTTGTAAATCACAAAAATGTACCCTTGCTTTAGATATTGGCCCATCTAATCACATTGATAACCGGGATTTGTTACAAATACAAAGTGTGCGATGTTACAGCACTTATGTTTTTTCCATTTTAACAAATAATGATGGCTTGTTACAGCACTGTTTTGTGATCTATGGTACTTAAAGGTTTATGAAATTTTCAACCCAGCGAAGAGCAAATTTCAAAATATACTTAAATGGTATATTTTTTGTGCTCAGCCGGGATTAGACCCTCAACCTTCCATTAACGAATCTGAAATGTTACCACTGGACTACGGACCGGTTGATTCACATACACTACTGACTGCCGGATAGAAAAACATAGACAAAGTGGGCAGAATGCGTCAAGTGTGCAATGGCTGTAAGGCATTATTGAAGTAATTAACCGTTCATGTTGTTTAAGAATAGATTGTGGATAACATAAGTGGAGCCAAAACTAGCTAAATGCATTGAAGCATTCTATGAGACAATACTGCCAGCAAAACCAAAGGACTCATTATATCTTATCCTTAATTATAATACCCTACGCGGTCATCAATCGCTTGGAGTTTGATTTTTAAATGATAAAAATCATCTACTCTCGGGAATCGAATACGAGACCTCCCGCGCCGGAAGCAGTGACTTTGCCAATTGCGCTATCCCGCGACTCTGCAACACGTCAAAAAAAAAAACTTATCAACTATAAATTAGAACGGACACGAACCTAATTTAATTTTAGCTGACTTCCATAATAAAATAACATAGAGGCGTTATCCATTTTTGAACAAATACTTACTAAATAAAAAATTAAAACAATTAACACAAATTAAATTTTACAATTACGTAAAACAAATTATAAATAAATTGCACAGAATCTGCACTCGACTTTCTTGCATAAATTAACCCACTGTATGACGTATGTAAAGCTAGAATCATCTACCAGCTTATGCAGTTTCAATGAAAATATAATATATCAATAATAGATCAATTTTATTCCACTGCGGTGTGTACCTGCATACTCGTACAATATGGAAATAGCCATATAAATTCTTAAGTGAATAAAAAAAATTTGGATGATTTATTTGGTGAGCGCCGTTTTGTATAAATCACACCTCAAGAGCCCTCTGCGAGTTGGTCTTCTCTGTAAAAAGCACCAATTACACAAGAAAGATCCTTGACTTATAGGTTGGTATGAAGCTGACCACTGTACTGTATCCTGCCGCCGTTCCACTAGGGGTGGCCGGTACCTCCGCAGATGCGCCTCCACTTTTTTCTGTCCTTACAAACCACTTTCATTTCCTCAATATTTGTTACCTTTTTCATACATACTCTTCTCTTATTCTCACTCTGCAGATTCCATTATTTCGCAATCTCACCTAACCGTTCTTTCCTCGGCCTTCCCCTTCCGCGCTTTCCTCTGACATTTTCCAAAAACGGCTCCAAGAATTTTTTTCAAATTTTCAGAGTTCTAATCTAATCTAATCTAAGTTGCAAAGATATGTTACATTCGAGATTCACATTACATGCATTCTCACAACCAGACACGTACAAGTTCGCGCTTGCACATGCCTCATGTGAACCTACAACATAAAATCCCAATCTCAAATGGGCATACACCCTGCAACTCCCTGAAACAGGGGTGACATTGGCAAAGTGAACCATTTTTACAGCATGGGTGGTCAGCCGCATACCAACCTATAAGTCAAGGAACAACAGTTTTAAGAACAAATTATAACAATGAGGTCGGAACATTTCTGAATTTGGAACTATTTTCTCAGCTAGGAAACGTCAGTCTTTCATAGGACTGCCGTCCTTAGCAGCCAATACTTATATGCCTTTTCCCTAGCAATCCGGATGTGTGACAACAAAAGTTTGTCTATGTCAATTCATGTGTGGTACTCATTATCAAAATTATTTTGATAATAGTAGCAAAATGTTATAGGTTGCTAAGGATGGCACACAAGACTGACGTTTGCAATAGTTTTTGAGTAAATATGGAAAAAGTGTGTTCTTTGATTTGATTAAAATTTAATTCATTTAGTAGTTTCAGTTTTTCCATATTTACTCAAAAACTATTGACATTATAACAAAAATGTTAAGTACGAAACCTTAACAATGTATAGTTCTGTAATTAAAAAGCAAAAACAAAATTCCAAAATACAGCACACACGAAAAAAAAGCTAAAAATGTAAAAAAAACGAGTTTTTTTTCAATATTTTTTTGTGGTGGCAATTCTTAAGTTATATATTTTGTTTAAGTTTTATAATTAAGATAAAAAAATAATAAACATGCTTGATTTATTTCATTACTGTAACTATTTTGCTAAGACCATAAAGTGTAAGAAACAAAAACGGCAGATTTAGCTTTATAACACGCCTTAAGGTTGCAATGAAATATAAACTCATATCAAATGCATGTCCACAAACAGGCACGTGTAAGTTCGCGCTTTCGAATGCTGAATGTGTACTTACAAATTAAAACCAGATCTCAAATGAACATAAAACCTGCAACTCTTGCCGACCTTCCTTGAAACAGGGGTGACATTGACAAATTGAATTATTTTTTACATTTTGGGAGGACTGAGGAATGCGATGAAATTGAGATAAGACTTAATGAAACAAGAGTGGAGGTCGTGAAAGAATTTGTTTATCTGGGAACATCGATAACTCCATTTCTGGGAAGCAAGTTTGAGTCGAATGAAAAAAGAATTGGAAAAGCGCGCTTGTAGAGGAAGAAGTGTAATGGGAACGATTGGAAGAATTGCAAGAAATAGGAAACTTACGAAGAATATGAGATCGGCGGTCCACAATAGCATATTGGTTCAACATTGATGTATGGAAGTGAGGCGTGAACAGTTAATGAATGTAAGCTGAGTAAAGTATGTACGGTTGAAATGGCTTACCTGAGAGCAATGGCTGGAAAGACACTGAGTGATAGAGTACGTAATGATGAACGAGTGTGGTATAAAAGATAATATGAGAATGAAAGTACAAAAAAGTACAATGTGATGGTTCGGACATCTCAAAAGAATGGATGATGAACGACTAACGAAGAAAGTGTACAAAGGAAATGTCAGAGGAAAGCGCGGAAGGGGAAGGCCGAGGAAAGAATGGTTAGACCAAATAGGTGAGATTGCGAAAGAATGGAATCTGTAGAGTGAGAATAAGAGAAGAGTATGTATGAAAAAGGTGATGAATATTGAGGAAATGAAAGTGGTTTGTTAAGACAGAAAAAAGTGGACCCCTAGTGGAACAGCGGCAGGATACAGTACAGTGGTCAGCTTCATACCAACCTATAAGTCAAGGATCTTTCTTGTGTAATTGGCGCTTTTTCCAGAGAAGACCAACCTCGCAGAGGGCTCTTGAGGTGTGTTTTAAACAAAACGGCGCTCACCAAATAAATCATCCAAATATTTTAAGAATTTATATGGCTATTTCCATATTGTACGAGTATGCAGGTACACAATGCGGTGGAATAAAATTGATTTATTATCGATATATTATATTTTTATTGAAACTGCATAAGCTGGAAGATGATTCTAGCTTAACATACGTCATACAAGGGGGTTAATTTTTGCAAGAAAGTCGAGTGCAGATTCTGTGCAATTTATTTTTATTTGCTTTTAGTTTTTTCTTTTGTTAAAAGACTGAATTTTTTTTAATTTCTTGTACAAAAATGGCATTTTTACACAAGAAAACTATGTGCAATAAACACATTGCCATAATGTTAAGCGGTTGGGCTGCGTAGCAGCCAGGGGCGGCGCCCCTAGTTTTATATATAACTCTTATTTTTTCGTCTGTGTTATGGCCTAGGGGGCCAAGCGGCCGATCTTTCTAGCGTATTTGGAATAGAATAACGTTGGTTCGATTCCCGCTTGGGTCACTTGACTTTAACTTTGACCCTGGTTCAACAGATGTTATTGGGTAATTATTAATTAATAATTCATTAATACAAACAATAATCAATTATTAATTCATTAATACAAACGATAATCAATTATTAATTGAAGATATAATACCTGTTTCTGGTCAGGCAGAATAGGTTGGTGAATTGCATTCCTCTTCACAAATCTATTTTCTTTTTAATTAAAAAAAATAATAATACTCTTGTACCACAACTCATAAGGCAAGCTCCTTTTTTTTCTCATAAGTCAAAGAATTTAAATCAAATTTGATTTGAAAATTTTGAGCAAAACTTTTGATGCAGGTTTCTTTATTTTAAAATAAGTCATGGCAATACTCTTGCCAATGTGCGTCTATGGGTTGCCGTATGAATGAAAAAAAAATGATTGTGATTTTTTCGGTAATGGAAAGGAGAACCAAAATATAATGTTCCACAATAAATAAACCAAGACATTGCTGTAAAATAAAATACATAGAGCACTGCTTACACAATCACATTTTTGTATCAAAAAATTACAACAAATAAAAAAGCAAAATATTTTAATTTGTTGCAGGCTCAATCATGCAAAGTAAAAATTTTCAATACGAAAATTGATACTAATATTCTTAGTAGTAAAAAGGTTGATATAAAATACTAGGCTACAATTCTTAAAATTCAATAAATCTATTATCTTTAATCTAAGTTGCAAGGATATATTCATTTAAAGCTCTCAGATGTATGCCCACAACCAACACGTGTAGTTCGTGCTTACAAATGCTGAATGCGTACTTACAAATAAAATCCAAACCTCAAATGAACATAAGCCCCACAACTTTTGCCGACCTTCCCTGAAACAGGGGTGACATTGGCAAAGTGAACCATTTTTTACAGTATGGGTGGTCAGTCTCATACCAACCTATAAGTCAAGAACACCCATAATAATCAATTTCTGTCTTTTCCAAAATATTAATAATACTTAATTACTTAAAGAGATCACCTCCACGTAATACCAACTAAATATTTTGTTATGAAAATTGAATATAACATTATTAATTTTTAAAACTGAACAAATTTCAAAACTTAATTTAAATCGGATATTTAACGAACCGTTTAGAGAGAACTTACATCATTCTCGACGTTTCGTCAGCGAAGTAGCCGACGTCTTGAGTACTGGTTTCAGTCAAAGACAATGATATAATTAGTGCCGTGTGTACAGGTAACATAGTACCATCTAGTGACGTGGAATCCAAACAAAATGAAAGTGGAATGTGTAACAGCCTAAACATAATTACTACCTTCGTTCAAAGGTAGGCAGTGATTTGTGACAATAGTGTTTTCAAATTCAGTTCATCCTCAGTCGTCGTGCAGAGAGGATGTTCTCCTGAAGACGTCGGCTACGTCGCTGACGAAACGTCGAGAATGATGTAAGTTCTCTCTAAACGGTTCGTTAAATATCCGATTTAAATTAAGTTTTGAAATTTGTTCAGTTTTAAAAATTAATATAATAATTGTAAAAATGTCAAAACGACCGTAATTCTAACTTAAACCTAACTATAACATTATTAAGTCATGTGCAGTCCACTGTACAATGTATTTTCATATAGATTGCCCTTTTCTTAGCTTTAAAAAATAGGAAAGCTACAGGAGAATCATGATTTTGAATGTTATATTTACAGATGACTTTTGTGAGAGGGATCCAGTCCAAGTGAATCATGTGTGCCATGCCTGCAGCTACAAGGTCAATCAAAATAAACTCTTGAGGATCCATCAGTTGTTCAGTTGCTGCGAGCTGGAGCACACATCTGAATGTATTACCGTCCCGGGAACAAGCAAGAGCCACCATCACAGACACACAACCTCAGGGAGTGGGCCAGCCACCTCAACAGATGAACAACTAATAAACCCTCAGGCAAAGGGGCGAAGTGGGGTCATCAATACAAATAAGGACAAAAACAATTCAGTCTGGTCATCTTTGAAAAGCCTTGAATTTGCACAAGCCAATCCTAAACCATTTGCCTGTGACCAATGTGATTACAAATCACGAAAAGCATGTGATTTGAAATCTCATAAAATGACTCATACGGGATGTAAACCATTTGCTTGTGATCAGTGTGATTACAGGTCATCGTATTCTAAGACTTTAAGAAAACATCAATTAACACATACTAGTGATAAACCATTTGATTGTGATAAGTGTGATTTTCAAACAGCACATGCATCTTCGTTAAAAATACACAAAATGAGACACACGGGATATAAACCATTTGCTTGTGATCAGTGTAATCATAAAACAAGGCAAAAGGGTTCTTTGAAAGCGCATAAATTAGTTCACAATGGATTCAAACCATTTGCTTGTAATCAGTGTGATTATAAAACAACGCTAAAGGGTTCTTTGAAATTACATAGATTAATTCACACTGGATTAAAACCATTTGTTTGTGATCAGTGTGATTATAAATCAACACAAAAGAGTAATTTGAAATTACATAAATTAGTTCACACTAGATTCAAGCCATTTGCTTGTAATCAGTGTGATTACAAATCAAGGCAATTGTCTGCTTTAGGAAGCCATAAAATTAGACACACTGATGAGAAACCATTTTCTTGTGATCAGTGTGATCACAAAACTAGATTATTGTCAACTTTGAAAATTCATAAATTATCCCACACTCATGATAAATCATTTGCATGTGACCAGTGTAATTATAAAACAACACGAGCGTTGGCTTTGAAAAGTCATAAAATGATACATGCAGAACAAAAACCATTTGCTTGCGATCAGTGCAAATTCAAGTCTAGGCATGCATCAGCTTTGAGAGCCCATAAACTGACACATTCTGAATATAAGCCATTTGCTTGTGATCAGTGTGATTACAAAACTATTATTAAAGGAACCTTAATAAAACATAAAATGATACACACGGGACATAAACCATTTGCTTGTGATCAGTGCAAATACAAAGCAAGACTTTTGGGGACTTTGAAATCCCATAAATTAACACACACTCAAGATAAACCATTTGCTTGTGACCAGTGTGATTACAAATCGATACAAAGGTGTGCTTTAAAATCACATAAAATGACTCACACCGGACTTAAACAATTTGCTTGTGATCAATGCAATTACAAAGCAAGACAGTTGAGGACTTTGAAATGTCATAAATTAACTCACACTCAAGATAAACCATTTGCTTGTGACCAGTGTGATTACAAGACTTTTAACAAAGGACTTTTAAAAAACCATAAGATAGTGCACTCTGCAGAAAAAAAATTTGCTTGTGATCAGTGTGATTATAAAGCAAAGCTCTCAGGGACTTTGAGAACCCATAAATTAACACACACTCAATACAAAGCATTTGCTTGTGACCAGTGTGATTATAAATCTACACAAGCGTCAACTTTAAAAAGGCATAAAATGTTACACTCCCGAGTTAATCAATAAAAGAATCTCAATAAACATAAACTTAATACATTTTTCATGGTTTGTGTATTAACACTGAAAATTCATGTTTGGAAGACTTGGTTGAATGTTTTTTTTACTTTCGTTTTTATTCTCTCTTTTTCAGTACAAGTTACAGGTTACAAGTTTCTCTGCCCACCAGGCGTAATGAGATAAAATGTTTGCTTTTTATTTTATTTAAGTGCTTGAGATTTATGACTAAATTTGTGTTGGCCGGTGTTTTGCCGAACGCCGGCCAATCAGCGTGCAGGGTTAAGTTTTGTCATGGAGTTCGGCGGGCGGCGAAATCCAGGGCCTTCATTAATTGAGTGTGGCGTATCAATATTATATCGTCGCTGCACGTAAAATTTGACTTATGTGAAAAATTTACGAAAATGAGTTTAATACATGAATCTACTCAGTTTTTTCCGCTCTATCATCTAAAATAAGATTTATGTAAAATAAATGAATTTTTCACTAAATAAAAAACGAAGTATGTTTTTGTATCCAAAATCATGCCCGCAAATATGACCTATGTGACGACTGCGCACATTAGTCATATTTTAGCGTGCGCCATTTTGAATCTGCGGCGACATTACTCGAATTTAATAAGTCTTTTCGCTAGTGATGTGAAAAAAAAACTTTAAAAATTTTCATACTTGACATGACAAATGACTAGTACCTATGAAATTTGACTTATGTGACGAGTTGCGTGCGCGCCACATCATGTAATATGATGTATGTGCACTTTTTTATTAATAGAAGGATAAGTTTTTACAAAATATTGCGAAAAGCACATTGAGGATATTTAAAATACTCAAATCTATCATCTTTGTGCTAAAATATTGGTAAAGAATTAAAATTAAAACATTAAAACAGTTTTTTCTTGTTTTCTCAAAACAAGGTATATGTCACATAAGTCAAATTTTACGTGCAGCGACGATATGTGTGAATTAAAAAAAAAAACAGTGTTTGAATAAAAGAAAAGTTTTTTGAAAAACAAACCAATAAACTTAATAGATTAAAATAAAAAACATGCTTAGTTTTCATTTATATAAGTTTTATTTGTGTATTACACGACCAGTTTTGGGAGAAGCAGTACCTCCTACTGCAAACATCTATGGCAAAAAACTGATACGCAGGGATGCAAGAATAACACAAAATCTCGATTTATGTTTTTTTTTAATAAAAATGAATATCGCTGAAAACAAATCAAACACAAAAAATAAATAAATAAAATACCTTCTGCTGGAAAACATGAAAAAAGTACTTAAACATAACAAAAAGCATCTATAACTTTTAAGTTGCTTAGGTTACATCTCATTGAGAATCATGATGACTGATATTTTGTAGTTGTTGAAAAAAGTGCATGAAGTCGACGATGCGCCTTCCCTCGACCTTGTATGCTGGTGCTGCACTCGCCGCATCCTCTTTTTCAACAATAAATGTATTCTGCAACATACAAAAATAATTTCAGCATTTTAAAGTTTGAACCCATTCGATACTAAGAAAATACAATTACTTTCTGCATGAAATTTCTATTTTTTCTATGGTGTCAATAATTTTCATTCTTTTTTTGAAAAAAATGACGATTGAAACATAAACATTATCATCATTGTCTCACATTTGCGTTATTTTGATAACCCTTCACTTGCCGAGAATTTTTCAATTGTTTGTTCTTTTGTTTAGCAATCCACCAAACAAAGATTTTGATGAAGCAATAAGTACTAGTGTCACCTAAAACTTTTACACAGACAATTATAAAGAAAGATCAAAGAACATCGTTAGCGCCGTTTTTGAGATAATCGCATTGTCCGGTCGAAAATCGCATGTCCGGTCGATAGCTCAGTTGATAGAGCATTCTACCCCGTGAGCTCGGGTTCGAATCCCACCGAGGAGGGTGTCAGAAATGATTTCCTATTTCGGTGTTTATTTCAAACCCCATAATAAAATACCGGCAAGGTTTACTGCGCCTTCACAAGAAATGAGTACCAGCCCCCTCGGGAGCTAGGAAACCCCCACTTCAACTAAAGTGGTTGGCGTAAGGCCGGCCCCCTTACCTGTAAAAATAAATAGATTCAACTCGCCACATGCGACCCCTTCGGGGATGACGCGGCAAGAAGTTACACTATATGTGTAGCTTAGTTGCGTTTTTTTTTTGCGTTTCGTTTCCATTTGAAATTTTCATCTCTTGGCCTTGGGAAGGCATGTTGAATTTTCTAAAAAAAAAACACACATATTTATGTTTATATTAACTTTCGTTAGAACAATGTGGGAAGTCTTTCAAAATCAGTTCTTCTTGTGTTGTAGAATTTCCCCTAAAAAATCAAATCATATGCTTTGAAGCTCTACAAAGTTTATCATATCTTTAAAAAGATACAAATTGAAGGTGACATTGTAGGCTCTGGCTACACCTTACAAAATAGTGACAGAAATACAGGTTATAGAATATTCATTTTTTTTTTAACACTATTTAACATTATAAAATATGAAGTTTACAAAAAAAATATGAAAATAAAAGTATTTCCATTTCAAGGATAAATCAGTGAGAAATAAAATACACATAATTTTTATCATATTTAAAACAACTAAATTGATGTTTAACTTTAATTCAGAAAATTGTATTTATTATAACAAAATACTATTTACCCTTCTCTTACAATATTTTCTTTGACAGCAGTGGTTTGTTATCGAGTTTTACGGTTTTTCTTAGCTCAGATTGTGTAGAATTTGATTCATAATACAACTGCATGAAAAAGTCATATTTGACAAGATTGGCGTATACGATAAACAAGAACTGGGGGAGCGAAATACGTCTTATACACGAATATTTTACAAACATTTCACGCAGCCCTGGCAGCACCACAAAAAATTTTTTAAATCAAAAATCTATCCAAAATAAAAGTAAAAATGAAGAATAAAAGTTTTACTCACGATTTATTTCAAAAATATTGGCACCTTTTATATTTTGGTATCAGAGAACTCAAAATTTTACACTTTTTTGACATATTTTATAGTGCTCGCAAATTTGACGTGCGTCCAGCTCGGATGATAGCTCACGAGTGACAGATAAATCCCCTAGCCGCGGAATTTGCATCAATTTGTATGGGAAAAAGCAATTAAATTTGAAATATATATTTTTTACATTCTTCCGGCTCAAAATAACAAAATTTAAGACTCTAGATTGATATAACAAGTTAAACTACAGGTCAGTTTTTTTTAAATTTATTTTGTTTACCGTGGATACCAAAAAAAACGTCCACAATAACACACTTTTTCATGCAATTTTGAGGAAATGATAATCTTGGGATTCTTTTTTTGTATTGTGAAATATTTATTTTTACAGTTTTAGCACTCTACAAAAATAAATAAAGACATGTTCTAAATAATGTAATTTTTTAATTTTTATATATTCCATCGTTTGTATGCTTAAGTACATCCCAAACATCATCCGTTTTCTCTCAAACGCAGAGGCCCCCCGTTAAGTGTTTTATCTTCACAATTATTTTAATAAATAATTACTGGTGACGCATGAATAGCGTCATCTATTTTTATTTTAATTAATTAGTCTAAGAAGCGAATTGTCATATTGGTCTGTTACAAACTGAAATAAAGGTGCAAATAAATCGCAAGATGGCAATATCAACTTTTTTGACACAATTGAGCGACGTGAAACTAGCAATGGATTGAAGACTTCCATTTCCGTCGTGTTCGCAAGGAGACACGTTTTTATATGTCTCTCGACCGATTTGAAATTTAACTGTAAAAATCTGTGAGTGAGTGTGATTGTTTTACATATAACTTGCAAGTGTGGCAGTTTGTGAACAGAGCTAAGCACCACAAGATCCTGAGAAAACGAGCATCATCTTGGACCAGCAGCACGATTTGAGGTGAGTGGCGGTCCTTTGATTTTCGCTTCTTTGGTACGGGAAAGTCGTCCAACATTGAAAGCCACCTATTGAAGGTTGGCTTTTGTTTGAGAGAGAAAATACCATAGGCACTAGATCTATGTATTTCATATCTCGCATTGGAGAATACGTTGCAGTTTCTCCATTTGTTGTTTTTTTTGTATTTATATACTCCCTGAGGGGCAAAACTTACACCTTGCCCCTCCAATTACTAACGTTTTTGATGATGTCGATCATCTTCAGGTAAGAATAAAAATAAATATTTAAAAGTGTCATTTGGTATAAATGACATTTAGAATTTTTATTCTAAAGTTATATAAAGTTTAACTCATGGATTTTCACAGTTTTAAAACACAAACCATGCATTTTTTAAATTATTTTTTCTCTGTTAATAAAACAAATTGTAAGTTTATTTTATCAAAAAATACAATTTACTAACAAATAAAAAATATATTCCTCAGCGACATGATTGTAATCACAATAAACCTACTTGAACCTTATTCCTCTTTTATTGTACCTCCACTCTGTAGATTGTACCTACCTCTGTGTTCAAGGCTTAGAAGCGAAACCCACCTCCTTATATCCTGAGGCAGAGAAAAAGCTAGTGCGCGGGGAAGTATATATCCCCGTTACACTACAAGAAAGATGAGTCCGTAAGTTCCGGCTACAATTTTTGGATTCCAGATAATCGGAGATTTATTTAATTCACGGCACTGCCAATCCATACACTTGTATAGTTGTATAGCAGAAATGATAAATGTAGTACACTGTACAGTGCACTTCAGTATCTTACTAAACTACCTGCATAATAGGTATTGTATTGAAATTATGATGCTCTGTACAGTCCCGCCTGATGACACCACGAATATTCCACAAATTTCAAATATTCTGAGGCCATTGTTTTGAATTTCAATGTTACCAACCATGGGCGTACCCAGGAAGAGGCAGGGGGGGGCAACGCCCCCCCTCCGGAGCTAAAAAAATACCTAAAGCGTGATTAATTTTTTTGCTGGAATTTATAATTATTGAAATAACCATTATAATCAAAATAAATTGTACAGTGGATTTCACATGACTTTAGAGCATAAAATAAGGTTGTGTCCAATTTTCAAAACTTCCCCCCCTAGTTTTGATCCTGGGTAGGTACGCCCTTTTTACCAACTCGCTCCCCCAGTTCTTGTTTATTGTATAGACCAATTCTGTCAAACGTGACTTTTTAATGCAGTTGTCTTAAGAATCAAATTCTACACAATCTGAGCTAAGAAAAAACGTAAAATTCGATAATGTGAGAGTTGTTTTAAATATTTTTAAAGTCAATTTCCTGTTTTCATAAGACACATTGGTCCAGTACACATGCAAACATTGCTCATGGAAAATTAGCTGAATGGTCTATATCATATACGGTAAACAAGAACTAAGGCAGCGAACTGTGTGCAATGCCCTTCTAGTAGATGGGTGTGGTGCAGGTAGAGTATGGAGGCTCACGCACTAACACACCGACTAATGCATTAGTACTGTGATTAGGTTATACAGGCCCTTGCACTCTTGACCACGCCCCTTGTGTCGTCACGCCGGATAGGCCATAGTACTTTACATTATTTATTACTTATACTCTTTAAAGCCTAGTTCGCACAAGGCGACTAATTAGTCGAATAGCGAGTAATTTAGTGGCTAAACGTGTGCGAACCACAAAAAAATAGTCTAGTAGTTTAGTCAATACTCCAATTATCCAGACGACCATGCGCCAGTGACTGCAAACATTGCAGCAGGATGTAGGACAAGGTAGCAATTGTCCAAAGGACGACCACTGAAGATGAGGACTGGCAAGATGAGAAATTGGCGCAAGACCAACTGAATGATCCGGACTTGAAGTATGTGATGGAATGGGTGCGAGAAGGAGAAAGGCCAACCTGGGATAAACTCGCCCCCTTATCACCAACTGTCAAGGCTTATTGGGCTCAATGGGGATCCATAGTGACAGAAGGAGGGCTTCTGAAACGAAAGATCGAGAAGGAAGATGGCACACTTAGAAGGAAGTAAACCCTCGTTCCGAGGAGCCGAGTACCGGAAATCCTTGGACTGCTTCATGGAGGAACTTCTGGAGGACATCTAGGCGTTAAGAAGACGCTGGAGAAAGTGAAAGAGCGATTTTACTGGATCAACTGCAGCGAAGACGTCAAAGATTGGTGTCGAAAATGTGTAACCTGTGCAACGGTCAATGGACCGCAAAGGAAAAGGCGAGCACCGATGCGTCAGTACAATGTTGGCAGCCCCTTTGAAAGAATTGCCATCGACATAGCTGGCCCATTCCCTACCACTGAGAAGGGTAACAAGTACATCATGGTGGTAATGGATTACTTCAGCAAGTGGGTGGAAGCAAACGCAATCCCTAACCAAGAGGCCGTAACCGTGACTGAAGTTCTAGTTACCGAATTTATCAGTAGGTTTGGCGTACCCCTGGAATTACATTCTGATCAGGGAAGGAACTTTGAAGCTGCTATCTTCCAGCAAATGTGTGAGCGGCTAGGGATCTACAAGACCAGGACCACTGCGCTTCATCCGCAGTCTGATGGAATGGTGGAAAGGATGAACCGTACCGTGGGGAGGTAGGGGAAAGGTGGGATACTTGATCCCGCGGGATACTTGATCCCCATTCGATTTTGGCGCTCCTAGGTATTTTATCACTGTTCTGTTGGTACCATTGGGTAGCGACCATAATGTTACCTTTGTTTTGCCAAATGACCGTTACCTCTGAAGAAGCGTAAAAAAATAATTAACATTTTTCGATTTTGTAAGGTTCAGACTTTTTTTTACGCGTGCCATGTAAGTTTTATACATTTTTATTCATGTACTTTATGATTATTCTACATATATTGTTGAAATGTATGTGCTTTTAGCAACAAAATACCATAACATCAATTTAGAAATGCAAACTCTTCTAACCTAAATTTTTCACTTTTTGAAAAAATGACAACCGGGGGATCCTTGATCCCTAGAAGTGGGGGGATACTTGATCCTGGGATCAAGTATCCCACTTCAAGTTAATTTTGAAGTCCACGCTTGAAATAATTAATTTTATTCACGTTTATTCTTTCAAATGCCGTGTAAGTACATAGCAAAAGAGGGAGCCAGAAAAAGAGAATTCCACGGGATCCTCAGCAAGCTGAAGCGGCTGTGAATGCTGTGAGAAATGGGGGGAGTTTTTAAGTGATCGCTAGGCAGTTTGGCATGAATGTCATGCCTTCCAGATAGCAGCAGTGACTCTGATTTCCTTTCACATGATGAAGATTATTGACGACACCGAATCAAAGCCTGAAGACAAAGTTTTAGTCAAGTTAAGTCAGTTTAGCCAAAAAAACAGTCAAGTGTTTTGTTGGAAAAGTTTTGACTCAAAAGGAAAGTACTTTCAAAGTGAAATTTTTGAGAAGAAAGGATCTAGTGGGCAGTTGTTTCACTTTTCCAACAGTAGAAGACATTAGCGTAGTCAGAAGCGCAGACATACAAAAGCTGCCACAGCCGTGCGGCAGACAGCTGGTATTATCAACTTTAAACAAAAATTTCTTGCAAATGCTTAGTAAATTTTAGTTTTTACTCAATAAAGAAGTTTATTTTGATTTGTATCATAATTTTTTTTTAATTTCCCTTAATAATTGGCTATAATTACTAATGCTATCTTTATGGGTGGGATACTTGATCCCGGGGATCAAGTATCCCTCATGGGGGGATCAAGTATCCCTCATGGGGGGATCAAGTATCCCTCATGGATAGGGATACTTGATCCTTGGGAGTTTTTTACAAGAACTGATGTAGTACATTGGATCTTCACGACAGTAGTTTTATTTGGATGCCAAGTGGTAGGCGATGAACCAAATTATGAACATGGAGCAAAAAAATAACAAAATAACTTCAAGGGTCTGAGATAATGGATGAAAACTAAAACAGGGATCAAGTATCCCACCTTTCCCCTACTTAGCCAAAGTAGTGTCTAGCCATCAGCGGGACTGGGACCGACATCTTCCTTTGTTTTTATTGGCTTACCGGTCGGCTGTTCAGGAAACGACGAAGAAAACTCCCAGCAGCATACTGTTTGGGCGAGAAATGCGACTTCTTTGCGATCTCAAATTTGGCTGCAAACCAGGCGAAGACCTAGCCGGGGAAGACTATGTGACAGACCTTTGCAGGAGGCTGGATGACATCCATGATCAGGTCCGCATGAACATCGGGGAAGCCAGCGATCAAATGAAGGAGCGCTATGACACCAGAGCTGACAGCATGGGGTACAAAGCTGGTGACTGGGTGTGGCTTTTTGACCCCAAGAGGCGCCAAGGATACTGTCCTAAACTTCAGCGTTCCTGGGACGGGCCGTACGAGATCTTGGAGCGCATCAACGATGTGGTCTACCGCATAAAGAAGAGACCAAACAGAAAACCAAGGATCGTGCACTACAATCGCCTCTCACCATACCTAGGCGATAATGATGACCAACCAGCCCAAAAAGTACGACATTGCGTCGCATCTGAAAGATCCCCAGCCTTTGAAACGTTTTGGGAGAACGCGAAGGCGGGACAGAAGTTTCGCCATGGAGTGACCACAGAAGTCCAGAAGGACTTATTTGAGGTCACTCGGGATCACACTCTGGCATGCAGTGTACCGGAAGATCTGGATATGTCTAGAGGAATTGCACGGGTCTTCCGATACAAGTTCGGAGAACCGCAACCCTCGAGCAGCCAGCAAGGAAGAGCTCTGAGACTACCGAAGGGGCGTCAACAAGCATACTGCCTGGTTGTCCCGGATTCCAGCAACCTGGAAGATGACTACAAGGCATTGTGGGACGGCCTTGTTGAGCTGCGTGACTACATGCTGGAGGATCAGCAGGCGCGGCTGGCAATACCGAAGATGGGTGGTGGCCGCGCTAATCGAGACTGGCGGATCATCCAAAGTATGATTGAGACAGTGTTCTCGGGAACCAACATCAGTGTCGTGGTGTGCTGCGAGCAAGCGCAGCCGAGAGCCAGTGGGGAGAAATCCGTGGACTGCCACTTCTTCCTGACCACAGGGTGTCGACGTGGATCAGCATGCCCATACCAACACAGAGTCAAGACTGTTCCGGGACGAAACAGTCTAGGTGGGGGGTAGTGTTATGTAAATATGAAATATAAATATTTAAAATAAGTAGGTATTAGTTATAGGAATTCTGTATTGTATTGTGTGGGTAGGAATCATAGAATAAAATACGTGCAGCATCGAGAAATAATAATTACTATGCCTTTCTGGAACTGTCAAGCAAATATAGGTCTAGATTGTACTGTTTTAAAGAGTATAAGAAGGGTGCCAGTGGCTTGCAGAGCGAGCAGTATCATACGAGATTTACAAACACATAGAACTAACTTGATCAGTGAACAGAAACCAAGTGGAATAGTCGAGAAAGCTTTGTGAAAATAAATTATTTAAAAGTGTAAAATAAACAACTGTATAAGAATACCTGTGTATTTTAATTTGAAAGACTTTTGAACCCTAATTTCGTAACAATATAATGTAGGTATACAAAGAGATGGTATTACCACACACTACAGAACAGACGGCTACCAAATTAGGGGAGCTTCAATTGGAATGTTTAAGACATCCCCCATACTCTCCGGACCTTGCTCCAACAGATTATCATTTTTTTCGAAATTTGGATAACTTCTTGCAAGGGAAAAAATTCAACTCCAATGGGGCAGTCCTAACCTCCTTCAAAGATTGTATTGATTGTCATCTGAATGGTTATTTTCATAAAGGGATCAATTAACTACCTATGAGATGGCAAAAGGGCATAGATAGCTATGGACATACTTTGATTAAATAAATATATTAGATTAACACATCCTTTGCGGGAAACTAGTTAACTCGTCATACACCTTTTTATAGTAACGTGCGGGAGACGTGTAAACTCGTTTCGTCGCACCTAGCGGTAGGGCGCGGGAAACTTGTAAAAACGTGGCAAAAAATTAAAAAAAAAAAAAAATTAAAAATATAAAAAGGTGAAAATTACAATCCGGTGAGGAACTGGGAGAAATTATGACAGTGAAATGAATTCCGATGATGATTTTGAGGATCTTTTGTCGGACAAATCTCAAGATTTGGGCTGGATAAACTTGGAAGATGAGCCCTTTCTTTCTGAGTGGCACTTTCTTAACACGTTCGCGGGCGAAACGGTTATAGCCACTCTATGAGCTTGTCTAGGACTGGACGTAACAGTAATAGCCGTAGTGATAAAACGTTATTACTAGGGACGAAACGACTATTTCTGTTAGAACTTGCATACATGTAGCATTCGTGCGTCCCTACAGAAATCCAAAGAACACGGCAATAGCGGTTGCGTCCCTGGATGTCAAAAAAAAAATTATAATAAAAATACAATTTGAGATGATGAAATAAGTGTGTTTTTTCTAGCCTACTTCACATTGCGTGTGTCCCCGAACGTGTTAAAAATGCCATTGATCCAACTCCAACAGAAGATTCAGATCCTCAAGGGGCAAGAGAAGAGGAAAGCTTGTCATGGGGAAATGTGCCCAAAGTATCGAGGATTCCTTCACTGCAAATCCAGACCTTTCAAAAACTGCTGCGGCTGTATTTCAAAGCCAAGGTGGAACAGAACTCATGGCGCACAACCTGGTCTTTTCAAGTTTCTTTTGGAGTGCTGTTGCCCCATGGTTTACTGTGTGCTTTTAAGTCTACTATAGATCAGGAGATGTTTACCATCGGGAGCAGTCAAGACCCTGGTTAATGCCTTTGTGATGTCACGAGTTGACTATTGCTCAACGCTGTACCTACATAGAGGTCAGCCGAAAAAGCAGTTCAATTGTCTTCGGTCTGTGCTGAATTCAGCGGCAAGACTCATATTCGGGATGTCCAAATTTACTCGCATTACTCCATTGTTAGGGAAACTGCATTGGCTTCGTTTTCCGGAGAGGGTGGTCAACCGCGTTTGTCTGATGATATAGTACGTGTATAAGGCTGTAAATGGTACAGCCCCTTCATATTTGGCTGACATGTTTACACCCGTTGAGAGGGATTTGAGGCGCCAAACGCTCAGATCTGCAGGGGATGGCGTGGTGGACTTGGTCCAGCCACACCGTCAGACACGCACTAATTTTGGGGACCATGCTTTCCGGTTTGCGGGACCAATGGAGTGGAACAGACTGCCACCTAATGTGAGGAAGGCAAAGACTGTTGGTGTCTTTAAAGGAGCACTAAAGACACATCTTTACAAGAAATCTTATCCGTGATTTGAGAGGGCCCTTGAGGTGTGACACACACAAAAACGGCGCTCTTCAATTATGTGTACATTAAAATAAATTATCCTTATATATATATATATAGGACCGGTCCGTAGCTCAGTGGTAACACTGTGGACTCTGAATGGGAAGGTTGTGGGTTCGATTCCCGGCGGAGCACAAAAAATATACCATTTATATTTTCAAATTTGCTCTTCGCTGGGTTGAAAAATTCATAAAACCTTTACCAATGACCAGTCACCAAAGGTCCATCCAGCCTTACAGCAACTGGGTCTTGCTTGAGAATTGGCGCTTTGTAGCGACGACGATCAAGCTCGTAAAAAGGTCGATAGCTCAATTGGTAGAATGCTTGCATTCCATGCCGAGAGCAAGGGTTCGATCTCAAAGGTTTACTCAGCCTTCACAAGAAATGAGAACCAGCCCCCCCCGGGAGCTGGGAAACCCCCACTTCAACTGAAAGTGGTTGGTGTGAGGCCGGCCCCCTTACCTGTAAAAAATAAATAGGTCCCGAAGCGCCACATGCGACCCCTTCGGGGATAACGCAGGCAAGAAGTTACACTTTATGTGTAGCTTAGTTAAGTTTTTTTTTTATAGTAATTAAGCTTGTAGATAATAAGTAAAGTAATAAGGTAAAATAATTACATTTAGGAATAAAGGGTAACTATTAACAAGTAACTTAGAATAAGACTGTTTAATTTTTAAGTTTAATTGCACAAATAATTAAATTTATAATTTTTTAAGACCCATTTACTGAAAAAAATACAAATTCAAATAAAAAGCTATCTAGCTACAACTGTCATTCTATTTTTTTTTTAAATAATATAAATAGACATAGTTATAAAAATGACTTCCCGTCCTGGTGTTTATTTCAAAACCCATAATAAAAACCGGCAAGGTTTACTCAGCCCTCACAAGAAATAAGTACCAGCCACCCGGGAGCTGGTAGCCCCCTCCTAGCTCCTGAGGGGCCTGGTACAACCCCACTTCAACTGAAGTGTTTGGTGTGAGGCCAGCGTCTTAGCCGTAAAAATAGATAGGTCCCAAACCGCACATGCAGGCAAGAAGTTACACTATATGTGCAGCTTAGTTTTTTATACCTCAAGCGCCTTGCCCTCTACGACTTAGTCGTTGCTATAGAAAGCACCAGTTTTTGCAATGCTGCACAGTGTTTCGTCTAGAACAAGCTAGCTGGACATAAACGACTTTCTAATTTCTCTAAATAGATTTGTAATTAGTGTAATGAACCCTTTGTAGGTAAGGATTTCAATAATTTTTAATGGCTTACATTCCATATTAATTACATACGATAATCCAAAGTGCAAAGTTAGGTGAAAGCTGAATTTCGTGCTTTACTCAGTTACGATTTTGCTGTGCTTTCGATAAGAGCTCCAAGTTTTATTCCTATATTTTTTTCAAGTTTTAGTGATGGCGTTTGTTGTTCAAGATATGTTCTTTTTTTTATTAAAAAAAAAATTAAATTTATTTGTCCAAAGTATATGTAAGTACATTCAGAATTAAAAACAAAAAAAAACCTTTTTTTTTTCTTCTTTTTCAACTTTAATCGACATAAACTTATAGTGACGCACTTGTACCCCTGCTAATTTTTTAATATGTTTTAGCTGCACTATTTCACTATTTCACTTTACAAAAATATAATTTTTAGGCAGCACACTTCGGTACATCAATGTTTTTTTCTTTTTTTTCAGAAACCACACACTCGCTTTCGAAAATGATTTTTTTTGAGGAATGGCGTAAATTTTCAAAAACTGATCGGAATATTGGATTATTTGATTTCATATCGAATAAATTTGGGTTAACTGATATAAGTAAAGAATCAAAAAGGGATATTCAATTGAAAATAGCCTATTTTTCATCAAAAATATCAGAGGGATGGCTGTCGTCAGGCGAACATTTAGAACGCTTTATGAACAAAAATAAAAACTGGTTGGAGGAGACAGATTTAATATTTGACGTCTGCCAAAGCATCCCTCAACCTCAAACGTCATCTGATATGAATGTTGGTCCAGGAAGACCTCAAAAATTCTCGGTGTTTTTTTTGAAAATTTGTCTTTTAAAGGAAATGAACGTCGAGTGGAAGACCTTTTTTCGGCGTAATCTGACAGAGAATTTATAACGGCTGCAGAGTCTGCTGTGCGTTTATCTGGTCAACGAAAGCTAGCAACTTAAATAAAAAATGTTAGTGAAAGTCCAAAACGTTTTTAGGAGACCAAAAGTTTAAAAAAAAATATATATATGTCATTTGTCATGTATGTTCCTTGACTTATAGGTTGTTATGCGGCTGACCACCCATACTATTACAAAATTGGTTCACTTTGCCAATGTCACCCCTGTTTCAGGGAAGGACGGCAAGAGTTGCAAGGCTTATGTTCATTTGAAATTGGGTTTTTATATTGTATAAATTTGAACATGCGGCATGTGTTAGCGCGAAATTATACATATCTGCTTGTGGGAATGCATTTAATATAAATCTTAAATGATATATATCTTTGCAGCTTAGATTAGATTAGATTAGAATAAAACTAGGGCAGTGGAAACAAGTAGGCAATTAATACATGAATTTAAAAATCTCTGCATTAGAACAAGAAAGTTTTATAATAGTCTTTTTCTACTCCCATTTGGTAATTTACTAATTACAAAACGGCTAACGCAATCACAATGCCATACATTTCTACACCCGTTGCATAATGTTACATTATGCAACCGGTAACCGTATTAAAATGAACATGTGCGCATGCGCATTGTCAGAATTGGAACCATTTTTTAATTTCAAATGTCAACCTTGTATGGGGGTATGAAGACCTGTCAATCCAAGATGGCCGCAAGCGATCAGCTGATTAGGCTTCATACAATATTAGTGATATTCGGTAGGTAGGAATTACCGTGGTGATGAGACTTTCAGCCCTGTTCAGATGAAAATAAATAAGTATATTTTATGTGTAGAGTCAAATAAAAATTGTTAATAGTGCTAAAATTTATCGAATTTATTTATCGGATTGCTCCAAATAAAGCTTTCCTTTTTTCAATGGAAAATAAAAGGCTTGAAAGGAAAACAATACAAAAAATTTCACCGCAAAAAATAAACAAACTCAAAAAGTTACTTGGTTAATAGGTGAGTATGAGGTTGATCACCTATGCTGTACAAATTTGGTTCACCTGCCAATACAACTGCAGGGCATATGTTTATTTGAGTTTTGGGTTTGAATGTTTAAGCTTATATGCAGGATGTAAAAGCGCGACCTTATACATATGTGTCGGCTTGTGGGCATGAATTCAATATGAAACCTAAATATAATTTATTTTTACAACTTAGGTTAGATTAGATAATCGAAGGGAATGATAAATCACACGTTTTGACAAAGGTAAGGTTTTAATTACTTCAAATGGACGAGTACATTATAATGACTATTATTCACTATTTTGTTAATTCTCTCATGGTCGTAGAAAAAGTATTGTATGCCACTGCACGTAATTAGTCTTTGTAACACTCGTGCTTTCTATTGTGCCATGAGGCGCAGCCGAATGGCACAAACTAGCACTCGTGTTAAAAAGACCATCATTACTTGGCAGTGGCATAAATAACTATTATTCTTGGTATTGTATGCCAGCCACTGTACATAAAATTTGTGTCCATAGTACAGAAGTGATAAAAAAAGCCTTTGTACCAATAGGCCAGCTTTCTGAAAAGGCGCAGGAAGCTCGCAATGAAAGTTGTCGTAGGTTCCGACAGCAAAATACGAGAAAAAGTTAACGAATTGCAACCCATCAGGATTTAATGTACATGTTTATTATAACTTCTGGTCTATTAGTGAATAGTTAAAGAGACATACCAAATAAAAGGGCAGATCAATAATCTGCAGAGGTTTTTAATTCATTGTGGTTCCTAGTTTTCTATCAGAAACATCACACAAGCAATGTGTCAAGTTGTGAAGAATTTTCTGAACATGATGGTTTTAATTCAAATTCTGATGACTAATTAGCTGCCATTATAAAACTTAATTATTGTAAAGTGAATGTTACTTGGTACTTGGACCGGTCCGTAGTCCGTAGTGGCAACACTTCGGCCTCGTAAATGGAAGGTTGTGGATTCGGATCCCGGCGGAGCACAAAAATATACCATTTATATTTCGAATGTGCTCTTCGCTGAGTTGAAAAATTCATAAACCTTTACCAAAAGACCGGTCACTGAAAGGTCCATCCAACCTTACAACAACTGGGTCTTGCTTGAGAATTGGCGCTTTCTACAGCGACGACCAAGCTCGCAGAGGGCTCTTGAGGTGTGATACACACAAAAACAGCGCTCACCAAATAAATCATCCTAATATTATTATTATTACTTGAAAATATTTATGTACCTATATGTAACTAAAACTTAATAAACCTTCAATAGTTCTTACATTTCTTTTAGTAACTTTTTATGTATTTGATTTTATTATAGATTGTCATGCATGAAATATGGGTGTGTTTTTTTAATTTCTTTGGTTTTTTATTAAGTGTTTAACGATACAGCTTTTTGTAAAAATATATTTAAAAATATGTAAAAACATATTTATATTTTGTATTTTTAGGTCTTAATTTCCACTAATTTTTGTTGATTTTATAGATTAAATAATCATTTCAGGTTTTATTTTAATTCATGCATGTATTTAATGTGTGTGCGTGTTTTTTAATGTCTTAAATAATGTATCAAATTGTATTTTTTTTTTTTTTAAATATAATTTAAAAAAAAAGTTTTTTTTTTCTATTCTGCAGAAGATAAATATTTTTACATCTCATATTCCTTTAATTTTCATTGATTTTATCAAAACATACATAAATAAACCGAATTCCATCCAAAAACAGCCAAAAATAATTTTGTCCAGCTAGCATGTTCTAGACGAAACACTGTGTGCTGGAGGGACATTTGGTGAAGGCAGATGATTTTTTAAACTCAGCTAAGAGCTTATTCTATAAAAAATATTGTGCTCAACCTTTTGAATAGTCTTCCTACACTTTTATAACTCCTTAACTCCTGCTGTCTTAATTCCTAGATTTTAAGGTTTACCTGCCATCTTCTCTCGCCTTGCTATGGAGATGTAGTAAGTATTCCACCAAAGGTAATAAAACAAAACTGTACAGTTTTATTTTTTTATTTGTAGGTATGTATGAAACCCATTTCAAATAATCAGATTTGACTAAACGAAGGTTCAATGAAAAGAGGTGTTCTTGATTCCAAGATTGGTAAAAGAGGGCATTGAATTTTATTGATTGTACAGGCATCGTTCATCTTAAAAGATAAAATTAAAAACAACTTTGAGTATATTTAATTAATTCCACAATCGTTTTCCCAAACAATTGAACCACCTGATGATGCAAACAGGTGGGTTGCGAAACCGGTTGTGGAATTAATTAAATATACTCAAAGTAATCGAGATCACTGAAATTTACAGACATCCTAATTTTAACAGAGATGAAAGTTTTTGTAAGAAAATGTTCAAGCACAAAAAAAGAAATAAATAAGTGAATTAAAACTATGTTTTATCCATTTGAATTTTTAAATAATTAAAGTTTTAAGTTGTCTAGTATTTGGAAACCAGAACTTACTTCACTAATTAATCCGGTATCTAATTTTTGCTTCAAAAACAAAGACACAATCAGCTCAGTGAGTATGTACAACATAGTGCAAACTATTGAGATTGATTCAAATAAAAAAAAAAGATAATCATTGTTGTAAGCCCTATCATAATAATTATAGTCTACTCACAAGGGTACATAATATTAAAGTTTGTGATATATTAGAATCAGTTCATCCTCAATTGTCATCCAGAAAGGGTGCTTCCTGAAAACTCTGGCTACGACGCCAACAAAATATCAATAATAATAAGTTCTCTCACAACAGTTGGTAAAATATCTGAAAAAATTTAATTAATTTTAATTTATAAATGGTTTAAAAGAGTTCAAACAGTTACTTTGCTTTAACCCTTTTTGGTGCTGAGTGAGTTAGTCTGTGCCTGCGTAAATGTGATGCATGGGTGGTTTTATAATCACACTGAAGGCACTCAAAAGGTTTGACTCCAGTGTGAGTTAATTTATGACGCTTAACAGCCGACAGATTGCGGGCTTTGTATTCACACTGATCACAAGCAAACGGTTTATCACCAGAATGAATATACTTGTGAGATTTTAAATTGTGAGAAAAGACAGTTTGAAAGGGGCATTCATCACAAGTATACACTCGTGAAACATGCGTCAACCTATGTGATTTGAAAACGGCGGCTTGATCCGTTTTGAAATCACACTTATCGCATGAATATACTGTGTCTCCGCAGTGTGTTAGCTTGTGACTTCTCAAATTTGATGAATGGGTAGTCCTATAGTCGCACTGATCACAAGCAATCGGTTTAATCCCACTATGTATTAATTTATGATATTTCAGGTATGATGAGTTTGAGGCAGCATATCCGCACACATCACAAGCATAAGGTTTGCCACCATAATGAGTTAATTGATGTCGCTTTAAATGATTCTTAGTTTTGGTAGTGAAATCACAAGCATCACATGCAAATGGTTTATATGCAGAATGAATCAATTTGTGTCTATTTAGATGGGATTTGTGAGTTGTTTTAAAATCACACTCATCACATTTAAATGGCTTATCACCAGTGTGCCTAAGTTTATGAATTTTCAACTTGCTGTAATAGTTAGTTTTGTAATCGCACTGATCACACGCCAATAGCTTTATACCAGAGTGGACCGCCACATGATTTGTAAAGCATCTATGACTGGAAGTGCTGTATCCACACAGTTCACAAAGATACAATTTCACTTCTGACGGGAACATAGCAGTGTGTTTACGAATGTGAGCTCTTAAGAACGGGCGTTTATTAGTTTTATAATCACACAAATCACAAGATAAATATTTGACTGGGTTGTGTTTTGCCATGTGGCAAGCAAGATAAGCCAAGATAGTAGTTTTATAATCACAATTATCGCAATACAGAACAGATGGCAAAATTTTTGAGTGATTTGACATGTGATCTTTCAGTTGGGACATGTACATGCTTTTAAAGTCACACTGATCACAGCAAAACTCTATTATACTGTGTGTTACCATGTGCCTGGCTAGGTGAGACATATTCTTTGTTTTATAGGCACAATTATCACAGCTAAGAAGTTTAGGTGGAAGTTTTTTCTGACGAACTTTAGTGTGAGTTAATTCATGTCGTTTGAGATGGAACGAACGAGCTGTTTTATAATTGCATAAATTGCAGGAGAACGGTTTTTCACCCGAGTGCTTTCTGTGGTGAATTGTCATTGTTGAAGAATGTTTACTTGTAAAACTACATTCACTGCACGAGTAACGGCCTGCCTTTTTATTTTTATAGTGCTTTCTATGGGCTGATGTTTTTAGATGACTTAACATTTCTTTTAGATTTTCATTATCTGAATGTGTATATTGATCAGAATCACCATCAGAAACATTTCTTTTATAAGTAGTTAAGTGCTGAGAAAGTTTGTGGGTAGCTTTATTATCAGAAAAATTTGTCAGATTTTCTGTTTCATAATTACAATCATCAACTTTACAAATAAACTCATTTTCTTCAGGTTTTGTATGTGTCATTGTGTGTCGTTTTAAATGCGATGTGCGTGCACTTTTGTAATCGCATAGATGGCAGGTAAACGGCTTTTCCCCAGTATGCTTTCTACCGTGTACAGTCATGCTTGATGCATCTTTACTAGTATAATCACATTCACTGCACAAATACAAGCCTGATTTTTTATTTTTAAGTTGTCGTTTTCTTTTCAAGTCTTTTGTTTCAAAATTCTCATCATTTGTGTGTGATGATTGATGCGTTTTTAAATCTTCAAAGAAATCAACAAATTTACTAATGGAGAGAGTAGATGGAGGAGAAGCTGATGCATCAGAAACGTTATTTGTGTCACTGTCTGGTTGAGTTTTTAAGTCTTTTATCATCTCATCTATTTCAGGATCACTTTGGTCCGAGGAATCTGTGTCCTCATCAGTGTGATTCAACAGATGTTTTTCTAAATCTCCTATAACTGTTGTCGTATAAACGCACTCATTACAAGAATACAGTACGGTATATTTTGATGCAAATGATCTCTTTACTTTTCTCATTGTAACATTTTTTTCTTTCTTATTCTCTTCTTGTTGATTGGTTGATGTATTTTTATATTCTTTTGTTTTCATAATTCCGTGTTCACTTCTGTTGTAAGTGTTGATTAGTTGTTGATCTGTTGAGGTGGCTGGCCAACTGTCTGAGGTTGTGTGTCTGTGATGGCGGCTCTTGCTTGTCCCCGGGACGGTAACACATTCTGTAAAAACAGAATGCAATACATCATTGGTCTTTCATTAAAATTAAGGGGAAAAAAGAAAAACAGGAAAAACTCTGAAGGATCTCTATCCTAGGATCTCTTAGGAATGAATGGGTAAAGAAAGAATGTAATTTGAAACAGGATGTGATAGTTAAAGTACAAAAGATTGTGAGGGCATGTGGAAAGAATGAATGATGATAGACTGACAAAGTATATGTACAGAGGAAGTGTGAAAGGAAAAACGAGATAAGGGATGACCGAGAAAAGTATGGAGTGATCAGATTGAGGAGATTGTGAAAGAATGGAATATATAAAGTGAATGTAAAACAAGAAAATGCATGAAAAAGGTGATGGATATGAATGAATTGAAAGAGGTATGTAAGGATAGGAAGAAATGGAGGCGGCTCTGCAGAGTCTCTGGCCACCCCTAGCGGAATGGCGACAGAGTTACAGTTACAGTAAGAGGAGTAACAGGCTGTAGATGAGGTACATTAAACATAGGGTCTGTCGACACACAAGACTACCAAGACTTGCAAAAGCCTACTATAAATCTGACATTATCAATCATTTGAATTTCCACTCCCTTCGCCTCGTTGACAATTACAATGAGATCGGAACATTGTTAAATTTCTAACCTTTTTCGTCATTTTCCCTAGCAACCTGGCCGGGTGCCGACACAACTTTTGCCTTTAACAATTCACGTGCGGACCTCATTTGACGATAATAAACTCACCACATGAATTGCCACGGACAATATTACTAGAGCCGGGTTACTAGAGAAGAGGTAAGCTAATATTGGTTATTGTTTGCTAAGGATCTCAGATGTATACAAATGACATTTGCCTGCCAAGAAAAAAGTTCCAAAATCAAATCTGTGCTGTATTTTTGAAATTGAAAGATTTTTTTCGACCAAGCTCGCAGAGGATTCTTCGAGATTTCTAATCTAAATCTAAGCTGCAAGGATATGTATCATTTGAGATTCATGATATTAAATGCATTCCCACAAGCAGACAAGCATAATTTCGCGCTCAAACCGCATGTAGACCTACAATATAAAAAACCCAATTCTCAAATGGACATAACCCTGCAACTCTTGCCGACCTTCCCTGAAACAGGGGTGACATTGGCAAAGTGAACCTTTTTTTACAGTATGGGTGGTCAGCCTCATACCAATCTATAAGTCAAGGAATACAAGCAATTAATTACATTTGAGTACAAAAAACAAGTACTTAAATACTAAGCAATTAAACAGTAAAAAATTAAAAAACTACTACTTAAACATATTCTATAAAAAAAAGTGATTTTTTTTAAAGCCTCAGCCTTAAGCGCCAGCATTACAGATAACCGCCATTTCTTTCGGTCCTTGCATACAACTTTCATTTCATTCAGAGTCATAACCTTTTTCATACAAGCTCTCCTTTTATTATGACTCTGGATATCCCAGTCATTCGCTATTTCGGAAATTTGGTCCATCCATACCGTTCTCGGTCTTCCTCTACCACGACATCCATTTAATCTTGCAGCATATACTTTCTTCGTCAGTCTTTTCTCATTCATTCTCTCCATATGACCAAACCATCTAAGCATACTTCTTTTAATCTTTACTTTCACACTTTCTCTTACACCACATTTCTCTCTTACAAAATCATCCCTCACCCTATCACTCCGCCTTTTTCCAATCATACTTCTTAGGTAGTCCATTTCCACTGTATGGACTTTACTAATCTCACTTTCACTCACCGTCCACGCTTCACTTCCAATTTGATTTGAATTGAGATTTGATTCTCACTAAAACAGCGCTCACCAAATAAATCATCTAAATATTAATTCACGTAGAATATAAATACATATGTTGTCAGCTTACCTTGCGCGGTATTATGGTTCCTCACAAATCTGCTCCTCCGCGACATTTTGTTGACTGAAGTCTCATTATTGAAGTCTGTTGTTCCAAGTTCAACAGAATGTTCCTTCTTGATGCTGTGCAGGATTTCTGTTTTTGCGTCACACTCTGTAAAGTGGACGCACTCGTCTTTTATCAATTCTAACTTTACGTTATGAGACATTTTCAAATTATAATAATTACAATGAAAATTATAATAAAGAAAATGACAGCTCAATTTTGTAATAACAATCAAATCACTCCATCACTCCTGTCAGCAGACAGGCAGACAGTGAACCCGTGAACCAAGCTGCACAGCCCAGGTGCTGAAGTGCTGTGAACACAAGCAAAAATTCCCGAAGTGTAAGATTTTTATTATTGCTCAAAATTTATTTTATAAAACTTTGGATTTCGTTACAATTTTACATCAAATCTTTCTAAAATTACATCATTTACCTTCCTGTCATTTTTTTAAATTTAATTGATAAGAAAAATATTTGAAAAACTTCGAAACAAAACAACACAGTTTTATATTGAAAAAGTAGGGAAATTTGAATCTTAGTTCACGTAGCTGGCTAGTTGTCCATACAGATCTTTTTGGAATCGGATCATTTGGAACCTAGAGAACTAGAATACTTGACACTGGCGCCCCTGCTCTCCGCGGGATTCGCCAAACAGAAGAAGAAGAAGAAGAACCTAGAGAAGGAATGATTAGCAGAAGTAACTAATAACTTCTCGCCGCGTTTTACCCAAATATGTGACGATTGGAAACCATTTATTTTTACAGGTAAGGGGGCCGACCACTTTTTGAATTTCCCAACTCCCAAGGGGGCTGGTACTCATTTATTGTGAAAGGTGAGTAAATCTTACTGGTATTTTATTTTGGGTTTTGAAATAAAAACTGGGACACCCTCCGTGGGATTCGAACCCAAGCTCTCGGTATTGAATGCAAGCACCCTACCATTTGAACTATCAACTAGATTTAGGAAAAAATATAAAAGTAAAATGGGAAAGTGCATAAAATAAAAAATAAAAAAATTTCAATGCAGGTAATGAGATTCGCACATTTATTGACATAGACAAAGTAGTGACGTCACACCGCTAGGTTGCTAGGACTGAGGCTACAAATATTTTATTTATTATTATTTGCTAAGGACCCTAGTTACATAGACCTGTTCAATTTTTGTCCAAATTCATAAAAAAAATATATAACAGCCACATTAAAATCCAAATGTAAGTATTGTGGTTCACTTTGCCAATGTCACCCCTGTTTCAGGAAAGGACGGCAAGAGTTGCAGGGTGTATGTTCATTTGGTTTTTATGTTGTAGGTTCACATGAGGCATGTGCAAGCGTGATCTTGTACGTGTCTGGTTGTGGGAATGCATGTAATGTGAATCTCCAATGTAACATATCTTTGCAACTTAGATTAGATTAGATTAGTGTACCTACTCATTAAAAAGTTCAATTGTTTTAGTTTAAATATACAAGCAACTATTATTATTTTTTCCACTATCTTTCTCAATATGAATTAACCATATTTGTACAAATTATTAATCACCAACATTTCATTCAATAAAGATAAATATACAGCATGGAAAACATGAATAAGTCATACATAAATAATTTATCATTGACACAAGTACCAAACCTAGAGCTAGAACTGAAAATGTATTTTTTGTCATTTATTCAATGTTGCCGGTCACACTATTCACAACCGCCCGTTCTCTCATCGTGTGGTTCAGGCTTGGTGTTGCCTTCATAGTTTCCCTGAATTCGCTGATTTTTCGGGTCAAATGGAGAACGGAGATGCAGTGTCGCTGGCAACCTCACACCCAGGCTCTCTATCTCATATTCCCCATCCTGAAAAAACATAGAAAGTTAGAATGTTAAATGCACTCAAATGGTTACGGTTTATTCAGCTTTCATAAGCCTCACCTGCAGGTACTCTGTGGTGACCGGAGTGTCTCTATGATGATGTGTGACGTAGGCCACTCCAATGGGCTTGTCAAGGAAGTAGGCGTAGTCTCCTCTGCGCAGGAAACCACAGACTTCTCCGTTGCGGTAAACTGTCTCCAAACCAAACAGGGGTTTCTGGAAATGAAATTATAATAGCACATACGTGGAACCTACAGTTGAGTGGAAAAGGAAGTGGCATCCAAATATGCGTCTTTGAAACAAGCGCCAGTTGGAGTCCCGTGATAACTTTTTGAAGATATATTTGAATCTGAGTTAACAGATTCCATTGAGTTAACAGTAATTATCAATTAATAATTTATTAAAACGGATTATTATTGATAATGTTGATACTTGTTTCTGGATAAGCAATAATAGGTGGGGCAATTACAGTCCTCCTAACAAATTTAGTTTTTCAAATAAAAAAAAAGCTCTTTTTGGAGAGCACTGTTTTATGGGAATCCCACCTCACAAGGTGGCATTCTTGCAGGATATAAATTTGAATATATAACGATATGAATCTATAACTATAAAGAAGGATGTATGTATGTATGTATGTATGTATGTATGTATGTATGTATGTCCCCTATAGACTCATAAACCGCTCATCCGATTTTGACGAAATTTTCAGGAAACATGTAACATATTCTTAGAACGAATCCTGTGAAGTTTGATGGTGATCAAATAAACAGTGGTTCTCAATTCTCGAAATTTCAGCAACGAGGTCGGTAAATTTTGAAACCACCCAATAGAAGAAGACCATTATATTCAACTACAATACATAATCTTAGTTGCAAATATACATTTACATTAAAGATTCATATAAAATGCATGCTCACAAATAGACACATGTAAGTTCACGCTTACAAATGCTGCATGTGTACCTACTCATAATTTAAAATCCAAATCTAAAATGAACAACCCAGTAACTTTTACTTTACGCCAACTTGAAATGGATGTTATTCAGCTCCTGAGTGGCTTGACACTCATTTCTTATGAAGGCTGAGTAAGCCTTGCCGGTATTTTATTTTGGGTTTAAAATAAACACTGAAACGGGAAATAATTTCTGACAAGTTCGGTGGGATTCTAACTCGAGATCTCGGCATGGAATGCAATCTATCTATCTATATCAATAAAGAAGGATGTGTGTATGTATGTATGTATGTATTTATGTATGTATGTATGTATGTATGTATGTATGTATGTATGAATGTATGTTCCCTATAGACTCATAAACCGCTCATCCGATTTTGACGAAATTTTCAGGAAACATGTAACATATTTTTAGAATGAATCCTGTGAAGTTTGATGGTGATCAAATAAACGGTGGTTCTCAATTCTCAATATTTCAGCAACGAGGTCGGTAAATTTTGAAACCACCCAATAGAAGAAGACCATTATATTCAACTACAATACATAATCTTAGTTGCAAATATACATTTACATTAAAGATTCATATAAAATGCATGCTCACAAGTAGACACATGTAAGTTCACGCTTACAAATGCTGCATGTGTACCTACTCATAATTTAAAATCCAAATCTAAAATGAACAACCCAGTAACTTTTACTTTACGCAAACTTGAAATGGATGTTATTCAGCTCCTGAGTGGCTTGACACTCATTTCTTATGAAGGCTGAGTAAGCCTTGCCGGTATTTTATTTTGGGTTAGAAATAAACACTGAAACGAGAAATAATTTCTGACAACTTCAGTGGGATTCTAACTCGAGATCTCGGCATGGAATGCAGTTACTCTACCAACTAAGCTATAGACCGGACTTTTTACAAATATGGTGGATCGATATCGGTTTGGTTAGGGGTAAGCAACCTGCGGCTCACCAGCCACATGCGGCTCTTTGGATGTGAAGTTACGGCTCTTTAGCTTCATACGCAAATATAAAAAAAACACAGAATTATACTTCTGATCGAAAAAAACTAAATCGTTCTGAATCGATTAACGATCTCTCCGCTACTTGTACTCGCTTTTCACCCCCCACCCTCCCCCCGCCCCATCGACGCTATTTATTGTTGGCAAAAAAACATTTGTGGCTCTTTACAAATCCAAATCCAAAATAAGATATGTATCATTTGAGATTCACATCAAATGCATTCCCATAAGCAGACACGCATAATTTCGCGCTCACACATACCGCATGTGGAACTACAATATAAAAACCCAATCTTAAATGAACATAAGCCCTGCAACTCTTGCCGACCTTCCCTGAAACAGGGGCGACATTGGCAAAGTGAACCATTTTTTACAGTATGGGTGGTCAGCCTCATACCAACCTATAAGTCAAGGAAAAACTTTGAAATTTGTAAATTGTAATTTTTGGCTCTTCCGACTCAAAAGGTTGCCGACCCCTGGCCTAGACAAAAGTTCCAAATTAAAAAATGTTATTCAAGTATTCCAAGTTGAATTTTAGAAATGTAAGAAAGCTTTTATATCCCGCACTTATAAAAAATACGATAAACGAAAGTTCGTAGGTCACAACTAGAAGACCATATTGAAATATATTATTATTATTAAAACCTTTTATTGAAACATACTTTTAATTAAAATATACATAATATAGTTGTTTTTTCAAAAAACGCATTTCTGTAAAATTATACACTCACCACAAATTTAAAGATCGTTTTTTTCTCGGCGGTTAAACGTCTTTCTTCTATGTGACAATGGTCCAAAGCAACCAAAATAAACAAAATGTTTGCCTTTTACCTAACCCGGCCGTGCGACTTACAATTTTGTTGTCAATAGAAAATGTTCCGTGTGCACTACCTAAAACTTTCACTTATTGAAATAATGGATAGAGCACATCTTAAATGTGGGGAAAAAATGTGAATTCACTTGGCCGGGATAAAGACAGGACAGGGAGTCAAAAATTCAACATAAATTAAACACTTTTATGGAGATAGTTGAAAAAACACTTAAGTGCATCATATTGTATGAAGCATTTTCCCCAACTGCATACGTTTCACAGTGCGGTTACATTGAAAAATATTCCTGATTGTTTGGAATACATTTATTTCTTCACTTTGCTCAAAGAGTATAGTGATTTTTATAGATTAGTTCTTTAATTGTATGATTATAAAATTTAATTTATTGTTTATATTATTTTCTTGTATAGGTCAATATGCATCTGACCAACTATAAATATAAAATGGTTCACTCTGCCAATGTCACCCCTGTTTCAGGGAAGGTCAGCAAAGAGTTGCAGGGTGTATGTTCATTTGAGATTTGGGTTTTTATGTTGTAGGTTCACACGCAGAATGTGCAAGTGTGAACTTATACGTGTCTGCTTGTGGGCATGCACTTAATGTGAATTCCAAATGTAACAATTATATCCATGCAACTTAGAATAGATTAGATGAGTGACGTTACATAGCCGATTTTTTTATCTTAAATATAAATGGAGCACCGCAATCGATTTTCCCTATGCTTGGCTCTGCTGCTTAACAGTTGTACCTAGACCTTTTTTTTTAGAAAACGTGAAGATTAACCTAGAGATAAATTGTGTGAAGCTTGATTCCGATTAGCACACTTTTTTTTTTATCCTGTTGTTTCCTCTTTTATCTGTAGAAAAAAATTGATACCACATGCCCAAATGGCGTAGTGAAACACGCCGGGTACTGCTAGTGATATATATAACTAAAGAAAGCCTTTGAACTTTCATTGATAAACATTTTTGAATTCAAAACTATTTTCTCACACAACATCATCCTTATGCCCGCTTTCCACTGCGAGCGGAGCGGACTCCATACGGACTCCGCTCGACTAGCAACAGTAATGCCCGCTTTCCACTGCGAGCGGGAAATAGCTGAGCGGGAGCGGGAAATATGTAGCTGAGCGGAGCGTAGTGAAATAGTTTTGGCCTTCCATTGCGAAAGAGTTTTAAAAAATAATGGTATTTGCCTTCCACAGCCAACGAGCTCGACGGAGTGAGCTAGGCGGGAAATGAGATGAGTCAGATGAAAGAGTCGTTTGCCTTCCATCTACAGCGGGCTTAGCGGAGCCAACTAGGCAACGTGACAGCTCGTTGCAGCCTACGCCCAGATCAAACGTTTTAATTATTAATAAAAAAAGTTTTTTTTTGTTTCGAAAAATAAAAAGTAATGTATTATTTTGCTTTAATACATAAAAAGTAGATGTTAGAAATAAAACATACATTTTAATTTTTATAAAATAATATAATTTACTGTTGCTAGTCGAGCGGAGTCCGTACGGAGTCCGCTCCGCTCGCAGTGGAAAGCGGGCATTAATTTCATAGAAGTGCTTCCACCGACAGCGAGTGAGCGGAGCGGACTGAGCGAGTACAAAGAGTTACAAAAGTGGTCGTAGAGTTGAGCGAGTTTCCAGCGGACTCTGTACGGACTCCGCTCGACTAGCAACAGTAAATTTCATAGAAGTGCTTCCACCGACAGCGGAGTGAGCGGAGCGGACTGAGCGAGTAAAAATGAGTCCGCTGTGTCATGGTCTCGGCCGCTAGTTTTCAACTGACTCCGCTCCCCCGTGCCCCCCGCGCCAACCCCCGCAGTTGCATGACAGTTGCTATTACAAGAAATGTGAAAGTACCCCGCGATAAAACACATCATACATGATTTACAAAAACACATCATACATTATTTTATAAATTTGAAAATATTAAAATGTATGTTTTATTTCAAACATCTACTTTTTATGTATTAAAGCAAAATAATACATTACTTTTTATTTTTCGAAACAAAAAAAAACTTTTTTATTAATAATTAAAACGTTTGATCTGGGCGTAGGCTGCAACGAGCTGTCACACACTGTCATGTCGCCTAGTTGGCTACTCTGTGGGCTCCGCTAAGCCCGCTGTAGATGGAAGGCAAACAACTCTTTCATCTGACTCATCTCATTTCCCGCCTAGCTCACTCCGTCGAGCTCGTTGGCTGTGGAAGGCAAATACCATTATTTTTTAAAACTCTTTCGCAATGGAAGGCCAAAACTATTTCACTACGCTCCGCTCAGCTATTTCCCGCTCCCGCTCAGCTATTTCCCGCTCGCAGTGGAAAGCGGGCAATGTTATTTATAGTATCTTAATAAAAAATCGCTTCTGTGTTATACACAAAACACGGAAGCGATTGTCTGTTACTTACTTACTTACTTTGCGTGTCCAGAACCACCTATGTGAGGTGTCTCCAGTGACTAGCATTTTTCACCACTTAAGGGGCACACTGACATACGTTCAGAGTCCTGGATATCCCCGCAGTCACACAGGGTGTCGTGTCCACGGTCAAGTACCTTCAAGTGCAGGATAAACCTTTGAAGGTTTGTCCTGCACTTTGTCACCCCAGTACTGAGTCTGTTGAAAGCTTTCAAGATATTGTATGGTAGATGGTTGCCTGGTGGGAGGGTCTCCGCTGGTTCCATCCAATTTCTACCATCCCTCCACAGTCTCAGGCGCCTCTGTTCTTGCGTGACGGTGAGCTCTTCAAAAGTGTTTATAAATGCCGTCCTGGGCTGGAAGTCTTATCACCACGGTAATTCTTACCTAACGAATATCGTTAATATTTGTACGAAGACCTGTCATTCCAAGATGGCCGCAAGTGAACAGCTGATTAGTCTTCATACAAATATTACTGATATCCGGTAGGTAAGGATTACCGTGTTGATCAGACTTCCAGCCCTGGAGTTGAGTCTGTTGGAGGCATAAGAAGGTAATGAGCTGTTTTCTGGACCTTGACGTCCAGCGTGAAGAAAGCGTATCTCTTCATGACGCCGTGTGCGCGCTGCTGCTTGACCCTCTCCTTGCCCGTGTAGTCGCCCTCCCTCCTGCAGGTGAAGCCCAGCCCCGCCTCCACGGGGGTGTCGTCAGGGCGCACGTCTGCGTTCCACAGGTGGTAGCCTGGACAATAAACATTCATTAACGAGAGTTGATTTATTTTTTGTTATTATTTTTTTTCAGAGTTTTTTGCACTTATTCTTATCCTGACATACTTCGCTCAGTTCATTAATATTCCTGATTGTTTTCCCACATTTCCTTCTTTTACATTTAATCTGTAAATCTCTAAACTTCTTCTTATTCTTGTTATAGATCTGTGATCTGTTTATTGTGGAACTCCCTCCTGTGATACAGAAGCCCAGCTGTTTTTCCATCTTTTGGGAGGGCGACCTGCTAGACGCTGGTCGTCCGGTATCTCCTGTGCTAGGACTCGGGCTATCCTTCCTTTGTTCATGCGGTCTATATGGTCCCTCCAGAACCGTCTCCTCTTCCTGCTGCATCTGACGATGCTTCAGTATCGCACATGCTTCTGATTTCTGAGTTCCTCAATCGGTCTCTCAGTGTTTGTGCAGCAATGGTGCGGAGTGTTTTCATCTCAGAATCTCTAAACAATTTTACTAATTTTACCAAGGCATTCTTTTCTCGGTCTTCCTCTTTTAAAAAAAACAGATCTATGAAGAGTAATGCAATTCACCAACATATTTAGCCCAGCCAGAAATAGGTATTATTAACATTATCAATTAATAAATCCTAATTTAATATTTTAAGCAAATTATTGATTAATAACTAGCCAATGACATTTGTTGAACTACGGTCAAAGTTATTGTCGATAGGACATGACGCAAGCAGGGTTTGAACCGGCGTTGTGTCAATAACTCATATTCAAGTGCCAACGCCCTATCCCCTTGACCATCCCAGCGACATTCCCCTCTTGTTTCTTACATTTCCCCAATAAATATTCTTAGTCAAGCGCTCTTTCTAGTCCATTCATTCCAAATTGTAGTTAGGATACAAAAACACATTTATGTTTGTAAGTGCAATTTGAATTGCATAATATTTGTTAAATCAGATAAGTTGCACAACCCTTCTCTGCACTGAGAGCCGTAAGTGCCCTCCAGCCGGCCTTCCTCCAGCCCGGCACTTTGCTGAGCTGCTGCAGCAGCTGGTGCAGCCTCTCCGGGGGCGCGTGCATCTCCCAGCCCAGCTCCCCTGCCCAGCCCACGCGCAGGAAGCGGCAGGAAGACAGCGCGCGGTGACTGCTCACCGGGAACTCCTCGTTGCTCAGCTGCACGTCCAGGGCCTCCTCAAGGATGTCGCGGCTGGAAGAAAACATTGGAGCTAAAGCATAATGCAGTGTAATTTATTATTTTTATATACGAGTTATATAGTTAAAGTCTGTACACAAAATTTACTTATTTCATCCCACTTTTATTTTTGAGATCCCACATTTTTTCATATCAAGATTAGAGGTTATGAAATCATGCCCAAAGAGGGCGTTCACCACAACATATCATCATCATCAATGGCATGGTGGCGCGGTGTGGGTTTTGGCTTCCTTGACCAACCAAAGCCATTGCTGCCTATCCAACACCTTCTTCCTCAAGTTCTATACTCCTACCACACAGCAGTCTGCCACCACTTTGTCCAGCCTGCACACTATCCTGCGCTCCTTTAGGTCCTCCATCACAACCATCCCCATGAGGAGGTGACATCAGTGAGAGTGACCTTGAGCCCCAGCTGGTTGATAATCTTCTGCATGTTTGTGGGAGGTGACATCAGTGAGGATGACCTTGAGCCCCAGCTGGTTGATGATCTTCTGCATGTTTGTTACCTGTTGGGTCCCTGCAGAGCCAGGATGCCCATGTGGGAGGTGACATCAGTGAGAGTGACCTTGAGCCCCAGCTGGTTGATGATCTTCTGCATATGGCTGAGCACGTGCTGAGCAGAGAAGCCGCTCGTCACTATGTAGAAGCCCCGGCCCTGCGAGCAAATGATCATAAAAACTACTGCACAGTCAAAGAACTGTCTCTTTGATTTTCTTTTCTTTTTAAATACTCAGTATTTCTTCTAAAAATTCTAACCTCCCAACACCAATCCTACTAACACTTCCCTTAGGTCTCACTAGAACTTAGATTGTTTTTTTACTATATGAATGGTGTATAAATAAAAAATAATGTACCTAATCGATAGTGAGGCGTAAGGGAAGTGTTTGCAGGATTGATGAATAGCTGCTTAATCTATAAATAAATTGAACAGGGAAATTATGAAATTAGTCAATGGGAAAATTACCAGAAACTTTCAAATATAAATAAAATTAATTAACCTAATACAATTTGTTCAATTTGTTCAGATATCCATAGAAAATTCAAGAGCTCAAATACTGCTGCAGGGACAGGTCTCGGATCCCTTTGAGATCAGTTCAGGCCTAAAGCAGGGTGACGCCCTTTCTCCATTGCTCTTCAACCTAGCCTTAGAAAAGGTTGTGAGAGAAACCAAACCTGTGTATGGTGGAATCACCATAGGAAGTACCATTAGGCTGCTGGGATATGCGGATGATGTGGTGCTTCTGGGAGAGAACGCTGCACAGCTCCGGGCGCTCTTCTTACCAATGGAGAGAATGGCAAGGAGGATAGGATTGAGAATTAATGAGGGGAAAACTGAATACTTGCCTGTGGCGCGGCGGGATATTCAAGAAGATTTGAATGTAGATAATTACAAGTTTAAGAACTGCAATTCATTCAAATACTTGGGTACCCTTATAAATGACAAAAATATCCTATCCTCAGAATTACATGCCCGAATTCACTCCGGCAATAATGCTTTTTTTGGCCTTAGAGGGCTATTGTGCTCAAAATGGCTATCCCGCTCCACAAAATTCAAGATTTACACTTCCATTGTTCGGCCAGTTGTGTTGTATGGATGCGAAGCCTGGAGTCTGACTCAAAAACAAGAAAAATCTCTCCAGGTCTTTGAGAACAAAATGCTTCGTCGCATTCTCGGACCTGTATTTGAAGATGACAGGTGGCGTATCCGGACCAACGCGGAGCTGATGTCCGTGTTTCAAGATGCTAACATAGTGTCGGTAATGAAATCAAGAAGACTCCAGTGGGCCGGACATGTAGCACGTGCAGAGGACTCCAGGATCATTAGAACAGTCTTGGATGGTGCCCCTTCAGGTGTTAGACCACTCGGACGTCCCAGGATGCGGTGGGCAGACAACATTGAAGCCGATGCCGAAATTCTGGGAGTGAGGGGACCATGGAGGGAAGCTGCACAAGACAGAGAGTCCTGGAGGATTGTGGTGCGGGAGGCCCTGAGCCTTCAAGGCTTATGAGCCGAAGAAAGTAAAGTAAAGTAAGTAATACAATTTGCTTTTTATTTTTTTTAAAATGAAAGGTTACAAAGTGAATGCCTCATCAATTAATAATAAAATTAATGATGTTTACGATGTCTGGTCGATAGCTTAGTTGGTAGAGTGCTCGCATTCTACCCCGTGAGCTCGGGTTCGAATCCCACCGAGGAGGGTGTCAGAAATGATTTCCTATTTCGGTGTTTATTTCAAACCCCATAATAAAAATACCGGAAAGGTTTACTCAGCCTTCACAAGAAATGAGTACCAGCCCCCTTGGGAGCTGGGAAACCCCCACTTAAACTGAAGTGGTTGGCGTAAGGCCGGCCCCCTTACCTGTAAAAATAAATAGGTTCAACTCGCCACATGCGACCCCTTCGGGGATAACGTGGCAAGAAGTTACACTATATGTGTAGTTTAGTTGCGTTGCGTTTACGATATCAAACTGAAAACCTAAATTGTGAGATGGTGTATGTGACAGATTTCAAAGTTTCATTATTCATCACCAAACTTTTTACATGAATATTTTTTATGCAGATTTATTCAATCAACAACTAATTTATAGGACATATTATTTTTGAAGGGAAATCTCTCTACGAAATTATTGTTTATTTTTCCCACTTACATTTCTTTATATTTGTGATATACCTACGTAGTCCTGTTGGATCTGTTGCTGGTACATGGGAGCATGAGATTTCATAAGTCATACATTTCACCCCTGTCTACCATGGGCTTCTTCAGAAGGATGGTGATGTAACTTTTCTGTACACATACTTGTACATTGCATAGTTGTTTTTCATCATAAGGTTATTTTTCTTCCAATGAGAGGGGAAAACCTTATTGGACCCCCTGTGGTCCGCCCAGGCAAGACACAACAGTAGCGTGTGCTCCGCGTCATCATTTGCTGAGTCGCAGTGCCAGCATGCTGCAGTTGCTTCTTTTCCTATCCGGTGTTGATAGAATCCGAAACAACCGTGTTCACTCAGCATCTGCGTGAGCCGGTAGTTCAGGCTGTTTATGCTAGCTTCATGAGGCTGCCCACTATTATCTGTCTCACCTTGAAGATGGGCTCGTGCAGCTTGCCCGTGCCCTCGTCCAGCACGCTCACAGTGAGATCTGCCTCCACTCCGCCGCACTCATTCAGCGCACACGTGTACACCACTTTACTGGAAACACAACAAATAATCAGCGTCAGCCTTTTCAAACCAAACAAATTAATCATATTTTTTATGGTTTATGTTTTAACACTGAAAATTCATTGTTAATAAAATAAATTATAAAACTTTAAAGAGTAAAGTAGTACTTTTTACGACACTGTTTTAAAAAAAAAAAATGTAACATTGAGGATTCACATTATATGCATTCTCACAAGCAGAGACATATAATTATATATATTTTTTTTATGGTTTGTGTATTAAGAGCGCTCTTGAAGATTTGTAATTTTAAAATTCGCGTTCGTTTGGTTCGTATTTCTGCCAGAGCAGCGCTCTTCACGCTGTACATAAATTCGTCTTGGCAGTTCGTTCCTATTAGGTATATTAACTTATAATATCTGTGGACTAGAAACTATTTTAACCAAAATAGACAAAGGTATATATCTGTCTCAACTTACTTACGAAAATGGTCATTAGTAATAAAAATAACAAAGAACTTCACAGTTGCATTTCATTAGTAATAAAAATAACAAAGAACTTCACAGTTGCATTTCCATGTGTACAAAAAACTCGGCAGAACGAAAAAAAAATCTTGAATGTTGGTACCATTTCAAATAACGGCTGCGACTAGACCGAAAATAGCTAGAGTTGACAGATAACACACGTTATAAATATTATGATCGCCAAAATTCGTGCCAAAAAACTTTATCACTCATTTCATTAAAACCACTGCAACGTGTGACAGGAGAGAAACGCAAGTGGTAGCATGTCAATGATTTAGTTCTTGTTTGCCGTATAGACCATTAAGCTAATTTTACATGAGCAATGTTTGCATGTGTACTGGACCAATGTGTCTTGAAAACAGGAAATTTATTTCAAAAATATTTCAAACAACTCTCACATTCTCGAATTTTACGTTTTTTCTTAGCTCAGATTGTGTAAAATTTGATTCTTAAGAGATTAAAAAGTCATATTTGACAGAATTGGTCTATAGGGCAAACAAGAACTGGGGGAGCGAAGATGTATCACATCAGCAAGTAAGTTTCCGCTCCTCTATGTAATAACTCATGGGTAGCTATGTCCCACATTTTTTCTACGCCATTTTTAATGCAATGCAGATAGGCTCAACCTTTTCAATTGTTGTATAAATTACATCACAAATATTTCATATTTCAAAAGAGGAAAGAGCGGTACTAAAAATGTATTTAATTGTATGGGTAGACTGAGATGTGAATAAAAGATGAAATATCTATTAACTTCCTTAGTTTTATTTTATCAAAGAAATAATAGTTTCAAAATTTATATTTTTAGTAATAATAATATCAGGATGATTTATTTTGCGAGCGCTGTTTTGTGTAAATTACACCTCAAGAGCCCTCAGCGAGCTTGGTCGTCGCTAAAGAAAGCGTCGATTCTCAATCAAGACCAAGTTGCTGTAGAGCTGGATGAACTTTGGTGACGGGTCTTTGTAATGGTTTGTGTATTTCCAGTATATTAATTCATTAGAACTTTGAAAAACATGTAAATAAAAAAAAACAAGTTTTTAGTTACTCGTATTAGCGTAACTACAGATGTTATGGATATGTGAAGGTTCCAAGGAATTTTATGAAAAAAGTGGTCAATATAGTGCATACACGCAGAATTTCTTAGTAAATATTTAGTTTTTACATACTGTAAAATTGCGTTTCCTTTCTCGCAATTTCGCTTTCTTGATGACTTAAATTATTTTTTAGCGTAAAATCCGTAGGAAGTAGAATGTCGACCGATTATTTCTAAAATAGTAATAATAAATTTCTAAGTTAAGTATCAAAGTCTTAATCTAAATTAAAGTTGCAAAGATATATATCATTTCAGATTCATATTAAATGCATTCCCACAAGCACACACATAGAAGTTGAACATAAGCCCTGCAACTTTTGCCGACCTTCCCAGAAACAGGAGTGACATTAGCAAAGTGAACCATCTTTGTACAGTATGGGTGGTCAGCTTCATACCAACCTATAAGTCAAGGAATGTATTATTAAGAAATTGTTGATTGCAAAAAATAATATTTTTGTAAAAATGTAACATGGACAATCGTAAAATGTTCTCGCTTCGAAAATGTTGCATATCACTTGCCGACGAAACAAAAGTTTTTTATGAGACAGTTTTAGCTAAAAAAAAAAAGTGCCGCAGGTCCGCCTTCTGTGAGCGTTGGCGCTCGACTAAGGTTTACCCCGCGAAGTATGCATATAAAAGCCATTTGTAAAATAATAATAAAAAATAGATTTTGTGAAATAAAAAATTTGAAAAAAAATTAAACTAAGCTCAAGATTATATTGTTCAATATTTGAAAATAATTGGGCACAAATAACCATTTTTTGAGATTTTATTCGAAGATACAATGTACACTTTTTTGTCCGTTTTTGCTTCTAGATTTTTTTTTTTAATTCAGTTTTCTTCATCTGAATCACATTTTAAATCACACCACAAACTAAAACAGGATATAAAGTATATTTGTAATTTTTTTTTAGATTTCAAAATACCACCAATTTACAGAAAAACTGGTTCAAAAATTGTATGTTTTCCACTTACCGCAAGAAGGTGTTCGTAATTTTTATTTTTTCAAGTAATAAAAGCGTTTATAGACATATATTATTTGATGCATATTGCAAATGAAATGTTTAACTAACACTTAAAGTTATCAAAAATTTATATTTGTCCATATTTATTGAAAAAAAACCACGTCAAAAACTGTGTTTTCGAGAAATTTCCTAGCACCCTCTTAACACTGAAAATTCATATTTTTTTATTGTTATTCAATTAAATAACACTTTTTAAATTTCAAAACACTGTTTTATTTCACAAATCTATAATATATTTAAAAATTATCAATTTAAAAAGTGTTATTTAATTGAATAACAATAAAAAAAAAAAAGAGACATATAAGTTTGGGCTTGCACATGTCACATGTGAACCTACAACATAAAAAGCCAAGCCTCAAATGAACATACTTTGAGTTGTTCCTTGACTTATTAGATGGTATCGTCTCTTCCAGAAGATTTGGTAGATAACTATAGGCCAGTGTCAGGCCTCCCAGTTTTATCGAAAGTCCTTGAAAAGTTGGCTGCTTCTCAAATAATGCAGTACTTACATGGATCAGACTGGGTGCTTGGCAAAATTTCAATCAGCGTATAGACGCCATCACTCAACGGAGACAATCTTGCTTCGCATAATATCAGACTTAATTGATGGAGTTGAGGGTGGACAGCTGGCTCTGGTGGCAGTGCTCGATATGAGCGCTGCTTTTGACACTGTAGATCACTCTTTGCTCTTACAAAAGCTCACTACCTCATATGGCATGTGCGATGATTTGTTGCAATGGTTGTCTTCCTATATACATGGTAGATATCAAACTGTGAAAGTGGAAGGAAAGAGGTCATCAAGAGTACCATTGGAGTGTGGCGTGCCTCAAGGGTCCGTCCTCGGCCCGCTCTTATTCACATTGTATACAGATGATTTAGAGCAGTTTGTCATCTCCAGAGGCTTGAAGTACTACTCGTATGCAGACGATATCTTCATCTTTAAACTCTGTTCACCTGCAGGGGTTGGACAATGTAAGCTGGACACTATAAAGTGTATTGAAGATGTGGCTGCGTGGATGAACGGAAACCGTCTGAAGATGAACCCAGAGAAGACAGAGTTCATGTGGGTTGCATCCCCAAGAAGACAGCATCTTTTGGATATAGAGTCTTTTAATATTATGGGTGAGACCATTTAACCCCAGGATTCTCTCAAATTCTTAGGTGTGCATCTGGATGGGGCACTTTCCATGGAAAAACGGGTATCGGGGATTGTGAGCTCCAGTTTTTTCCACCTGAGGCAGATAAGGCGTATTCGCAGCTGCTTACCTGTTGATGCAGCAAGAACTCTGGTGAATGTGTTGGTGGTCTCAAGGTTGGACTACTGCAACAGCCTGATGCTTGGGCTTCCTAAGGTGCAACTAACAAGATTGCAGTCCGTTTTTAACACCGCAGCACAAGTGATTTTGGGAGGCAGTAGAACTGACCATGTCACTCCTCTATTGCAGAATCTTCACTGGCTGCGTGTCCCGGAGAGAGTGGAATACAAAATGTGCCTGTTGGTATTTAAATCACTCAGAGGAACGGCCCCTTCTTACTTAGCCGAATTATGTAAGCTTGACGAGATTTTTGATAAGCGGTGCACTCTTCGCTCGGCGCAGAGTGATGCTATCAACAAGCTGAAAATGACATCTCGACGGAGCAGAACGGGTTTTGGGGATAGGGCATTCAGTTCGGCGGGACCGTTGTGCTGGAACCGGCTGCCTTTGAAGCTGAGGACGGAAACCAGCGAGGAGCGCTTCAGGAAGGAGCTGAAGACCACCATCTTCACAAGAAGAGAGTGAGCGGTGGGCGCCCTTGGGGTGGCTGGAGCCACTAAACGGCGCCCAAAAGAAGAAAAGTCATCCAAATATATATATGGTATACATGCGGAATGTGTACTAACAAATATGCCCGCTTTTGTGCATTTAATATAAAACTTAAATGATAATATTTTTTTGCAACTTAGGCTAAGAGAAATAGACTATTAGTTACAGTCTACAGAGATCCTAAAAAAATCTATTTTAAGTTAGGCTGATTTATTTGGTGAGCGCTGTTTTTATATGTATCACACCTCAAGAGCCCTCTGCCAGCTTGGTCATCGCTGTAGAAAGCGCCAATTCTCAAGCAAGACCCAGTTGCTGTAAGGCTGGATGGATCTTTGGTGATCGGTCATTGGCAAAGGTTTTATTTGAAAATATAAATGGTATTTTTTTGTGCTTTGCCGGGATTCGAACCCACAACCTTCCATTCAGAGGCCGAAGTGTTACCACTGAACTTCGGACCGGTCTAAGCTAAGTGCATTACTTTCCTAAAAAAAACAATATGCCAGAAGGGCTAGGGTTTTAAATTAGAACCTTTTATTCTGTATTTGTTTTTATTGCTTATACATTTGTGATTTAAAAATGAAATTTGTTGTGTTATGTTCCTTGACTTATAGGTTGGTATTTTATGTTGAAGGTTCACATGCGGCATGCGCTGGCTAATACGTATCTGCTTGTGATAATGCATAATCTGAATCCCCAATGTTACACATCTTTGCAACTGAGATTAGTTCATTTCACAATGAAATCCTAAGCTGAGCAGGATAGGGGCCGTCCATAAATTACGTCATTGATTTTGGCCGATTTTCGACCCCCCTCCCCCCCTTACAATCATCCTATAGTCATTATCTAATGAACCCCCCCTCCTTCTCTTGCTGTAATAATGGATGAGCTTAATAATGTTATATTACTTACATAATATTTTGTAGAAATTGGTATTCACAAGAACGACGTCACTTTTGGTATTTGTACATCATTTGCCATCATCCGCAGACCAGACTCCCCCCCCCCTTAATGCGAATGACGTAATATATGGACAGCCCCACAGCACTGCCATTGTTTGTCTGTGATGGTTTACAGGCCTGAGTGATGTGTTACTTGGTGTCGTTGCGCTGCAGGTTGGCGGTGAATATGACATCGGCCGCCTGCTGTGCCTCGGGCCCCGTGAGGTAGAACTTGCCGTAGTAGGACATGTCAAACAGGGCGGCACTCTCTCGGCACTGCAAGGCCTCCGCCCCTATCTGGAACAACAAACTGTTCAATCTAGTTGTGCAGGATAATAACAGCTAAGTTAGATTTTTGTCAGATTCTTTATGCGGCATTCTAATGTATAGTACAGAGACACGGACGGAGAAAAAACAAACTAAGTAAAGTAAATAAATTTAGCAGGGAAATTAGATATTGTAAGTCGATGGGGAAATTACCAGAAACTTTTGAATATAAATAAAATAAAAGATGTTTATGATGTCAAACTGAAAACCTCAATTGCGAGATGGAGTTTGTGACGGATTTCAGATGAAACTTAAATAAACAAACTACATAAGTAAAATAAAAATGGCTCACTTAAAGAAATGACATGTAAGATTTTGAATAATAGGGTCCATAATGATTGGGCTATGAATGAGTTCGGTACAAATGTGAATGTGAGAGTAAAAGCACAAAGAAGTAAAAGCACAAAGGAGGCCTCTAGAAAGAATAGATAGTGAACAACTTTCAAAAAATGTGTATAGAGGGAATGTCAAAGGTATGCTATGAAAGGGGAAGACGAAGGAAAGAATAGATTGAAGAAATAAGCGAGATTGCGAATGACTGGAATTTGCAGAGTGAGAAAAAGAGAAGAGCATGCATGAAGAGAGAGAAGGAATGCTGAGAAGATAAAAGAAGGGTGCAAGAATAGAACAAAGTGGAGACACATCTGTGGAGGTACTGCCGTACTGGGAACGCCTAGCAGGATGGCAGCCAAATACAAGCCAAGGCTTGGCAGTTGATAGATGACAGCATCTATCTGACAGAGGTTGTGAGGTTGATTTTATATTTTTCTTTACTGGGATGGCAGGTAAGCACAGTTCTTACAACAGAAGAAGCCTTAATTTCATTTGACACGTCTGCAAACAGGACTGCATAAAAATATTGTATGAGGAGAGATGAGAAAGACTCACCAGTGCGTGATGCTCAGAAAAGCCAAAAGAATGATCTCCCCTGAGCACATCCTCGTAGCGCTTTTCTGTGTTCCTAGGGTTACCATAGTAACCACCAAAGTCATATGCTGGGACAGGAACCTGCAATCATAACAACACAAATCTTGGTTTTGGTTGTTAGAATGCCAATGCACTATTTTTAATACACTAGAAATAAAACATTTTTTAATGACTATCTCCATCTATGTGTGTGATGTAGAAGCTTCAATTCTGCCATAGATATAAATAAAATGATTTTTGTTTTTGGGGCTTTTAAATGCAAAATAAGATAATTAATTGGTTATCTGCAAAATGGTTTCAATAATATGCAGTTTTATTAAATAAATGCAAAAATATTTTTATAATTATTATTTAACTTCTTTATACCTATCCGAGTACATTATGAAATGCAAAGAAACAGCTTTAAAAGTATTTTAACATAGTATTTTCACAAAAAAAAATATTTTCAAGATTATTAAGTTACTCTTTTTGGGTATTAAGATGAACCGTTATGGAAAAATTTATATTCTTTTTGACAATGTAAGTTCGGCGAAAATTGTTCGTCTAATATCCGAAAAGTGTAATTAATCTTGAAAGTCAATTGTAACATGTAAATATGTCAAATGACCACAAATCTGATTTAAAATTAGGGAATATATAATCTGACCCACATTTATAGGTTATTTGCTGCGAATTTAAAAATATTCACTCACAGGTTCCTTGACGTAGAAGGCGGGTCTCTCCCAGCCTGCTCTGGCCTGCATCACGGCCCCCTCCTTCACCAGCTGGTCGTGCAGCGGCCCCCGGCTGAGCCCCCTGCCCCCCAAGTGCTCGTCAGCTGGAAACACAAGGTCGTAGTTGCGCGCGTACGCCTCGTGCGAGCGCTCACGCAGCCACGATGCGGAGGAGAGCTGGGCACGAGTGAAGCGACGGACGTCGAATGTGAACATTGGCAGAGAAGGGCTGGAACGGTGGACTCAGAATTTAAATCAGGCTTATATATGTGATGTCACCTGGCCGAGATAAAGACAAAGACAATAAAGAGCGTGATCATTTTAATACAAGTAGGTAGTTTAAAAAGACCCTAAAGTGCACAGTACTAAGCTTAGCATTTCCGCCTAATGTATGGGCTCACAGTGCTGTGAACTAGAAAAAATCCCTGATTATCATGAACCCATTTACTATGGGTATTTCTAATGGGCATTCCTTGAGTTATAGGTTGGTATGAGACTGACCACGAGTACTGTAAAAAAATACCTGTTTCAGGTAAAAGTTGGCAAAAGTTGCAGGGTTTATGTTTATTTGAGGTGTGGATTTTAATTTGGAAGTAAACATGCAGCATTTGTAAGCATCTGACTACGCATGCATTTAATATGAATTGTAAATGTTAATATATCTTTGCAACTAAGATTATAGATGGGTGATGTCACAAAACCGTAGGATAGTTTAATGTTCAGATTTGGCACATATATAACTTACAGATATATTAATATATGTAGTATATAGATATAGTAACTGTATATAACTTAGATAAAAAGTTACCTCAACCCAGCGACTTGCTAGGGAGAAAGCTTAGTAATATTTTGTTTTCAGTTGTTAAGGACTACATAGAGCTCTAACCTTTGCCCCTAAAAAAAAAAAATTTGGCACTTGGTTCCATTATAAAATTTGATTGATTGATTGTATGGTTGGTTGACCCTCTATGCCACCTTGGTTTTAGGGAAAGGTGGCAGGAGTTCCAAAGCAGCATGTGCCAAACTTATATATTAAAAAATAATGAAAAAATCAACACACGCACTTCGCACAGATGCATTCTTCTATGCATCCATACGTTGCTTTTTAAAGTTCATTACAAATACTTTATGCTTTCATTAAGTAGAATAGTTGATCAATAAGACAAAAGAAGACTTCAAGACAATAAGCCAGCACACTGACCTCCCCTTGAGTACCCAGTCCGCCATCTGCTCAGCACATCCCGGGGAGAACATCATACCCGCTGAGTTGTAGCCACAGTTGTGGTAGAGACCTGACAATCATAGAGAAACAACAATGAACCAAAACTGTGCATCCAGTATTTCTCTGAGGATTACTGATCACTATAGAAACAGATATGAGCTTAGGAAACACAAAACTGCAGTTATTCTTTCATAATCCAATTGAACTGTCTGGAAATGAAATGACACAGTTATTTCCCCCACATAAGCTATCAATGAAAACATGTCTGCGGGTCTCACCTCTGACTACAGTCTGTGCTGGTCTCACCTCTGACTACAGTGTCTGCTGGTCTCACCTCTGACTACAGTGTCTGCTGTTCTCCCCTCTGACTACAGTCTGTGCTGGTCTCACCTCTGACTACAGTGTCTGCTGGTCTCACCTCTGACTATAGTGTCTGCTGGTCTCACCTCTGACTACAGTGTCTGCTGGTCTCACCTCTGACTACAGTGTCTGCTGTTCTCCCCTCTGACTACAGTGTCTGCTGGTCTCACCTCTGACTACAGTGTCTGCTGGTCTCACCTCTGACTACAGTGTCTGCTGTTCTCCCCTCTGACTACAGTGTCTGCTGGTCTCACCTCTGACTACAGTGTCTTCCCCCATGAGGGGTTTGTGGTCGGGAGTGAAGGATTCGGGGCCACACACTGTGCTCTTGATTCCGGCTCTGCCAAAGGCCGGGCACAGCCTGCTGGCGCCCTCAACGTGGGACTGGAACACCTCCCAGTCCAGCTCAAACAGCTGGAACTCAAACTTCTCAGGCAGGGGCTGCAACAAGGGAAATCACATCATAATAAACAAGCCTGTAAGAAATTACTCAACCCTTCCAGTGTTGAGATTTTGTCACAATATAAGGCAATGAATGGTATCCAAATATATTGTTTACAAGGTGAATCAGAGTGGTGAGACCAAAGCTGAATTGACTGGATTAGGTACGCCTTAACCTACCTGTTTGCGCCTTTGAGGTGACTGTGCTCATGAAAGGGTTCTATTTAAAAATATTGTTTTATTCATTACTTCATTTCAGCTACATAATGAGAAATGAGAAGTATTCACTCCTGCATCTCATCATACAGGGAAGAATTGAGAGAATATGAGCTCCAGTTCAAAGAAAAATATCTTGGTTGAAGAACCTGAGACAGCGCAGGAGCACAAGATCCCTCTTTCGTGCTACAGTATCCAAGGTGCAAATCGCTATGATGATTGCTAATCTTCAATGAAGAGGCACAGAAAGAAGAAGCTGGTTTACCTTGTCTATAAAGATGGGGTTTGGTTCGTAGCCGCCCATGCAGATGGAGTCTCCCTGTATCCTAAAGTAGAAGGCGTCGTCGTGGTCCCGCACATTGGGCATCCCCCTCACTCCTGCTATACTCTCTGACACCACGTATGCGTGCTTCATCACCGTCAGAGGGAGACGGGGAGAGTCCTGGTTGGAGACTAGGCGCTGAACGTTGGTGCCCCACGCACCTGAAGAGAAGAAAACTTGCTCCTTGAATAATATTAGTATGAGGCTGAACCCCATGCTGTGAAAACTTGTTCTATTTACCAATGGTACCCTGTTTCAGGCAAACGCGGCAGGAGTTGCAAGGCTTATGTTAATGTGAGTTATGGTTAGAATCTATGCATGCCAACAGTGAGAAAGATAAAGATATTTAAAAAAACAAAGAGTTTTATTTTCACAAGTTGAGCATTGATTTCACCTCGAGTACTTTCAACTTGCTAACGCCATTTTCAACTTTCAAAATTCTAAAAAGTTTTATCTATGTCAACAATATTGTGAAATACTTCTGCTATCTGTATTGTAAAAATTGAAGTTTCATGTCAGTAAAGAGAAGAATGAATTAATTAAAGTTTAAAACTTTCACTTTCATGGTTGGTGTTAATATCAAATAAATCGTTTTTGTGTTCTTTCGGGTTTGACCATGTTCTATTTGCAGCTCCTACATCTGCCCAAGTTTCGCTTTCACGATCTTCAAGGCGAGTTTTCAAAGCGCCGTGGTGGATTTTGTTGTCTTCGCGGACGCGTGTTGGTGTAAACTGGTTGGGAATATGTTGCGTTGTTCTCATCTTCCTTTGCTCTGTGGTGGGGGGTAGGTGTGACAGGGGTGGTGGTGGTGACGCCGGGGTAAGCCCGGGTGTGTGCGCAGACGCGTGTGCAAGTAGGGGTGCACAGGGTGGACCCGGTCCCACATGGATAGAGACAGATAGAGGTCGCGCCATGTAAAAAGAACGCTGAGGGGAAGTGGAGGGGGTGTGTTTGCGCATGGGTTACAGTCGCGCAAGTACCAAAAAGTCCGCTAAATCGCCTATTGCGCAGCTCGCCGCCAGCGTTCTTTTTACATGGCGCGACCTCTACCTGTTTTGCCGACTGGTCGACCAAGTTGATAGAGGTAGGGGGCGATTTTACTGACCGGGGCGGCTAGGCTGATCTCCATATTTTGTTTAATTTCAGGCCTTCTTCTTTTTTGTTGAAATTTTTGTGCTGGTGGATTTCAATGGCCACTCTGTACATTCTAGAAAAATAGCCTTTGGTTTTCGCTATTAATAGTACTACTAGTGCTATAATGTACAGAGAGGCCATTGCGTCACCTCCACCCCCACCCCCCGTCACACCTACCCCCCCCCCACAGAGCGAAGGATGATGAGAACAACGCAACATATTCCCAACCAGTTTACACCAACGCGCGTCCGCGAAGACAACAAAAACCGCCGCGGCATTTTGAAAACTTGCCTTGAAGATGTTTTCTGCTCATAAAAGAGAAATGTCAGTAGATGTGGGAGCTGCAAGTAGAACATGGTCAAACCCGAAAGAACACAAAAACGATTTATTTATTAGAAGAATGAATGTTTACAAAAAATATTTAAAGACTGTTCCATAGCAGCATTCATCTTCTTACTTTAAATCTATTTGTTTGGGATTCCCCTCTTGTGGTGCAGAAGACCAGATGTGCTTCCATCTTTTGGGTGGTCAGCCTGGTAAATCACCGACAACGATCATAGCTATCCTACTTTTATCTTCCCACTCCTGAATTTTCTTGAGTGAAAAGATTAAGGGCCTCTTGCAATCAGACAAAAATCTAAATTAAGTGTGATTTCTCTCATCAAATAAATTTTTTTATTACATATAGGTAAATCAGTTGATGTACATCATCTTTCCTGTTCAAATTCCATCATATAATTACCATCTTCCAAGAAATGTTTAACCGAGGTCCTTACCAGAATTAGGGGCGGTCTTATAAACATCCGTTAGTTCAATGTCGTACCAAATTTACCGAAATATAATATAATAGAAACGTCACATATTTTGTCTTATAACAATCCGTTAATTTTATTCCCGGTAAAAGTTACCGACAGAACTAACCGACAGCCGACCTATCGATTAATCGCAGATACCGGTCGGTTAGTTAAGGTTTGAGGTTAGGTCCGCTGTCAAAACATTGTTTCTTAGCGGTGAGTTTTGCGTGTCATTGGACTTCTACGCTCGGTCCTGTTGAAGATAATTTCTTCCGACAATGATAGAGAATTCATTAAAATTGGGCTGTATTAGTCGTTTTCGTATTTTTCATAAGCAACTTTAGGTTATGTTTCGTCTCTGACAGCAAACGGGTGACGTATGTTCATGAATGCACGCAAAAAATCATTGAAAATACGAGTGCATTATTGAAAACTAAGGGATGGTTAAAAAAGCTTTATAGGAAGACGATCGGTAACATCAGTCCGTAAACGTCCATCCGTAAGTTAATTGTTGAGATACTTACAGATATTTGGTCTCTCGTTTATAAGACCGGCTCTTAAGCAATCAAATTTGATGTGTGAATCAAATATTGATTGGAGGTTGGTGCCACCAGGCCCTAATGTGTGGATCATTGCACAGGACATCAGGAAGTCACCAAAGAGCAAGATTGGCCATTACCTGAGCAGTTGATGACACACTTGGTGTTGATGGTGCCGTGGGCTGTGACCACACTCTTCACCTCGGGGCTTCCCAGGACGTTGGTGCCTGTCTGGATCTGCAGGACAGGGACCTCTTCATACACCTGCAGACACACAGCGTCAAGAAATGAGAGTACTTCACATTTGATGAGTAGCTTGAGTGAATAACCACTAGGCTGTGCCTTCTTAAAAATTTGCAAAGTTGGCAAAACATGAAAATATTTCAATTAAATGCTGTATTGTTTTTTTCGTAGTATAATTATGATGAAAAGAGAATGGACTCACAAATCTGTAAATATATATTTTTTTAACCCTTTAATGTTGCAATGGTCCTTGTCAAAATATAACAAAATATTTATTTGCCTTTTCCCTAGAAGTCCAGCCCTGTGACATCACAATTTTGCTGTCTATGAAATTTTTTGAGTCAAATAAAAAGATATTTTTTTAAATGCTTTCTTTTGAAAATAATTCATAGAAAGCAAAATGGAAAGATTACAAAATGAGAAAGAAAAACATAATGTTATAGAAAATGTAGGGACATGTGTACTTGCATATTTTTACTTTCTTGCTATAGCCGAAGGCTATAAAAGAAAGTTATGATTTGGTGTGAATTTTTTTTTCGAGGTTTTCACGGAAATGAGTTGTCCTGGTGCAGGACATGCCAAAAAACACTATCTTTCAAAAACGTCCGTCTCTATGTATGTATGTATGTATGTATGTATGTGTGTGTGTGTCACTTTCCAAAGTATAAGACCTAGAGATACCAAATTTTGGCTATATCAACTTTTTTGGACATGTATTAAGTATGAATAACATGGCATTACACCAACTTGAAAATTCAAGATGGCTGCCATACAAAAAAACATAAAATTGCACTTTTCTCAAAAACGGCTCCAAGAATTTTTCTTAAATTTTCAGAGTTGCCACTAAATTATTTTTAACTTAATAAATTAGTTATGGCAACACTCTTAATTATTATTTAAACTAATCTGTGTCTATGGGCTGCCATATGAAAAAAGAAACGATTGTGATTTTCTCGAAAGTTTAGGGGTCAACAAAAATATAATGTTTTACAATATTATAACAACATAACAACATAAATTCCTACAAATTTACAAAAAAAAATTTTTGAAAAAATAAATATAAAGCACTGTTTACACGACCTGAAATTTTAAATCGAAAATATTACAAAAACCTATTAAAATGCAAGATATTTAAATTTGTTTTAGATTTGATAGAAAAAACAAGCTTATTACTTTAATTCGTAATCATTTTTTTTTTACTTTTTTGAAAATTCAAGATGGCTTCCGAAGAGCTGAAAATTTAAAATGCGATTTTCTCAAAAACGGCTCCGACGATTTTTCTTAATTTTTTTGTGAATCCATTTACATAATAGTGCTATCTAAGAATTATGATAATTTCTTTATCATAATTTCGGTTTAGGGAGTTGCCATATAAAAGAAAAAAATAATGGAAAAATTCTCGGCAGTTAGAGGGTTAATACAAAAATAATGTTGCGCAAATGTAAAACAATAATAATAACCTATATATTGCCATCATTATTTTTTCCAAAAAGTGAATCAAAAGTATAGCCGCCATACAAAGTGAAAATTTCCCATACAAAATGTATTAGCAATTTTCTTGGTAGTCAAAGGGTTAAAAATAGATAAAAGGCTGCCATTCTTAAAATTTTATAAATACCAATAATAACCAGTCGTTACTTTTTCAAAATATAACTAAAAAGTTTACCCACCATACAAAGTCCTAGTTTGCATACAGAAGAGTTCAATGACCATCTATAATAATCTAGAACAGTGGTTCCCAAACTATGGTACGCGTACCACCAGTGGTACGCGACGCTTCTCAAGGTGGTACGCAAGCAGCCATGGCCATAGGAAATACATAGTTAATAATAAGATAAAACGTTTTTCAATTTCGCGCTTAAAGTTAAGTACAACTGAGCCAAATATTTCCTCTTTTGTTTCGAACATGCAGCACCATTTTTCAGACTAAGACAGGCCTGTCCCGCCACGATTACAAAAATACTAATGTTGGACACCCCTGCACTAAGAGTATTGTATTTTTTTCTATAATAAATAAATAAGCATAATGTTTTCATTAACAGTTGCAGTTTTTATTACTTTACCATTTGAATGATTTTTTAAACTGTTGTACTTCAGTGGTACGCCACTGATTTATAATTTCATTAGTGGTACGCGAAATTAAAAGTTTGGGAACCACTGATCTAGAATATAAGTTGCAATGAAATATAAACATTCAAAACTAATATGAAATGCATGCCCACAAACAGGTACGTGTAAGTTCGCGCTTACGAATGCTGAATTTGTACTTACAAATTAAAACCAAATCTCAAATGAACATAAAACCTGCAACTCTTGCCGACCTTCCTTGAAACAGGGGTGACATTAACAAAGTGAATTATTTTTTACACTTTGGGAGGACTGAGAAATGCGAGAAAATTGAGATAAGACTGAATGAAAAAAGAGTGGAGGTCGTGAAAGAATTTGATTATCTGGGAAGCAAGTTTGAGTCGAATGCGAAATTGACGAAATAATTGGAAAAGCGCGCTAGTAGAGGAAGAAGTGTAATGGAAACGATTGGAAGCATTACAAGGAATAGGAAACTTACGAAGAATATGAGATCGGCGGTCCACAATGGCATATTGGTTGGTGGAAGTGAGGCTTAATGAATGTGAGCTGAGTAAAGTATGTAAGTACGGTTGAAATGGCTTACCTGAGAGCAATGGCTGGAAAGACACTGAGTGATAGAGTACGTAATGCTTGAGTGATGAACGAGTGTGGTATAAAAGAGAATATGAGAATGAAAGTACAAAAAAGTACGATGAGATGGTTCAGACATCTTGAAAGAATGGATGATGAACAACTAACGAAGAAAGTGTACAAAGGAAATGTCAGAGGAAAGCGTGGAAGGGGAAGGCTGAGGAAAGAATGGTTAGACCAAATAGGTGAGATTGCGAAAGAATGGATCCTGCAGAGTGAGAATAAGAGAAGAGTATGTATGAAAAAGGTGATGACAGTAAAAAGTGGAGGCGCATCTGCGGAGGTACCGGCCACCCCTAATGAAACGGTGGCAGGATACAGTACAGTACAGTACAGAAATCAGCTTCATACCAACCTATGAGTCGAGGATCTTTCTTGTGTAATTGGCGCTTTTTCCAGAGAAGACCAACCTCGCAGAGGACTCTTGAGGTGTGATTCACACAAAACAGCGCTCACCAAATAAATCATCCAAATATTTTTTATTTACTTAAGAATTTATATGGCTATTTCCATACTCGCACGGGTATGCAGGTACACACTGCCGTGGAATAAAATTGATTTATTATCGATATATTATATTTTCATTGAAACTGCATAAGCTGGTAGATGATTATAGCTTTACATACGTCATACAGTGGGCTAATTTTTGCAAGAAAGTCGAGTGCAGATTCTGTGCAATTTATTTTCTTCTCATTTACATTCTGTGCCTTGAATATAAAACATTGCTTAAAACTCACCTCGAATTCGTAAATCAAAAATGTATGGAATAAACGATGGCACTCCTCGAGGGCGATTTAGTTTTCATACTTTATTTCGATTTACGCAATTGAGGTGAGTTTTAAATCATTTTTATACTAGGGGCACAAGCCAGAACTTCAACAGTGTGATACTATTTCTGATACACAAGGGTCACAACTATCAGCAATGAGGAATAAGATGAAGAAGAAGCTTATGTTGCGCCGTCACCTGGCAGGCGTTGCTCCGTGCTGCTTTAGTGAGAGCTGCGCAGGCCATGGCAGGATCCACCACTCCATCGTTGGGGCTCCACAGCGCTGCGTGCAGAGCGTCCCCGTCCAGCAGGGGGAACCTGCGCGCAGTCTCGCTAGGGGAGAGCATCTCAGACTGGATGCCAAACGCTTTGCCCAGCGTGGCCAGTCGATCATACTCATCTGTGCGCACCTGCAAACAATTAACATGAATAATAATTACTGACAGACTAAGGATGTGCCAAAGAGCCATTGAAAGGAGGATGCTGGGAATCAGCCTCAGATATAGGGTTCCAAACCAGGAGATCCGTAGACGCACTGGTATCACTGATGTCATACAGTGAACGGCCTGCTTAAAGTGGCGCTGGACTGGTCACGTCGCAAGGCAAGACCATGACAGGTGGCCAAAAAGGATCCTCCAGTGATGACCCAGGATGCCCAAGCGAGAAGCGGGGATACCCCAACTGAGGTGGCTCAACGACATCAAGAGAACTGCAGGCAGAGGATGGCTGAACACAGCAGCCGATAGACAGGAATGGAGAGGATTGGAGGAGGCCTACGTCCAGGAGTGGACTGAGAAAGGCTGAGGAAGGCGGAAGAAGAAGAGAATAATTACTGATTCCCAACTTCAAGCTGTGCGGTAAGGTTTAACTTGTATGTACTAACTTGAGCAGTCTTTAGTCTACAATTTACGCTAAAGACTCGTAAACGAAAGTTTGTGCATTCGATTTGCAGTGGAGCACTAAAAAATACTTACCCTCTTTGCTGGGTAAGTGAAATGATAGACCGGTCACCAATGGTCCAACAGCGCTCATCAAATAAATCAGACCAAAATTTATTTGCACACACTCCTACTGTCCTTATCTGATTGGTCTTGAAAAGAGTTCCTCACTTTGGTGTGTGAGATGAAGAGCCCCCCGTTGTTGATCCAGCCTGCTGGCTGCTCTGTCTCCTCCTCCAGCCTCCCGTACACACTCCTGGAGGCTGCTAGGAGCTGCACCTCCATGTCGTTAGGGCGAAGGCTCCATACCAGACCTGCAAACAATATCCAACATCAGGGGTCTCCAAACTTTTTTCCCCAAAGGCCGTATTGAAATTTCTAGATGGTATGGTGGGCCAACAGGGTCTGGGTGACTTGTCACCCTGAGTGGAAATTATTGTTAATACTTGGAAACAGTGTTTTTAAGCATTTCCAGTCTATTTTTATGTAGGTACATATTTTTTTATGTAATATTTTTTCGCGCGGCCGATCTTTCCACTCTCTAAAATCTAAATCTAAATCTAAGCTGCAAAGATATGGATCATTTGAGATTCATATTAAATGCATTCCCACAAGCAGACATGCATAATTTCGCGCTTACACATGCCGCATGTGGACCTACAATATAAAAAACCCAATCTCAAATGAACATAAGCCCTGCAACTCTTGCCGACCTTCCCTGAAGCAGGGGTGACATTGGCAAAGTGAACCATTTTTTACAGTATGGGTGGTCAGCCGCATACCAACCCAATATGTAAAAATATAAATAAAATGTATTGGCGTCTACGGGCCGCATTTGTTTCGTGGACCATAGTACTACATCATCAATACTGACATTGGCAAAGTGAACCATTTTTTACAGTATAGGTGGTCAACGTCATACCAACTAATAAGTCAAGGAAATGTGTTGTGTGAAATATGCTGATGTACTGTAGAATTCACAGAATATTTTGAGACTAAAGATAATACAACATCACTATGATTGAAAATAAAGAAAAGATAATTACAAAAAAGATTAAAAAAAAAGCCAATACAAGTAGGAACTGTGTGTGTTGTCACACTTGTCAATCTCGAGCTCTAGACAGTATGCAGTGAGAAAGAGAGTCCTTGTTAAGTCCTTTTAAATAATTCAAATTTATTGTTATGAACGTATGGGCTCGTACATGAGCCTAAGGATGCTGGTTGGTGTGTCAAACACTCTGGTATAGTGTGGAACAATGCTCTAGTACCATGTACTAGGAAGTATCTACCATGTTCCAGAACATGCAAGAATCGTCTTTTTCATACCTATAAATACAAGCAAAGATTTTGTGGGACAGACAGAGTCGCTTAGATCATTGAAATGCAAACACCACTGTAAGCGGAGAGTGAAAAGTGAACAGTACATTATAACCTATATTGTGAAAAATAAATTATGTGAAATAAATTTAAATCGCGATTTACTTAATTAGAAGAACCCCAAGTAAAATCATAACATTATTTAAATACTATAAATCAGGACAATGTAGTGGATGTTTGATGATGTGAGTTGTTTACCTGCCGTGTGCCATGTGGTTCCTGAGGTAACCTTGGCTCTCTCTAGCAGTAGAGCATTCACTCCTCTGCGGGAGAGAGCGTACAGGGTGCTGCAGCCCGCGATGCCTCCTCCTGCAAGATGCAAGTCAACAGTATTGATTAGCCATGGCCAAACAGTCCATTTGGCCTACACAGCTTAAACTGAACGTAGATGACAGTTGAAGCTTCACTGGCTCCGTGTCCCAAAGTGCATCAAGTTTAATGTATGCTCGATAGTCCACAAAGCTTTATGTTAACAGACACCCAAATATCTTGCTGATTTCATCAAGCCCGTAACCCTCGGCAAAAACAGCCTGATACTACGCTCTGCAGAAACCAGAGCCAAGTCACGTATTGAAGAGCCAATCAGAAGAGTAAACACAGCGTTTGGAGAGTGTGCATTTGCAGTTGCTGGTCCTCGGACATCGAAGAGCCTGCCTCATCATCAGAGATAGCTACAGGATCATAGAAAGTTCAGAAATGCACTGAAGACAAGCAAATTCCTGGCATCACATGCACAAGCGCCCTTGGAGTGACTACATCATGAAACGGCACAAAAAAGAAATCAACAAAACATCATCATCATCGAAGGAGAGTGCTTTTGTAATGTTAGGGCCTACACACTGATAAAATTAAGGGGAATAATTTTATTTTTAAAAACTTAACAACATAGCTAACTTAGTATTGAACCTTAAAAAGTGATGTCTTACAAAATGGTGGCATTAGCTCCGATTTTTACCACATTCAGTTTAAGCAGTGCAAGTCTCTAACCATGGCTGAGCAGTCTATCTGGTCAGGTTTTTACATTTTAGTCTGTCATCTTTTTACATCTTAAGCTGTCTGGAAGATGTAAGTAGTTACATTTTTCTGAACGTGGCAAAAACAAACTTGTGAGGCTTGTTTTGTTGTCCATCGAAGCTAGAGATTCCATTTTTGGAAGCTGCGTGCCTACAAAAGGTTGGGAGCCACTGGTTACAAGGGGGCCATCAGATTCTTTTTCAGAAAAGCCTGTAAAGGGGTCGCTATGTCAAAAATATTGAAAAACACTGCTTTAGAGGAGCCAAAGACTTAGCCAATATGCAATAGATTTATTTTATGAATGTAGTATTAGTAAAAAGGCAATGCTATTTTGTACAATATAAAACATTATTTTCAAACAGGAAAACCTGATAAGCTTAACAGCAACGTAAACCTATAAGCTGGTTCTCACTAAGTGGAAGATATCAAACGAGGAGGAGATCTCATTGAGCATGGCCATTGCCCTCCCTACAGTCATAACCTCAGGCAGGTTAGTTCTGCATCTTGAGAGTAACAATAGTCTACGCTCACATTGACTTCAAGATTTATCTGGAACATAGAGACTAATTTCTACGAGGAATAGCAGAAAACCAACAAAACTTGATGTAACATCATGGGAGAGAAAAGTTAGGCTTCCTCACCTACAATCACAACATCGGCGTGAGACGGCAAGTTGGCATTAGAGATGCTTCTCTTTTGCCGGACACAGCGAGGAGCTCCCTTCTGCAACCTGCTGCACAGACGCGACACTCTCAACATTTTTATACTACAGTTCAAGACAATAAAAACAGACGGTTAGGAGTAGGTACCGAATTGTAAAAACTATGTTAAAGCAGATCTGTGGTGTTTTTTTTAGCAAAATACAGTTTTTTTATGTAAATATTGTCCAATTATTGTGAGGCTGAAATAGATATAAATAATTAAAATTGCTTTAAAACAATCAAACCACACTGCTTGGCTAAAATGCTCTACCACACATTTTTAATAAATTATTTGTGAATGTAAAAATAAGTGATTTTTCCTACACATTAATTAAAAAAGTATTTATTGTGAACAACTGTTGAAAATTAGAGAATATTCAACATCAGATGTATCTCTGTTTTATAAATTAGTGAGGCTGACTTTATATTCAATGAATTGGTTGAGAAGGGATAGTTTAATAGGATAGATAAAGGGATAGATAGTAAATAAATAAATAAATAAATAAAGAGTTTGGTATTTTTGTGATTGATACTCCTTGACTTATACGTTGGTATGAAGCTGACCACCCATACTATAAAAGAATGGTTCTTTTTGCAAATGTCACATCTGTTTCAGAGAAGGTTGACAAGAGTTGCAGGGCTTATGTTCATTTGAGATCGGGTTTTTATGTTGTAAGTCCACATCCGGCATGTGTAAGCGCATAGCTATACATGTCACCCCTAAAACAGATGTGATATTGGCAAAGTGAACCATTTTTTACAGTATGGGTGGTCGGCCTCATACCAACCTATAAGTCAAGGAACAAAAATTACATAATATTACATTATAAATAATATAACTTATAAAAAAGTAACAGATAAGAAATCAAAAGAATAAGTAATGATTAACAAAACCAAAAAACAATAAAAGAGAAAAACTAAAGTTTTGTCTTAGTCTTTTAGCTCATTCCCCCTTTAGAATGTGTCCATCGAGTCTTGTTTAAATTTTTAAGTTTGACATGTACACAGCGTGATATAAACAAAAGTGACGCAGATGAACCAGTTAGCTGCGTACCTACAGGGTGATGAGAAACTAGACAAACCCCCTCAATAATAAAGTTCTGAAAACATATGAGAAGACGAGAAAGAAACCTGAAGAAACTTAAGAAACAGAAGGGAAACCTTAATATTTACAGATCCTAGTTATTGTCCAGACGTAAAACAGTCAATGGACTCCAATTATTGCCTCTTCATGAACACACAAGCTAAGAGCTTACATTGCTGTGCTAGAGTTCCTCACAAGGCTTTTATTTTCAATCCCAAAATCATAGTATGGCAATGTTTATTCAGCTCTTCACAAGAAATGAGAACTTGCATCACTGGAAGCAGGGAAACCTACACTTCAAGTGAAGTGGTCCACGGAAGGCCGGCCCCTTTAACTGTGAAAATAAATGGCATCCTGTAGAGAGTCTTTCTGGGACCTGTTGCTGTGGTCTATCAGAGTTGTAGCTTCTGGACGTTTCGCCCATGTATGTGATAGGCTTCTTCAGGGTGATGTGATATTGATGACACTGTTATAATAATGTCATCACCCTGAAGAAGGCCATTGCAGTCTTCAAAACGACCACTACGCTCTGCCCTCACTGCTGTCAACAAGGTCATAGTGCCCAAAAGAGCGAACACATCAAATTTTGCAGACAGGAGCTTTGCGGTGGCCGGGCCGGTTGTCTGGAACAATTTGCCCGTCAGTGTTTGCGCAAACCAGCCTACCACCACCTTCAGAAAGGGACTGAAGACACTGCTTTTCTCCAGAAGCCATGGCGCCCTTGAGATGCTCCTGGACCATTAAATGGCGCCACAGGAAAGAAATCATCCATCATCATCATCATCATAGGCAAAACGTCCGGAAGCTCCAGCTCCGATAGACCACAACAACAGATTCCGGAAAACAACTCTCCAGTGTTAACTGCTGCCTGTGTAAGCCTGAAACTCCAATCAAATAGTTTCCTCTCACCATGTGTGACCCCTTTAGGATAACACGGTAAGAAGTTGCACTGTAAGTGCACCTTAGTTGCATTTTATTTTGCCTTAGACAGCTCAACAACCCAAAACGCAAGTGCTTTTACATCCAGCGAGTGTATTTAAGTATTTTGTTCCACATTTGTCAGATAACAATGTTTTTGCGTGACCCCAGCTGACCTGGAAACATTCTTATAGGAGATATCCCGCTGACAGGGGAATAATGACTTAATTAGATCTTGTAAACAATAAACCAACAAAGAAAAATATAGATACTTAACTAAGCGGCACGTAGAGTGTAAATTCTTATCATTCTATCCCTGTAGAAGTTGCATATTGCAAGTGGAACCAATTTTCTTTTATTTTTATATTAAAAAAAGAGGAATGCAACAAGCTCACCGTTTTCTTGCCTGGCCACTTTCTGAAGCACTTTTCTTTTCAGTCAACCCAAATTTTTCTCAGTTTGATTTTATTGTCCTCGCTTACATTCTCATGACTCCTGTCCTAGTTACTACTTTTTTAAATACATTCATCAAGAGTACTATAATTCATCAACCTTTTTAGCTGGGTCAGAAACAGGTATTGACATTGACAATCAATAATTAATAATCGCCTTTTTTATTCCAATGTACCTATTATTGATTAATTACTACCCAATAATATCTTGATACCCTCTCTTTAAAATGAGGAAGACTTGGTTGAAGATTTTTCTTTACTTTCGTTTTTTTATTCTCTTTTTCAGTACAAGTTACAGGTTACAAGTTTCTCTGCCCACAAGGCGACAAATAATGAGATAAAATGTTTGCTTTTTATTAAATTTGAGTGCTTGAGATTTATGACTAAATCTGTGTTGGCCGGTGTTTTGCCGAACGCCGGCCAATCAGCGTGCAGGGTTATTGAGATCTCTAGACTTAATTTGTGTTGGCCGGTGTTTTGCCGAACGCCGGCCAATCAGCGTGCAGGGTTAAGTTTTGTCATGGAGTTCGGCGGCGGCGAAATCCAGGGCCTTCATTAATTGAGTGTGGCGTATCAATCTATTAAACCAGGGTTAACGTTATCATCAAGACGCATGATTGGACTCAAACCAGTATGTTTTTATTGCAAACATGTTAGTCAAAATCTTGATTTACTTGACCATAGTAACATCTTTTTATTTCACAGGTAGGTGTTGTGGGGATTTCTCTAATCCCTGGAGGGTAGGTTCTCATTTCTTGCGAAGGCTGGGTAAGCGTTGCTACTGTGGTACTATGATTTTTCACATCCAAAATTTTGATAGTAGCTCAATTGTAAAATATTTAGTCGAGTTGGCAGCTCAACTAGTAAGTTTTTCCCTTTTTTAACTGGATGATAAGATGTGAAACAGACAGGTGTTAGAAATGATGGTCCGACATCAAAGGGTTGCTGGTGACTGGATGCAGAAGGCCCAGGATAGAAATGCCTGGAGAGACATGGGGGAGACATATTATGTTCAGCAGTGGACGTGAATAGCTGACTAGGAAAGTAAGCTAAAAGATACACAAAGAGTAATAATCTTTTTTCTACTTTGTTCTGCTTCTTTTACATTCTTTTAGGGTGACATTTCTCAAATACTGCTTTATTCCCAACTGTCTTTTTTCTTGTAGAAACATCAGGTGGTTCCTGACTGTAGACAGGCTCTTTCCACACATTTACATTTTAATTAACTTTAAACATTACAAATTAATTACACTTTTTGGGTATTACACAAACCGTAGACGAGCCAGTGAAAAGTAAGGAATAGAGTAAGTTCTCCTATAACGGTTAGTCTAATAATAATTGAAAAGTGTAATTAATTTTTAACTTTTCAGTTGATTATGATACGTAAAAATGTCTCAAATTACAGTAACTCCAGTTTAAATTTTACCTTAAACATGTTGCCTCTCTGTCCCTTGTTAATAAAATTCATGTAATGTCTTCAATTATTTTAATATTATATTTTACATATATTTTTACTTACAAACTATAGACTTACAATTAGAAATATGTTCTAAATTTTTTTTTTTTACATTAACAGGGTAGATCCATATTAGATGGGATCTTTAATGATAGTTTTAAGGTAAAACAATACATCTATGATTTCTTCACAATTTAATGGGACAAAAAAAGGAATAAAGCGTACATTATTACATTTTTCTATTAGCCTGATGTTGCGAAATTTACCCAATGTTTTATACATGAGATAATGTTATATGAAATTTTAGATGCACTGTTTATCCTTACGTCATACTCGTAACTTATAATGATAACAAAATAAAAAAGTTACTGATTTATGGAATAAGTTAAGAAATTTAAAAATAAGATAGTCTCAACAATGTGAATTTTCCTACCAAAAAAACAATGATCTATGGATCAGCTATGGATCAAATGTGATGTGAATAACCCTGCATGAGATTTAGTTTTTATATTATATTCTTTCTACTTACCCGATCGAGGGAATTTCCACTACGTTTTATACTTTGGGTAAAGTAGTCAATAGTCAACCAGGAGCTCAGTAGTCAAAGAAGAGTCAACCAGGAGTTAATTTTTTGATTACACATCAGCTAATAGAGATGCTGCTGCAGTTATAAGTGCACTGGGCTGGCCAGAGGAGCAGTGGGCTAGTGATTCCTCTGCTGTCTCTCGTTGCACTCTCCTTGTGCCTGCGCCATCAGGTGGTTACTAATAGTTGAGATACTGCTGCAGTTATGAGTGCACTGGGCTGGCCAGGCGAGGAGGCGTGGGCAGCGGGTTCCTCTGCTGTCTCTCGTTGCACTCTCCTTGTGCCTGCGCCATCAGGTGGTTACTAATAGTTGAGATACTGCTGCAGTTATAAGTGCACTGGGCTGGCCAGAGGAGCAGTGGGCTAGTGATTCCTCTGCTGTCTCTCGTTGCACTCCCCCTGTGCCTGCGCCATCAGGTGGTCACTAATAGTTGAGATGCTGCTGCAATTATGAGTGCACTGGGCTGGCCAGGCGAGGAGGCGTGGGCAGCGGGTTCCTCTGCTGTCTCCCGTTGAACTCCGCCTGCGCCTCCTCCACGCGCGCCACGAGCTGGTTGCGCAGCACGTGCAGCTCCCTGGTGCGCTGGAATATTGGATCCTGCAATGATAAACATGTAACAATAATTTACTTGTATCTTCAAATCTTCTTTTGAGTCAGCAGGAAAAAATAGGTGATGAAGTAATGCAACGCAACTAAGCTACACATTTGACCGGTCCATAGTCTAGTGGTTAACACTTCTGACTCGTAAATGGAAGGTTATGGGTTTGAATCTCAACGGAGCAAAAAAATACATTTACCATTTATATTTCCAAATATCCTTTTCGCTGGGTAGAAAATTCATCTACCTTTACCAAAGACCGATCATTAAAAATCCATCCAGGCTTACAGCAATTGGGTCTTGCTTGAGAATTGGCGCTTTTTACAGCGACGACCAAGCTCGCAGAGGGCTCATAAGGTGTGATTAACACAAAAACAGCGCTCACCAAATTAATCAGCCTAATATTATTATTATTATTATTTACCTGCTGCCTCATGTTGGGGTTCCAGCGGCAGTACAGCGTCCGCCAGGGCTGAATGAGCCGGAGGGAGGCCACGGGCACCAGCACGGCCTGGGGCGGGGGGCCACCTCCCACACAGGCACCAGGCCCGTAGTACAACGGGTTGCTGAACTGCTCCAGGCGGCTGTTGGTGAACGACCACAAGGACACTGTCTTGCTCTTCAGCTCTGAAACATGTGTAAGGTGGAGCAAGCTCAAAAACACTAAATCAACAGAACAAAGAAAGGAGAAAATGAAGAGGTGGATAACAATACAAGATTAGACAAGGATAAAGACAGTGGAGGACCTATTTTGAGCCGCAATGTAACAAAATAACTAACACCAAAATCAACCAATCACAAACATTCACTCTCTTTCGCAGTTGCTTTTTTTGTTTACTCTATACCACTGCAAAAACATTGTTTTCCCTAGATTTCGTAATTAATTTTGGTGGGCTATTTTTGGGATTGCTCTGTGAATGCTAAGTACACAACCATGGGAGTGTGTGCGTAAAATGCATTTGTATCGGTTTAAATCTAAATAGATTGTTTTAATTCTTCCGCTAGGCGTGCTAGCAAAATCCGAGCCCAGTCTATGGAAGGGAAGCAATATTGAGAAGTGTAGAGGATATATTTTTTACCTGCTTTGACGCGTTCTTTCTCAGAGTTGCAGAGGAATGTGCCGAAGCGACAGCTGTAGAGATGGTCCAGGATGGTGAGCAGGAATAGCTCGTTGAACTGGAAGGCTGTGGGGAACTGGTGAGCCACCTGCCACACACAGTCCACCCACTGCAGGAAGACAGGGGAGCGGTCAGCATCACTGTGCCGCTCGTCACCATGACCCGTACGCTGCAACACACACAACACTGGTCACACACACAGTCCACCCACTGCAGGAAGACAGGGGAGCGGTCAGCATCACTGTGCCGCTCGTCACCATGACCCGTACGCTGCAACACACACAACACTGGTCACACACACAGTCCACCCACTGCAGGAAGACAGGGGAGCGGTCAGCATCACTGTGCCGCTCGTCACCATGACCCGTACGCTGCAACACACACAACACTGGTCACACACACAGTCCACCCACTGCAGGAAGACAGGGGAGCGGTCAGCATCACTGTGCCGCTCGTCACCATGACCCGTACGCTGCAACACACACAACACTGGTCACACACACAGTCCACCCACTGCAGGAAGACAGGGGAGCGGTCAGCATCACTGTGCCGCTCGTCACCATGACCCGTACGCTGCAACACACACAACACTGGTCACACACACAGTCCACCCACTGCAGGAAGACAGGGGAGCGGTCAGCATCACTGTGCCGCTCGTCACCATGACCCGTACGCTGCAACACACACAACACTGGTCACACACACAGTCCACCCACTGCAGGAAGACAGGGGAGCGGTCAGCATCACTGTGCCGCTCGTCACCATGACCCGTACGCTGCAACACACACAACACTGGTCACACACACAGTCCACCCACTGCAGGAAGACAGGGGAGCGGTCAGCATCACTGTGCCGCTCGTCACCATGACCCGTACGCTGCAACACACACAACACTGGTCACACACACAGTCCACCCACTGCAGGAAGACAGGGGAGCGGTCAGCATCACTGTGCCGCTCGTCACCATGACCCGTACGCTGCAACACACACAACACTGGTCACACACACAGTCCACCCACTGCAGGAAGACAGGGGAGCGGTCAGCATCACTGTGCCGCTCGTCACCATGACCCGTACGCTGCAACACACACAACACTGGTCACACACACAGTCCACCCACTGCAGGAAGACAGGGGAGCGGTCAGCATCACTGTGCCGCTCGTCACCATGACCCGTACGCTGCAAAACACACAACACTGGTCACACACACAGTCCACCCACTGCAGGAAGACAGGGGAGCGGTCAGCATCACTGTGCCGCTCGTCACCATGACCCGTAAGCTGCAACACACACAACTCTTAATTACTTTTGTTTTTAATCTCGAACTCGAACTTTTAAACTCGAACTGGAGTATCTTGAGTAAATTGAAAGCAATAGTTAACTAAAATATAGCTCAACTTGAAAATACCAGGCTAAGTGAAGCTAGTGACTTTTTAAAACAGGCGATGCATCTATTTATATATAATTTTTGAAGAAATTCTGTGCGAGGGACTCCCTAGATTTCAGAGACTCTAGGGGTCTATGCCACTTGTTGTAGTGCCGCAGAGGTGTTTGAGCTTGGTCGTCGCTACAAAGCGCCACTCAAGCAAGACTCAGTTGCTGTTAGGCTGGATGGACCTTTAGTGACCGGTCTTTGGTAAAGGTTTTATGAATTTTTCAAACCAGCGAAAAGCATATTTGAAAATATAAATGGTATATTTTTTGTGCTCTGCCGGGATTCAAGCCCACAACCTTCCATTTACGAGTCCGAAGTGTTGCCACTGGACTACGGACCGATATTGTAGAATAGAAATATATTTCATGATTCTATACCTGTTGGAATTTGTGCCCGAATGACAACCACTCCTTCTCGATAAGCAGCTGGAAGCCGCGGATGGTCCTGTAGTGAGGGTCCAGCAGCAGCATGGCCAGCGCGGTCAGCTGCGCCGTGCGGTCCCAGCCGTCGGAGCAGTGCACCAGCACTGAGGTCTTGTGGTTCTCCACCTTGTCCACAATGCGCACGGCGCCCGCCATGATGCACTTGATGTGCTTCAGCCAGCACGTGGCCTCCAGGTTGCTGAACCATCTGACAGATGGAAACCACCACAGTCAATAGTGTTTCACCATTGCTCATACTCAAAATATAAAAACTTTAAATAGAAATAGCTTAAAGCACACATCGTCATATCGGATCAACAGATAGTAATGGACTCATGACATTGTTTGACATGGACAAAATTGTGACATCACATAAACAGATTGTAAGGAAAAAGGCGTGTAAATATTTTGTTATTGGTTGCTAAGGGCCGTAATCCCAAACAAATGTGACATTTGTCCTGTAAATTCAAATTTGTGCTGAGTCTACCTAGTATGTCTGAGAATGTATTGAAACACTGGAAAGTTTTCTTCCATTTTTTCTTCTTTTTCATATTGATTACTCACCTGTTCTGGTTTATAGAAGAAAAGCAATAAATGTGCTTTTGAATGTTGTCCCTCATCAACTAGGTCAGTGGTCGGCAAAGTGGCTCTTTGGCTCCGGAAGTGCGGCTCTGGCACAAATACCCACGGAAGGCGCAAAATATATTTTCAAGAACAAGTAGAATTGTAATTGATTATGTATGATACGTATGTTTGTGGTTCCGTACAAAAATTGTAATTGATTTTTTGATTAACGAGGATTAAGGCACCGATTCTATCTCTCAGCCACTTGAATTCGCTTTTCACCCCCCCACCCGTCGATGCTATTTATTATTGGCAAGAACACATTTGTGGCTCTTTACAAACTTGAAATTTTGTAAATTGTAATTTTGTCTCTCCCGACTCAAAATATTGCCGATCCCTGAACTAGCTCAAATGAAGGAAAGATGCATAGTAAATAACAGTGGTCTCAGGTTTGAACCTTGTGTAACACCACACACTGATTAGTCACCTGTTCTGGTCTATTGAAGGGAAGCAGTACTCCTTGAGCTTCCTGAGGCTCTCCCGCATGACATGTATGTTGTGTATGTTGAGGAACACGAGCTCGGCATTCTGGTAGGCATCCTCGGCCTCGTAGCCTCCTCCCTTGGCCTTGTTGGCTTTAGCGTTAGCGCTGGGCCGGGCATCCATGATGAACAGCTTGTGTGACTGAGCGTTGGCGTCCATGATCAGCTGAATGTACTTCTCGTCTTCCTTGCTGGTCTTGCCGCTCACCTGAAACATAACAGTGGAGTAAATAAAAAATTAGCTAAACACAAGTAAGCTGCATATATAGCGCATGCGGCATGTGGAACCCTTTTATTTTTATTTATAAGGGGCTGGCCTCAAGTTGAAGTGGGGGATTCCCAAAGGAGTTGGCGCTCATTTCTTTTAAAGGCTGAGTAAGCCTTGCTGATATTTTATTTTGGGTTGGAAATAAATACTGAAATGGGAAATGTAAGGATAGAAATAAATGGAGGCAACTCTGCAGAGGCTCTGGCCAACCCTAGCGGAATGGCGACAGAGTAACAGTTACCATATTTTTGAAACCCTTAGCAAGAACTAGCCCTCGGCATGGAATCCAAGCATTGCACCAACTGAGCTAGCCACTGGACTTAGTAGGAATATCAAATACTGCAGTTTGATACAGGTATTCAATGTTTTTGTAACACCAAAGTCATTATTTTTTTGATCATCTTCATCCACAATGGATCTCAATCTTTCCTTATACAATAAGATGGAGCAGGCAGTATTTTCATTTCTCAAAGCATATCCAAGGTGTGTGAGCTTTCTTTTTCTGATTCCTGTGCAGTGCTGGAAGTCTCATCACTACGGTCACTCTTACCTACCGAATATTGGTAATATTTGTATGCAGACTAATCAGCTGTTCACTTGCGGCCATCCTGGATTGATGGGTCTTCATACAAATATTACCGATATTCAGTAGGTAAGTATTACCGTGGTGATGAGACTTCCAGCCCTGGATAGTTATGCATGTGACCTCACCCCCACTAGAGGCTGGCTGCAGCGTGTGATGGTGGCCTGGTGCCGGGGATGTAGCCAGGCTAGCACGGGCAGGCGGGCGCGCGCCCTGAAGGCCGCGGAGGCGCGCAGCAGGTCGTCCGTGACGGCCGCGGGCACGGCCCACACGCTCGGGTACGTGTCACACACCTCGTAGCGCTCATTCAGGCGGGTGATCTTCCACATGTCATTGTTCACACCCTGCAAAACAATAGGAGGTATTATACAGGGGCGTTCATCCCATACAGGCACATGCGCCTTATAGGTAGGCAACATATGGTAAAAAACGCATTTAAGCTTGATATTGAGATTTAAAATTCCAAATTGAAGTTCTATCGGAGCCATAGTTAGCACTTCAGTCAATTTCAAATGAGTTATTTTAAAGGAATGGCAGAAAATATTTATTCTGAAATGTATTTGTTTATGCCATATGCACGCGCCTGGTATTATATCACATTCAACGACTATTGTTAAGAAACTTTTCAATAAAATGCCATAATAGTTATTCCTACCTCTATGCCATATGTCACTGCCAAGAAAAAGGGCCATTGTAACATGAGTACTAGTTTGTGCATTCAGGCGAAGCTAAATGGCACAATAGGCAGCACAAGTCTTACAATGGCTAATTACATGCAGTGGCATACAATACTTTTTCTACAGCCATGAAAAAAGGACATACAAATGATGGGCACCGTCTACCGTGCATGGGTTATGTTAGCCATTGAAGTTACAGTAGGTAAGTATTACCGGGTCTGAGCTCTTTTTTCAATATGAAGTTTATGACATGGAATGTTGCACAAAATATAATGAAATTTAGTAATAATCATATAATGCAGAATTTTTATAACCAATACATACAAAAGTTTTCATTGCAGTACAGTTGATTTGTTTCAAAATAATCATTACGAAACAACCTGTGGTTTATCAAGGTTTTGTATTGAGTTAATTATCTAATGAGAGTAGAAAAAGTTTTTAACCTTTTCTTGAATGAGTGTTATATTGCAATAAACATAATAAATTGTTGCTTAACATCTGCTTTCCTAAAGAGCTGTTGATATGCCATCTATTTATTTAACAAAACTATTAGAAAATAAAACAATTAATTTAATACTATGAAGGAATGAGAGCTGTACCATTCTCTTGAGCTCAGCAATGGGCTCATATATAGTCCAGCCATCCTCAGGAAAAGTCTCCTTGTAGCTGAAGGCGAACAGAGGCAGGTTGTGGGAGAGGGGGAAGGAGAGGTGCTGCAGCGGCTCAAACACACCACGCCGAGAGTGGTTTTCTTGCTTGTGGGCGAAACGCAGATTCCTCATGTCCTGCAACACACACCACACAAAATTACGGCAATCTTTTTGTCACCTTCACCTTTATAGACAGGGAAAATTACTGCTTTTTTCCAATTGATCAGTACTTCACTCCCTTTCCCACAGATCTTACTTTTTTTTTAAATTGATTTGTGAAGATGAATACAATTCACCAAATCATTTTTCCGGGCCAGTTGTCTTCATACGAAAGCAGAAGCTTGTGTGTATGCAATGGCATCTGTTGAACCAGGGTCAAAGTTATGGAAAAATGGGCCACACGTGATTCGAACCAACGTTATTCTGTTCCAAATACGCTAGTCGAACATGCGACTTGATCCCATGGCCATAACACTGACAACTTGTGTTATATGTTTTAATATAACTTACATTATGTAAACATCCAGTCCCCTCCTGTACTGTACATTCCTCTCATCAACATTTCCGAATTCACTCAATCAGCTTTATCATTTTTATACATCTTCTTAAAAACTTCAAAATGGCTAACCTCATTTGTTTCACTCGCATATGGTTCTGTTGCACGCTGAACAAATATTCCTTTGAAGTATTCTTTTCATCTTTTACGTACATCTCTTACATTCCACAGCAAGATTCCACCATATTTTGAATACCTGGTGTGGTCGATCTACAACTTCCATTGTTATATTGTTACACCCAGCTTCAGAACATTTTATATTAGTGTGAAAATCATGTTGTGTTTTTTCATTCCCTCTTCTTTCATTTTACTTCCAAACACCACTTCGCCTCTTTATAACATATCTTTAGTGCTTCATTTTCCCTATTATTCAGTCATTTCTTATAAGCTTTCTTCTTCTTTTCAACCGCCTTTCCACTCTGATAAAAGATTGTCAATGTCAAGAAAAACTTGAAGGGACACATGGAGAAAGAAACTGTTAATAATGGTTTTCTTGATTACTGTAAGCATCCATTGGTTGGAAGTACGGACTTACCTTGCAGAACACTTCAATGCCGTAGGAGTTCTCTCCTCTGGAGGACGCTCCTCCTACTTTCTCTATTCGGGAGATCTGAAACATTGAGGGTATGAATCAATAAGGAGTAAAAGCTTAGCTGAGAGTGGTTTAATTGATTTTTTTTCAATGAAACCACTCTCATTCTATAGGTGGATGATTCTGACTATGCTAGTTGGTAATGTAACTTTTTTGTTTTTATAAATATTTAAAAATTAAAATGGTCAAAACATGGTTTTAATTCACTTTATTATTTTTGTTTTGCTCAAACATTTTCGCCTAATGAGGCATCTTCAGGAGCAGAATGGTTACAAATATATTTTTATAAAATAATTTTCAAAACCTTTTTTGTTTTTGTTTTTTTTAAGAAATCCTGTGCGGGAGACTCCCTAGATTCTAGAGACTCTAAGGGTCTATGACACTTGTTGTAGTGCCGCAGAGGTGTGCGAGCTTGGTCGTCGCTACAAAGTGCAAATACTCAAGCAAGACCCAGTTGCTGTAAGGCTGGATGGACCTTAGGTGACAGGTCATTGGTAAAGGTTTATGAATTTTTCAACCCAGCGATGAGCAAATTTCAAAAAATAAATGGTATATTTTTTGTGCTCCGCCGGGATTCGGACCCATAACCTTCCCATTCAGAGTCCGCAGTGTTACCACTGAGCTACGGACCGGTCGATTTTATTGACTATTAATTTGATGTTAATTTTTTTCTGTATCTTTATAGCTATTGTCCTCAAACCAATTATTTCATAAACTTTCTTGGTAGCTTTACATTTTTTTATATTTTATAATGTTTAGTGTAAATAATATGCCTGTTTTTTTTGCCTATTTTAGTTATCTCTTAATTTATTCCGACATTGTTTCTACATGTACTCATATTCCTTTATTTATGTTTTTGTACATCATCTAACTTTATATCTGTAAATACATCAATTGTAAATATATCCTGAAGTTAGACTTACAACTCCGAGTGGAACAGACAGCACACTGTGGTGGTTCTCCGAGGGCCTGAAGTGCAGCTTGTAGTTGGTAACCGTGAGGACTCCCCTAGCTGGGCCACTGTAGGGACACAGGTAGGTCACATCCCTGGCCACGCCTTCCTCTCTCTCTCCCTCTAGCAGGGGACAGCTGCCCACTGACTGGGGCTGCAACAAGGACAACAATACTAGTGACAATAGGGACACAGGTAGGTCACATCCCTGCCCACGCCTTCCTCTCTCTCTCCCTCTAGCAGGGACAGCTTCCCACTGACTGGGGCTGCAACAAGGACAACAATACTAGTGACTGTAGGGACACAGGTAGGTCACATCCCTGGCCACGCCTTCCTCTCTCTCTCCCTCTAGCAGGGACAGCTTCCCACTGACTGGGGCTGCAACAAGGACAACAATACTAGTGACTGTAGGGACACAGGTAGGTCACATCCCTGGCCACGCCTTCCTCTCTCTCTCCCTCTAGCAGGGACAGCTTCCCACTGACTGGGGCTGCAACAAGGACAACAATACTAGTGACTGTAGGGACACAGGTAGGTCACATCCCTGGCCACGCCTTCCTCTCTCTCTCCCTCTAGCAGGGGACAGCTGCCCACTGACTGGGGCTGCAACAAGGACAACAATACTAGTGACTGTAGGGACACAGGTAGGTCACATCCCTGGCCACGCCTTCCTCTCTCTCTCCCTCTAGCAGGGGACAGCTGCCCACTTACTGGGGCTGCAACAAAACTCATGAACGGAAGTGAAGCATTGACAAAAAGTGATCTTGAAACAAATAAAGTAAGCATATCAAAAAAGGAAAAAACATTTTTTTTCTTGTCGGCAAACATCGGACTTCCATGTCACAATGATTTTAAGCAAACTATAAAACAATATTTCTATGCCTTTTCCCTAGCAACCACATGTGTGACGTCACAATTTCGTTGGACCTATAGAATTTGTTCTGAGTCTATGGACTCAGCACATGATTCCACACAAACAATATAGTAACGACACCTGGCAGGGTTGCTAGGGCAAATATAGTTATAAATAAGAAAGACAACAAATGTTTTGTAACATGTCTTACTAAAGGCACTAGTCCCATACAAGTGTAACGTTTGCCTGTGAGATGAGTGATGGATTTGAATTTAAAACTTTTTTCTCGGCGAGCAAACGTCAGTCTTGCATGGGACTGCCGTCTTTTTTCCTAGCAACCCAGCCGAGTGATGTCACAATTTTGCCTCTGTAGTATTAAAAGGAATTAAGGGCGGAAGGTTTGTGTATATACCGAGTCGGAGTCCAGAGAGTCCGTGCTGGCGTTCTTGGAGGCGTTAAATTCTGAAGCCAACCGCTCTGAGCTCCTGGCTTCCATGTTGTCTGTATAATTACAATTTTCGAACTAAAACGGCCACAACGTCCGAAAGTAACAATAACAAATCTATACAAATTCACTTGTTCGAAATACAATTTGATTTTTTGACAGCTCCCACAGTGAAAAATATTTTCCCATATTATTAAGTTCTCCCCATTGTGTACCTAACAATGAGTTCAGAAAATTCATTATATCCCTCGGCTAGTTTTTATACTCCAAAAAAAACTTGAAGTATGGAAAGGTCGTGGATAGGTCACAGAGCAGAGGGAAAGGTCGATATTGGATCTATGATATTTGCAGAAAATATCGATTATTGAATAAAAATATCGATACTTTTGTTATATCGATATTTGCTCCCATCCCTATAGCCATCATTGGCATTTGACAGTTGTATTTGTGGTTGTATTCTCTGTGCGTGCTCTGTGCATTTCAACACATTCGATAAGGCGTCAAAATTTTTAAACCATGGCTTTCAACAATATGAAAGTAAAAAATGTGATCGGTGGTGTAGAAGAACAATACTGGGGAGGGCCTGTTGACAGTGCTGCAGCAGAAGAAGAGCCGGAATACGGAATAGACATCGTAGAGAGTGACATCAAGCAGGAGCTCCAAGACAGAATGCAAGGACCTTCACATTGTGGGGATCCCTCAGTCGGTGTCGGTGTGAGGCTGGCTACTAAAACTACAGCAGAACAAGGTGACTTTGGTGTTACTGTTACTGTGTCCTGCTTGCTCTGAAGGTGGGAGGGAGTACCTCACGTTGCTCCTCTCGCTGAGTTAGATGATCCCATGTAGCTCATGGTGTGTTGTAAGGGGTGATAAGACAGAGCAGCACATGACAAAACAGCGTATAGCAATACAGCATATATGACAAAACAGCACACTATGAAACTGGACGTATTGTAAACGGCCCATGACAAAATAACATACTGTTATGATTTGATTTGGGGTTATTTTAATTCACGGCCGTAGCTAGGGGGGGGCATTGTGGGGCAATGCCCTAACTTGAAATCACAATGCCCTACCTTAAAATACCAAAAACTAAGACAAATTATTATAATTAAATTGTTTGTTCATTGTTTGAAATAAAAAAATTTTTAGAAAGTAACCAAACTTTACGCAGTAGGAAAAGAAATGGGTACCTAAACTCAAAGAGTAGGTACCTACCTACATAGTACATACATATGTGGGTAAACTCCAGCTGTCACACTTTTTTTTCTATACTGGCAACACGAAATCTTAAAGTTGAAATTTTCAAATTTAACTGCAATCAATAGTCCTCAAAGACTGTCAATGGGTCACGAGAGAATGGCTGGCATGGTATTTCTAGCCTTTGAAAAAAAAAAACAAAATCAGTTGATCTGAACTTCGCATTTTTAATAACATGGGGAATCGTAAAATTCCGCTGTTTTAAATATTTTTATTATTATGTTAATGGAGATATTTCACATTTTTTTTAAATATTTTTTTATTAAATAGTTTTGGCTAACCAAATAATTTGTACTTACGTGATTTTTTTTTCAAAATTCTCATTACTTTATTATTTTGTGGGAAAACGAAAAATCACCATGTACATCACTGACCTACATGGTGATTGATTTAGGAGCCCGTGCTTCGAGGGCAGATATTATATTTTTTTTATTTCCGCCCTACCTGTAACCAATGCTGCCCTACCTCAAATTCGACTCTAGCTACAGCCCTGTTTTAATTGCGATTTAAATTAATTTCACAAGATTTGTTTTTCAATATAAGTATAGGTTTCAATGTACTGTGCTGTCTTCACACTCTGCTTAGGTCTTAGCGTTACAATGTTTCAAAGCTACTCTATCTGTCCCACAGAATCTTTGCTCGCATTTATAAGTATGAAAGAGACGATTATTGCATGTTCGAGATACTTCCACTAGGATTGGTCGACACTATTCCAGAGACGTTATGCACACCAGCAAGCTACGTGCCTAGGTACACGTGCACACAAACTCATAGTAGATTATGCAAGAGGCAGACACACACACCAGCAAGCTACGTGTTTAGGCTCATGTCCCAACGAAGTCATATGTTCGTAACACTACCATAAACAGCACATGATAAAACAGAGCATACTTCAAGCAGAACGCAACGTAAAGGACCCATGTTACAACTAGAGGTTGCTCGTCGATGAAAATGTTGCATAATGATTATTGCAATATTGAATTTTCTCTATAATATCTTAACTTTATTTCATGTGGAACCTATCTTAATTCACCAACAAACCAAAAGATCCCACACTTTAAAAATGATGATACTACAAAAGAAATATTGATATTTCTAATATCGCAGATATATATCAATGTTTAAAAATATAATATCATCATTTTTCATGTTTTGATATGTTTTGCCCATCCCTTCTGTGTTTTGTTTTCACGTGTTGCAATGTTTCAACTGTTCTTTAGATATTCCGCTTGAACTGGATCTTATCAACATAAAGAAAGAATTCCACGACGAAGATGAGATTTCCTTTGAAGTGCCTGTGGAGAAGACAGAGGTTGTCTTGTGCAAGAAAGAATTTGATGCCGGGAACAGTGACATCAAGAAATATGCGACGAAACTGGAAGATGACCCTCTTAATGTGAAAGAGGAAGGATCAGCAGTTGGTGATTCTGATTTCTCTGATGAGGAAGATTTGTTGAGCTTAAGACAGCTCAAGGAGAACAAGAGAAAGAAAGGTGAGAGCTTGATTCTCACAGTGATTATCTCCCCTGCTTGTACTATTTCTTACAGTGGTTATCTCCCCTGCTTGTACTATTTCTTACAGTGGTTGTCTCCCCTGCTTGTACTATTTCTTACAGTGGTTGTCTCCCCTGCTTGTACTATTTCTTACAGTGATTATCTCCCCTGCTTGTACTATTTCTTTAACCTTCCTTTACTCAGGCATTGGTCTATCAGACTGACAAATCAATGTTTTCTTGTGTTCTCAAAAATTAGCATCACTATTCCTTGACTATTATACGAGTATGTTCTTGACTTATAGATCGTTGACTTATAGATTCCTTAACTTATAGGTTGGTATGCGGCTTACCATTCATGCTGTAAAAAATGGTTCACTTTGCCGATCTGCCTGTTTCAGGGAAGGTCGGCAAGAGTTGCAGGGTGTATGTTCATTTGAGATTTGGGTTTTAATGTTGTAGTTTCACATGTGGTATGTGCAAGCACAAACTTATATGTATCTGCTTGTGAGAATGCATATAATGTGAATCTCCGATGTTACATATCTTTGCAACTTAGATTAGATTAGATTAGAGCGGGACGTTAACTGCTGAATTTATTACGAGTTTAGGAACACTCGTTTTGGTTCAAGTTTCTTCAAAGAAACTCTGTTTGCAGGACATAGTTCTTACAAGTCTCCTTAGCAGTGGCGAAGGGTGCCAAACAACTCGATTCCCATCGGTTTCCCTTTTAAAATGAGGCAAAATTGATAACAAAGTAGACTGCATGGTTTCAATGGGGAAAAAATACATAATGTTTTTTTTGTTTTAAATGTATTTTTTTACTTTGTGGCTATATTTTTTAACTACTTTGTTGCCTCATTTCCTCAAAAGGAAGCCGATGGGAATTGCAGCAAACTCCTGCGTCTCACCTTCAACTGCATTTTATTCTCTACGGCTCTCTTCATCTCAGCATAGGAGTTGCAGTTCACATTCTCACACACTTCCTGGACATACTCCCTGTGGAGGCTATTGTGGTGCATGATTTTCGGATCTATATGACTTGTCTCTGAGCTTGCCTCAGATGCCTTTCTCCTTGGGTTGTACTGAGAACCTCGTCATTGCTGATGCAATCTCTTCAGGAAATTCTTAGTATGGAGGCAGAATATTCTTGAATTTGGAATTTTTTTCTCAGCAAGCAAACGCCAGTCTTGTATGGGACTATTGTCCTGAGCAACCAATAACAAAATATTTTATTGTGCCTTGTTCTTATCAACCCGGCCGTGTGATGACATAATATCGTCTATGTCGATTTACGTATGTCTCTCATTCTCCTGTGGCACCGCATCTCAAAGGCCTCGAATCTATTTGTCTCTTTCAATGAGGCACCATGTCATTCAGCCATACCTACAACATAATATGCTCCATATTATGTATGTTATAACAGGGTTTGCCTTTTTTTTGCCTTGCGTAGTTTGAGTTTATTTAAGTAGTATTTGGTTAGTAAATCAATGAAAAATAAAAATAAAATCAATTGGTTAAAAGAAAGTTAATAATTTTCCTTTCAAATAATAAACATAGAAAACTTGTAAGTTTAATTTTACAATATGTTTTAATTTCACAGGTTCTGTGAAATCAAGAGCAGGCAGACGATTCCAACGCAGCAGAAAGTCTACCACAACAGATCAACCAAAAATGAAAACTCGCAACAAAGTTGAAGTGAAATCCAAGAAGACTTTAAAAAAATCAGGTTTATATTCTTGCACGGAATGTGACTATAAAACTAAGCATAAGGTATTATTTGCCAAGCATGCAACTGTACATAAAAAAAAGATTGCTTGTGATCTTTGTGATTTCAGAACTTCTAGCATGCTTGTGTTTAATAAGCACAAAAGAACTCATTCCGAGTATGTTCAAACATTCTCCTGCGATAATTGTGAGTACAAAACTACTCATTTGTCAATATTCAATAAACACAAGCTAAAGCATGTTGAACGTGAAAAGTTTACCTGTGATGAATGTTCATATGTTACCATTTATAGCCACCATCTAGAGATACACAAATTAAAACACACTGGCCAAAAGAATTTTGTATGTGATAAGTGTGATTATAAAACATATTATCCGAGAAATTTAAAAAATCACAAAATGAACCACTCTAAAGATATTAAATTATTAACTTGCGATCAGTGTAATTACAAAACACCGGCTTTTGGAAATATGATCAAGCACAAAATGATCCATACTCAAGATAAACCATTCCAATGCGAACTATGTGATTATAAAACTAAAAGGTCTTTCACATTAAATATTCACATGTCTACGCACACAGGCTTTAAACCTTTTGCTTGTGACCAGTGTGATTATAAATCAACTCGTCTTGTAAGCTTAAAAAATCACTTGTTACGTCACAAAGGGATAAAAGCGTTTGCGTGTGATCAGTGTGACTACAAATGTACCACAGCATTTGTATTAAAAAGTCACAAATTCATACACACTGGAGAGAAACCATTTCACTGTGATCAATGTAATTACAAGACAACAACAAATGTGCTTTTGAAAAAACATCTGCTAGAGCATCAAGGAATTGTTTCACAGAAGAAATTCCTCTGTGATCAGTGCGATTATATGACTTCTCAATCAAAGCAGTTTAAATTACACAAGCAGCACCATACTGGATTATCAAATTTAAAACATAAAAAGTTACTGCATAACGGAAAGAAGTCATATGCCTGTGATCAATGTGATTTCACAACATATCGGCTAGACCAATTTAATAAGCATAAAGGCAGGCATGGTCTGAAACCATCTAATTACTTAAAAAATGAAATGAATGACTTACATATTTGTGACGAGTGTGATTATAAATGCATAGACTCAAGATCTTTAAAACGTCACCAATCAACGCACTTGTCTAAATCAGACAACATTTATATTTGTGACAGTTGCACGTTCAACACAGATAATTTAAAAACTTTAGAGTATCATGTTAAGAAGCACATGGGACCTAAATTCATTTGTGATCAGTGCAAGTACAAAACGTCAAAAATAGAGCTGTTGGAAAAACACAAGTTGAGGCATACTGAGAACAAACTGCTCAGATGTGATCAATGCCACTACATCTGCTCGCATTTGAAGCATTTGGAAAATCACAAATTAAAGCATGGAAATCAGGCCCTCGTCTGTGACCTGTGTGATTATAAAACAATATATTCTTCGTGGTTGAATCGCCACATGACAAAGCATAATAAACAGAACACTCAGCCATCTGATTAGCTTTCATACCAGTGGCAATGCTCCATCAAATGTCACAACAGTTTGTCCTCAATTAAACAAATCGCACCCCCGCTAAAAGACTGTCACAACTCAAAAAATGTAGTTTTTCAATACACGGCAAAAACGTCGGAAGAGAATCTCAATTTTACGTTTTTAAGGTTTATCTCAGAAATGAGTAAAAATTTTGTACAACTTCTAATGACATATTTTATTTCTTTTTCAATGACAAATCTTTTTCATGTTTCAAATTGGGAAAATATCCACAAAATGTGAGGAAAATTTTGAGTTATGACGGTTTTCAGAAAGAAAAGTATGACATAATTTTGAGTTGAGTTGAGTTTAGTTCTTGTTTCTGATTCAGCAGTAGAATTGCAAACAATGCTCTCTAGATTGAATGAAGCTTTGTTAGGTAACCATCTGAAGTTGAATGCAAGTAAGACGAAAGTATTGATTTTTGAAAGAGATGATGAAAGTATGAATTATGAATTTAAAATTAATGGAATAAATGTTGATGTCGTAAATGAGGTTGTATACCTGGGAAGTAAGTTTGAAAAAGATGGAAGAATGACCGGTGAATTTGAAAGAAGAGTAATGAAGGGCAGGTGTGTACTGGGTGCCACAGCTTGTATCGCCAAAAATCAAAACATCGCACCCCCGCTAAAAGACTGTCACAACTCAAAAATCCTGAAAATTCCACTTTTTATGGAAATGGATGTACAGTATCATAATCTATAACCTCAAAAAAATTCATAATATTATCTCTTAAGCTCACCAAGATATGGCGTCGTGTGTCTCTTTATGATTAGTGAAATTTTCATTGGTTGCGTCACATACAGTGTCACTTCTGACTTAGTACGGGGCGGACGGACGCAGTGTTTTTGATAAAACGTCATTTTTTGAGATGTGACGTTTTATGTGACTATGCTTCGTTCTAAAACGTATTTTGTTTGGCTTGTAGACAGTCACTGTTTTTTTTTGTGCCCTTTTTTGATAAATATTTTTGTGAATAACTTAAATTGTGTCTAATAAACCGTCACAATACGAAGAGTGTCTGTTTTAGTGTCCACAACTCTTGCATTTACAGGTATGTTTTTAATTTATTACATTATTATAACTACCAAAAAACCTCATTTTTGTGCAAACACCTTAAATGAAACGTTATTTTATATTGTTTTAGCTGCTGAAATCTTCACTGATGTGACTGCGCCCGTCAGTTTTTCAATTATAAACCCAGAATCAAGTACATCTGGAATTAACAAAGATAATTCTTTAACTGATCTTGTTAATACGATTCTGATGATTCCATCAAAGATCCAAATTATAACTGTACGTCTTCAGCATCGAGCTCATTATCATCAAGATCATTGTCGTCATCTTCATTGAGTTCATTCCTCATTGTGACGCTGATTTTTATAATAATTTGTAAAAACGTATAAACATAATATTTAGATAAGTATTATATTAACTTATAGCCTATAATTCATAAACTTTCACTTATCTAGATTAAAATAAAAAACTTATTTGTTACAATTCACATGAGCTTTTATTATTTTTTAAACACAGTGTTTAAACACAGTGTCAAAGTGTTTAAAAAATAATAAAAGCTCATGTGAATTGTAACAAATAAGTTTTTTATTTTAATCTATTAAAATGAACTTTCACGAAGTAACTGCCAAAAACCTAGATAATATTTCACTTATCTTGTCAATACAGTACTAAAAATATTAAAAAAACGCATTACTTTATTAGAAAATCTATTTTTTTGTTCCGATATTCTATTTAAATAAAGGCTCAACTCAAAATTATGTCATACTTTTCTTTCTGAAAACCGTCATAACTCCAAATTTTCCTCACATTTTGTGGATATTTTCCCAATTTAAAACATGAAAAAGATTTGTCATTGAATAAGAAATAAAATATGTCATTAGAAGATGTACAAAATTTTTACTCATTTCTGAGATAAACATTAAAAACGTAAAATTGAGATTCTCTTCCGACGTTTTTGCCGTTTATTGAAAAACTACAATTTTTGAGTTGTGACAGTCTTTTAGCGGGGGTGCGATATCTAAAAATGCTCGATTGGAGGTACGCAGTGGCATACTTTTACCCACCTTGATGTATGGAAGCGAGGCCTGGACGGTGAATGAAAGTGAAATTAGTAAAGTCCATACTGTTGAAATGGACTTTCTAAGAAGTATGATTGGGAAAAAACGGAGTGACAGGGTGAGGAATGATTTTGTAAGAGAAGAATGTGGTGCAAGAGAAAGTGCGAAAGTGAAGATTAAAAGAAGTTTGTTAAGATGGTTTGGAGAGAATGAATGAGGAAAGACTGACGAAGAAAGTATATGTTGGTAGAATAGATGGATGTCGTGGTAGAGGAAGACCGAGAAAGGTATGGATGGACCAAATATCCAAAATTGCGAATGAATGGAATATCCAGAGTCATAATAAAAGAAGAGCTTGTATGAAGAAGGTTATGACTCTGGAGGAAATGAAAGAAGTATGTAAGGATAGAAAGAAATGGCGGTTGATCTGTGATGTTGGCGGCTGGGGTTTGTTAAAGTAAAATTGGTTTTATGATTTAGTTTTTTATGTCCATGTATATATTGTTATTTATTGATTTAAAAAAAATGTAATTTGTCATGTATGTTCCTTGACTTATAGGTTGTTATGCGGCTGACCACCCATACTGTAAAAAATTGGTTCACTTTGCCAATGTCACCCCTGTTTCAGGGAAGGACGGCAAGAGTTGCAAGGCTTATGTTCATTTGAGATTGGGTTTTTATATTGTAGGTCCACATGCGGCATGTGTTAGCGCGAAATTATACATATCTGCTTGTGGGAATGCATTTAATATAAATCTTACATGATATATATCTTTGCAGCTTAGATGAGTTTAGATTAGAGCCTTTATTTAAATCGAATATCGGAGCAAAAAAATAGATTTTCTAAAAGATTAATGAGTTTTTAAAATATTTTTAATACTGTGTTGACAAGATAAGTGAAAGTATATGACTTATAGGCTATAAGTTAAGTATAACACTTATCTAAATATTATGTTTATACATTTTTACAAATTATTATAAAAATCAGCGTAACAATGAGGAATGAACTCAATGAAGATGACGACGATGAGCTTGATGATGATGAGCTCGACGCTGAAGACGTAAAGTTATAATTTGGATCTTTGATGGAATCATCAGAATCGTATTAACAAGATCAGTTAAAGAATTATCTTTGTTAATTCCAGATGTACTTGGTTCTGGGTTTATAATTGAAAAACTGACGGGCGCAGTCACATCAGTGAAGATTTCAGCAGCTAAAACAATTTAAATAAAGTTTCATTTAAGGTGTTTGCACAAAAATTAGGTTTTTTGGTAGTTATAATAATATAATAAATTAAAAGCATACCTGTAAATGCAAGAGTTGTGGACACTAAAACAGACACTCTTCGTATTGTGACGGTTTATTAGCGGGGGTGCGATATGGTCGATAGACTATCACTAACACTTTGTTTTAAGTATTTGGTTTAATATTTAAGGTTTTTGTTTGATTTTACTTATAATTTTAAAATACAGCTGTAATTAAAATTAGTTTTTATTTCAATGCGGTCTGAACATTTTTGAATTTTGTTTTTTTTTTGTTGAAATATCAAGCAGTAGTGACCTTTACGAAGAAGTCTCGGAACAAGCAAATAAAGCTGCCGTTGTAGCTGGATGCTTGCGTACTACTGTATGGAGAAACGAACACATGCTGAAAGAAAGTAAAATGAAGATATACAAGACCTGCGTTGACCGATAATGACATACAGTATCGAAACCAGAGCCGACACCACGAGAACGAAGAGTCTCCTACGAACCACCGAAATGAAAACTCTCCGCCCTATCGCAGGATTGACCATGCGAGACAGAATACGAAATTCCGAAATTCGGAGGATCTGTGATGTCGAGGATGTCGTGCGATGGGGTAGAAACAGAAGACGTTACTGGAGAGATCACTTCGAAAGAATGGATCCGGTGAGAATGGTGAAAATAGCGGCAGACGAGATACCATCAACCAGCAGACCCCCTGGACGACCACCAAAGAGGTGGAAGGACAGCTGGACATCCGCGTCCCAGGAGTGAACCCGAGAATAAACAGGACCTAGTCCTAAAACAAGCTGAAGAAGTTTTTTTTTTCTCGACGAGCAAACTTTGGTCTTTAATGGGACTGCCGTTCTTAGCAACCTATAACAAAATATTTGTATGCATTTTCCTAACTAACCCGGCCAGGTGACAACACCATTTTGTCTATGGCAATTCACATGCAGACCTCATTGTAATTTAAGTTTTTATTTTAACTTCAATTTAATTTTAATGTTAGCTCCTAAGCAGTGATGCCACGAATAGTGCATTCGGTCATCCACCGAATACCGAATATTCGGCATAGAGCCAAACCAATTACCGAATATTTGGCCAATTATTCGGTGGCTGTCCATCACCTTCCAAGTCTTCACTATTGGTTGCCCAGCTCACCCCATTAAATCCCGCGCGTCTTGGCGAAAGGCTTTTCTGGGAAGCTGGAAACGTTTATGAAGAAAAGCGTAATCGCTGCTTCCAGATAACGCTGCCAAGATAGCCTTTCTTCATCACAACCTGCATATTTTAGATTTTAAATATTTGTAGAGGTAAGATATGAAAAAGTAACTTTTTTAATTTAATTTCGTATTTACAATGTTTTTGGGAATTACAGTGAAACTATACACATTCAATGAAATAAAACTAAATTTAATGGGGACAAGTGGCACAGTTCCCAAAAAAGTGGCAGTGGCAGAGGCAGCGTACTTTAACATACAGCCAACAAATGTAGGATTTATTCACGAAATGCTGTTTTCAAATGTTCAACTTTTTTATTTTTTAAACTAAAATTTCACCACATAATGGTAATGGAGAGAGCAATGGAATTCTTATTCCTTTTCTTTTAAATTGGTATTCAGCACGCCAAATATTCGGCCAAAATGTTACTATTGGGTACCTATTCGGCCGAATAGCAAAAAAGTAGCCGTATACAGAATAGTTACGGAATATTCATTGTAACACTACTCTTAAGTAAACTTTTAATTCTTTCTTAATTTTAAACTTTATTGTTCATAATTAAGTATTTTTTTGTTACTTGACTAATATGTTAGTATGAGGCTGACTTCCCTTGCTTTGAAATCTTGGTGCACTTTTGCCCATGCCACACCTGCTTCAAGGAAAGGCAGCAGGAGTTGCAGGGTTCATGCTCTTTTGAGATTTTGGTTATTTTGTGAGATACACATGCAGCATGTGTAATTGTGAACTTACATGCAACTTATATGGCAGATTATTATATTACAGACCTATCAAGTAGTGTTATAAAATTTCATTCCAGTGCATTTATTTCTCATTTATTGAAGCAAGAGACATCCCAATTTCTTAAATTTAACTTATAAATATAGTACTTATAGAAAATAAGATTGTATTTACATTGGTATGTTTTATTGCGTATTTTGTGATGAAATAATAAATAAGTATTAAGGTGTACTCTTGAAAAATTTTTTTTTTCTAAATTTAAAATAAAATTATTTTTTTCAAAAGCGTAGTTTTATTTTCACAATAATATATTTTATTTTCACAATAATATTTTTTTTTCATTGAATTTCATGAACATTTTTCATGAAATATTACAAAGCAGTGATACCGAATCGATGACAGCAGTCTAGGATTTAAAAAAACGAAATTATTATTAAAATAAGATAGTCCAGTTGCTAGCTCAGTGGTAGAGGGCTTGCATTCCATGCCGTGAGCTCGGCTTCGAATCCCACCGAAAGGAGGGTGTCGGAAAAAAAATACCGTTTCGGTGTTTATTTCAAATCCCAAAATAAAATACCAGCAAAGTTGACCAGCCTGCATAATAATGTGATCCTGTATATTATTGTTGATCAGTTACATAATATGTGATTGTTATGTGAAGCTTGTTACAATAAATTAAAAATTAAAATTTTAAAAATAAGTATAATTTTTGTTTGACAAGAGACAATACCTACTTAAAAAATAAACAGGTTAAAAAATAAATAAATAAATCACTTTTGTGTTCTTTCGGGTTTGACCCTAAGATTTATTATTAACACCGGCTATGAAAGTGAAAGTTTTAAACTTTATAAGGTTAAAAAATTGTTTATAATCCATGGACTTTACGCAAGAACATAAAACAATGTGACTAGGTACTTAGTATGTATTTTGATGAAGTGCAAAATTTATATAGCGCCTTTTATGACAGTGTGTCATTGCGAAGGCGCTTGTCCATATGATTGGATGAAGAGGTGAGTCTTGAGACGTCTTTTGTCTCTCCAAATCCAGTTCCCTCAGTGAGGCGGGAATAACATTCAAAGTCATTTGAGCGGCCGCCTTCAATGCCCTGTCTCCAAAAACAGTGCGGGGCTTTCTTGCAGGGATGTCCAGGCAGCTGCTTCTTGATGCAGCTGACCTCAGTGTCCTCACCAGCTCCATCAGGTACCCCGGAGCACTCCCACGCAGTGCTTTAAAGATGAGCAAGCCGACTTTGAAGGTGATCCTCTCAGAGATTTTCAGCCCATAGAGAGCTTAAAGGTGGGAAGTGATGTGGCAAGACTTTGCAGCCCCATATATCTGTGTGCGAAAGGAACAACGGGATGAGTCAAAAAAATTGGTACGCAAATTGATTCTTTATAGGCTTATATTGTATCTAAATAATCACTTTGCTTGCTAATTTTTTTGACTCATCCCGTTGTTCCTTGCGCCCACAGATATAAGTCTAGCTGCGTCGTTCTGTAACGATTGAAGCCTATTGACTTGATTTTTGTGCTGGACAGCATAAATCACATTGCATTAGTCGAGTCTGGCCACTACAAAGAAGTTCACAATCGCCTTTGTAGCACTTCAAGGCAGATTTTACTTTATTATGCGGTACTTTTTTATCAATTGCTAAGGACATTAGTCATAGCAAAGACCTATAGCTCATGGCAGGGGCTCCCGAATCTTTTTCAGCCCGCGGTGCACTTACAAGTTTAATATTTTTATCACGGCGCCCTACTTTAGTAAGCTTTATAGGTACCCGCGAACATTTGTTTTGGATAATGATAGAGGATTGACTCACGGCGCACACTTTGGGAACCCCTGGCTTATGGTATTCATGGTGAGATTTTTTTTTAACTTTGTGCTTAGTCCATCGTTCTTAGTCTATGTGAATATTGTAGGAATCTCTACACATTGAATTCACAGTCTCATACAGTTGCTGAGAACAAACAAAAAAATCTGAAAGTATATTTTAGGAAAATATTTTTTATGACGGTCGTTGCGTCCTTAGCCTGTCATAAGATCTTTGATCACAGCTCTTTTAGAAAAGATCCGTATCATTATCAACCACCATCTTTGTATTGTACGTGGAATTCAAAAACTGTCAAACACTGTCAAGTTATTTTGAAAGGATATTTTATGAAATATGGATTGTAGTTTTATGAAACAAGAAGTCAGTGATGCAGAAGAACTATTCTGGGAAGTGCCTGTTGATGATTTTGCAGGAATACAGTCTGATTATGGAATAGACATTAAACAGGAGCCACTAGATGAAATCAATCAAGAACCTGAACTCAGGACACAAGGTGAGAGCAGGAGACTCAGTTTACAGGAACGTATTTATTTTCACGACTGCAACCAAATTTAATTTTCTATAATTACAGCTGGCGGTTGTGAGAGGAATCCAGTCCAGGTGGATCATGTGTGCCATGCCTGCAGCTACAAGGTCAATCACAAGAAACTCCTGAGGCTCCACCAGTTGTTCAGTTGCTGCGAGCTGGAGCACACATCTGAATGTGTTACCGTCCCGGAGACAAGCAAGAGCCACCATCACAGACACACAACCTCAGGGAGCGGGCCAGCCACCTCAACAGATCAACAACTAATCAGCACTCACAACAAAAGTGAAGCAAGTGAAAGTGCATCAACTGTGCGCAATGTTCAGATCAAATCAAAATGGCAACGAGGTGTTAGAAAACAGGATTTACGACACCCTGAACCCAGCATACTTAAACCGTTTACCTGTGATCAATGCGATTTCAAAACAAGGACGTCAACTGCTTTGAGAACTCATAAATACAAACACACCGGTGAAAAACCATTTGCATGTGAAAAGTGTGATTTTAGATCTATATATCGAGATAGTTTGAAAGCACATAAACTAACTCACACTGGGTTTAAACCTTTTGCTTGTGAGCAGTGTGATTTTACCGCGATACGTTTGACTAATTTAAAAAAACACCTATTCACACACACTGGGCATATGCCATATTCTTGCGATCAATGTGATAAAAAATTTAAACAATTTGTGAATTTAAAAGCTCACAAATTGATGCATGCCGGAATTAAACCTTTTGTTTGTGATCGGTGTGATTATAAATCTACTAAAAAGGATAAATTAAAACTTCATTATTTAACACACACCGGCGTTAGACCGTTTGGTTGTGATCAGTGTGATAAAGATTTCACGCAGTTATCTAGTTTAAAAACTCACAAACTATCACATCTTGAGAATAAACAATTTTCCTGTAACATGTGTGATTATAAAACTGTACTTTTGGAAAATTTAAGGAGACATCAATTCAAGCCAGATGTGGTTACTTGTGATCATTGTGATTTCAAATCAATGGGAGCGTGTGCCTTGAAGATTCATAAATTAAAACATATAGCAGTTTACCCTTTTGCGTGTGATCAGTGTGGTTACAGGGCGAAACGAAAAGATTATTTGAAAATACACTTACAGGCACATTCCGGAGATAAACCATTTTCTTGTGATCAGTGTGATTATAGATGTGTGAACACAGGTCATTTGAAAAGACATAAATTAAAACACACTCGGCATTAACTGTTTGGTTGTGTGATTAGCACAAGCTAAATGAGAACCTGCAGGGAAAGTTTCTTGCTAAAAGATTAGCTGTTGATATGACCTGGGGATCTTTGCTAGTGATAATGTATAAGATTTACTCTTAGGAGACGACGACGCAGAATATGTTGCTCTATACGTGGAGCTAAGTTGCATCTACTCAGTGCTATCCAGTGATTCGTAGACTAGACGTGCCTAACTTAATTCTTCTTCACAAGTAGGTTTATTTTCTGGAGCACTTTCGGTGTTATCACATCGTCATAAAAAAAACAACTGCAAGCGCTTCAGAAAATAAACCAAGTCGTGAATAAAAACTTGATTTTTACTGTTACATTATAGATTTTAAATGAATCATTACTTTGTCCATACAACCTTAAAATGAAAACTTATATATTTTCACCAGCAAAGATCCCAGGCTTATGCCAACCAGTTATCTTTTAACAAGGAGAGAAGAGGGGGGTGAGTAGGTTCTCGTTTATTTTAAAGAAGACATTTGTGAGTAAACTTTGCCTCTACTGTGATTCAAGATAGAAGATAAAACACCGAAACATGAAAATAAGCCTATTAGTATAGTGTCGGAGTTAGAAACATGAAAATATGCCTATTAGTATAGTGTCGGAGTTGGAAACATGAAAATATGCCTATTAGTATAGTGTCGGAGTTGGAATTCCAGCCTTCTGGTATTGAACTCAAGTATTCTTTTGACAGGAGTACAAGAGCTGATGTTCTACCTTCATGTTTTTCACACTGTATAAAAGCTAGAACAAAGTTGGTACATGGGGAAACTTAATATATAAATAAATTAATTATTGTATATGTATAACATTTTCTATAAATGGAGAAAAGATAATAAAGTATTTATCTTGTAAGTGTGTGTCATTCATGTGTTTCTGTTCAACTGTTTCTGTGTGAACCACATGTGAGTTCTGTCGTCCATATGACTCCGTATAAGTCTACTGGTGTACACAGCTTTAAATGAATTTAGATGACAGCTAAATTAGGCGCTGTTACAAATTCGGACAGTAGTTGATTTATGGGTGTGCGGCGTGGACAATGACAGGAAAGTCTGCAGAAATTCTGGATGGATTTGAGAGGACTGAGGAGAGTGCTAAGGAAAATCCTGGGGCCCGTGAATGATGGCGAAACCTGGAGAATAAGATACAACAAAGATCTATGTAACATCTATGGGGCTCCCAGACTCTCTGTACATGCTAAATTAAACAGGTTAAGATGGGCCAGATATGTGCTGAGAATGCCATCTTCACGGGTACCAAAAAGGATGCTTGAGGTGCATCCAGATGGGAAATGAAGAATTGGCAGACCTAGGCTGAGATGGGAGGATGAGGTGAGGAAGGACGCAAACCAACTACTGCAGATGACCCGGGATCAAATCTAGGGGGGGCAGGTTTTGGAAAATTGAAGATCATGGTCATCAAAATATATCGGGGGGGTAGGCATCCAATCTCCTCTAGGAAGGGGCAAGACATGATCGAATAATGGTCAATTTAGTAATTGGTTAATTTTTCTCTTGGGTTCCTTCGGGTTTCTCCTGGGTACGCCCATGGCAGGTGACAGACTGGAAAGACGCAGCGGTAGACAGGAGGAGTCGGAGGCCAAGGCTCGATATGAGCTGTATGGTCATCGAAGAAGAAGGTGCGACGTCAGGTCCTTAAAACTGCTAAAATCAATGTTTATTACTTTTTATTTCTTCCACAAAATATTAAATTGTAGCAATTCAGTCCAGTCACAGCTTTAAATGAATTTGGAAGTCACGTTGAATTATCAAAAGTGGCGAAATAGACGATGTTAATGAAAATAGCATTAGTTCCGATTTAGACACATTCATTTTAAGCCGTGCAGGTCTATACAAGGATACCTAGTAGTAAACTTTGTGGCCTTCAAACTCCTAAAATAAATGGGTATTATTTATTTTTTTACCTAAAAAACTCAGCGATTCATTAGACGTTAGTTCCGATTTTTGCCACGCTGTATAGATCTGTAATACTGTTATTTTAGTTTGGCTGTGAATACACAGATGACAGTAGTATATATTTTTTCAGAGACGTGTACCAACATTGTTTTCATGAAATAAATATAGTATGAGTGAAGATAATATTTTTTATCGATTTATTTTTATCAACTAATAATACAGGAAGCCTAGTGAAATAATTGAAATTATTTTAACTTCAAGGGCTGACACTTAGATGGCGTTGTACATACTACCATAGACACTTAAATTCATGAGAACACATAATATGAATCACGAATTTTCAAAAACTCTAGTCATGCTGCCTTTCCTTGAAACATGGGCAGCAGATTTTTACATTTTTTGCAAGATTGAAAGTTTTTTTGTATGTACAGCTAGGTTCGTGCTTACACATGCTGCATGAGTAGTGTGTAGGTAAAACCTAAACACGCAAATAAGATGCACTTAAACTTCTTAACACGTTGTTCTTGAAGGGATAGCATGTGGCGAGTGGAACATATTTATTTTCACAGATAAGAGGGGTCAGCCTTTCACCAACCGCTTCACTTGAAGTCGGGGTTTCCCCATGCTTAGGTACCTACTGGGGGCAGCGAGCAGGATATATTTTCTTAAAGCTTTGTAAACTTTGCCAGTTGTATAAACGCAACTAAGCTACACATGTAGTGTAACTTCTTGCCGCGTTAGCCCCGAAGGGATCGCATGTGGCGAGTTGAACCTATTTATATTTACAGGTAAGGGGGCCGGCCTTACGCCAACCACTTCAGTTGAAGTGGAGGTTTCCCAGCTCCCGAGAGTGCTGGTACTCATTTATTGTGAAGGCTGAGTAAACCTGCCGGTATTTTATTTTGGGGTTTGAAATAAACACCGAAACGGGAAATCATTTCTGACACCCTCGGTGGGATTCGAACCCGAGCTTTCGGCATGGAATGCAAGCACTCTACCACCTGAGCTATCGACCGGACTATGATTTTTAAGTTTGAGTTTGACCGGTCCGTAGTCTAATGGTAACACTTCAGACTTGTAAATGGAAGGTTGTGGGTTCGAATCCCGGCAAAGGACAAAAAATTCCATTTATATTTTGAAAAATGCTCTTCGCTGAAAAGTTCATAAACCTTTTACCAAAGACCGGTCACCAAAGGTCCATCCAGCCTTACAGCAACTACTGCGGGTCCTGCTTGAGAATTCGCGCTTTCTGCAGCGACGACCAAGCTCGTAACAAGTCCGGTCGATATTAGTAGAATTCAGCTCAGTTGGTAGATTTCTTTCATTCCATGCCGAGAGCAAGGGTTCGATCCCCAACGAAGGATTTCCCGTTTCGGTGTCTATTTCAAACCCAAAATAAAAACCGGCAAGGTGTATTCAACCTTCACAAGAAATCAGAACCAACCCCCCAGAAAACCAGAAAGTGGTTGGTGTGAGGTCGGCCCCCTTAGGGTAGACTGGGTACGGTTGTACAAGGTACGGTTGAAACAACTCCAATATCTCAGAAACTATGAGCGATGCGAAGAAGGGTCCTAAGGAAGAGTTAAGCAGGGTGCATGTCACTACACGATTCTTCCTAATGTTCCACCCTTCGCGCGCAGACAACCCTTGCTTGAGGTCCCATTGTGTTTTTTCAATAAAAAGTAAGTATTTTAAGGCATTTATTTATGAATATATCTAGAGTTCTAATATTCTTATCGCATTTCATTATGTTCGTGATCAACTATTGTGTTTTAGAGATTATATTGTTTGTGTTGGTTTTGGTAATTATACCTCATGTCCGTGCTCGTTTTATTGCCAGAGCTGGGGGTGGGTACGGTTGTAACAATTTTCGTGGGGACGGTTGTAACATAGATTTTTTTCTTTTTTTCTTTGCAGATTCCTAGACAACGCAAAAGAAAAACCACAAGAGAGCAAGCAGACATAGCGATTTACATAAACGCGTAAAATGAACTAAAACTGGGGGTTTCTTTGCAAAAAGCTGCGGAAAAGTATAGAGTAAACTACGTCACTTGAATTAAATACAAACAAAAGAGAGATGCAGCTAGTGGAGATATTCAGAATGTTTAATGCCTATTGTGATGTCAATAGTATATTTTTGTTATTAAACTGATTTGATTGCATTAATTATGTTTCATTTTGTATTGTTTCAACTGCCCCCCAAGACTGTTACAACCGTCCCTGGTATGGAGTCAGTTGTAACAAGTGGATACTCTCAATAAAACGTTTGATTTCCCGAAAACTGGTTTACTTATGGTTCTGGTTTTGTGATAATTTCAAAGGTAAAAGACCAAGCTTCAATCCCAATTGCTTCAATCCTTGTTTATTGTCTTAGATACTGTCTAGCAAGCAATCAAAGTAAAATTGTTACAACCGTACCCAGTCTACCCTACTTACCCGCAAAAATAAATAGGTCCCGAATCGCCACATGCGACCCCTTTGGAAGTAACGTAGGCAAGAAGTTACACTGTATGTGTAGCTTAATTGCGTTGCGTTGCGAAATGAAAACTGAAACGGGAAATCAAGATTTGTGGCGATCGAGCCCTAGCCCATTTTGGTATTGAGCCCGAGCGTGACCAACTGAGCTATCGATGCGTGAGTCGTACCTATATTTTTTTCTACGCATAATTTATCTGCGGTTTGCCGTTTCAAGGATTTCTTATAAAAAATAATTAATTAGGTCAAATTCCTCGAATTAAGAAATTACATAGAAAAATCACGCATTCTTTAGTATATGGGGACTGGGCATTTCCATGTAGGTGCACTTGTGGGAATTTACAGATACCTATAAAAACATGATTAATTATGAATCTTTAATCTAAAATCTAAGATAAATTGACATTTAAGATTCATATTTAATGTTTATCCACAAGCAGACAATGTTTACCCAATACTTTGATTTATAGGTTAGTATGAGGCTAACCACTCATACTGTAAAAAATCTTCACTTTGCCAATGTCACCCCTGTTTAAGGGAAGGTCGGCAAGAGTTGCAGGGCTTATGCTCATTTGAGATTGGGGTTTATCTTGCAGGTTCACATGCGGCATGTTTAAGCGCGTACTTAAACGTGTCTGTTTGTGGGAATACATTTACTTACCTAATATAAATCTTAAATGTAATAAATCTTTGCAACTTAGATTATAGATTATAGACACGTTAAGTTCGCGCTTACAAATTACCAATTACGTCGTCATAAATAATTTTCCGTTTCGGTGTTTATGCCAAACGCAAAACAAAAATACTGGCAAGGTTTACTCAGCCTTCCACAGATATATAAGAAGCAGTCCCCTCGGGAGCTGGGAAACCCTCACGTTTAGTGAAGTCGTTGGCATAAGGCAACCTTTGAAAATAGATAGATTCCTCACGCCACATGCGACCCCTTCAGGGACAACGTGGTAAGGAATCGCACTGTATGTGCAGCTTAGTTGTGTGTGGTGGCTATATGAGTCCGAAGTGACTCGGTTATGAATGCGTGCAATTCCAATAAAAATATGAGAGTGAAAATCCCACAGGAATATCCAAAAGAGTAGATACGATGAGATGGTTCGGGCATCTAGAAAGAATAGACGATGAACAACTGACAAAAGAGAACAAGTAAAAAGGGAATGTCAAAGGTAAGCGTAGAAGAGGAAGACCGAGGAAAAAATGGATTAATGAAATAAGCGAGATCTGGCTCTGTTGGTTGCCATCTTCTTGTGAAAGCAGTGGCTTTTTGTGCCTGCCATCTGTCTCTGTTGGTTGCCATCCTCTTGTAAAGGCAATCGGCCATTCATCCGAAGGGCGTTGAAGCCACAGTGGACCATTCCACCATAAACTATGAGAAATTAATTGAGATGGTAACATACCACGTGAAACACAGTCGCTTGGGTTCTCGTCCCCTGAGATGTGATAAAAGTTCTGAGGGGGTAAAGATTTCACGCAGTTATCTAGTTTAAAAACTCACAAACTATCACATCTTGAGAATAAACTATTTTCCTGTAACATGTGTGATTATAAAACTGTACTTTTGGAAAATTTAAGGAGACATCAATTCAAGCCAGATGTGGTTACTTGTGATCATTGTGATTTCAAATCAATGGGAGCGTGTGCCTTGAAGATTCATAAATTAAAACATATAGCAGTTTACCCTTTTGCGTGTGATCAGTGTGGTTACAGGGCGAAACGAAAAGATTATTTGAAAATACACTTACAGGCACATTCCGGAGATAAACCATTTTCTTGTGATCAGTGTGATTATAGATGTGTGAATACAGGTCATTTGAATAGACATAAATTAAAACACACTCGGCATTAACTGTTTGGTTGTGTGATTAGCACAAGCTAAATGAGAACCTGCAGGGAAAGTTTCTTGCTAAAAGATTAGCGGTTGATATGACCTGGGGATCTTTGCTAGTGATAATGTATAAGATTTACTCTTAGGAGACGACGACGCAGAATATGTTGCTCTATACGTGGAGCTAAGTTGCATCTACTCAGTGCTATCCAGTGATTCGTAGACTACACTGAGAAAAATATCCTATTGTGAGAATTGGAAAAGTGGGACAATTGGATAACGAGCTATTCCTACAATAGACGAAATCCAATTGAGATCCAATTGAGATAGTCTATTGTGACAATAGGATTTTTTGGTCTATTGTAAGAATAGGAAAAGTGTGACAATTGGATAAATCTATTCTGACAATTGGATAAATCTATTCTGAGAATAGAGTGAAACCTATTCTCCTAATAGGCTCGTCCTATTCCCCTAATAGCCTTCCTTCTCTTCTTCTAATATATATTTCTTTTTCGGCCTACGGCCGTTCGGGTGCCCTCCAGCTAGTTGCCCCAATAGACCTATATACCCTTCCCTTCCAGGGGTATTTAGGGCCTGGACAACCACTTCCCCAAATCCTACACGTACCTTAAGTAGCACATAGCAGCACGCACTATGTGCCACGCACTATGTGCGCACATATGTGCCACTGAAGATACGTGGAGGATATGGGGTCATGGTTGTCCTGGCCCATACATGAGTATAATAGCGGTCCACTGGAAGCATCTAGCTGGAGATCACCCGAGCGCGGCCTGCGGAAAAAAAGACAACAAAAATACAGAGTTATGTAGTTATCGCACGACGTGCATTTTATTGATCAGAAAAGCCATATAATTAGACAAACAATACATAATGATCAGCATTAAAAATAGAAACAGCACACAGGAGTCCAGGGGCAGCGGCGGCGGTAGTGGGTCGTCCAGGGTAGTGGTAGTGGGTTGTCAGAAGTTTCCATGTTCTCTGAGGACAAAAAAGAAAAGAACGTGTAAGTATTGCGTCCATATGCGGCTATAATTCCACCACAATTCCAAACAGATGCGTTAATATGCCAAATAACAGTAAAATAGCGATTTAAATATATGATTATTATATTACATTCTTATTATATTAACTCTCTTGTACCTGAGACGTGAAAGTAGAGAAAGCGTTACAAGCATTCAAGGCAATGCATGCAGGCAGATAACAAAATACTTAATTTGATAACGGAACTTACCCCTTCAAGCAGACTCAAGATGAGCATCAGGAGTTAAAAACTCTTGTAGATCTCCTTCACTACATTGTGTATGTTGAAAATGCGCGGACTTAATGGCAAAACTCACTACTTTATAAATTATTAGCCGTGTTCACAGAGTATAGGTAATTTCGTTCACCGCGTTAGTGACAGCACAGGGCGAAAGAGGCAGAAGGAAACACACTGACGGCGCAGCTGCAACGCCCGCGCACTAGGGATTAGAGATGAGCAAATAAAAAAAAACGATATTTATTAAATCGATATTTTCAAACACTATCGAAATATATCGAGGAAAAAATATCGATTTTCGATAAATCGATATTATAAATATATCGGTCGCTGGCGGATAGCGTCTCAAAATTTCGAAATTTTTGTCTAAAAAAATCTATCTGCTGACAGAGGGGGGGGGGGGGGGTTGAAACAGGAACATTTTCAAAATCTTAAATCTGACAAACCCCTTTGCGGGGGGGGGGGGGGGGGTTGTGTTTTGAAGCTAAAATTTTTACATAACAAATCGTAAGTCTTCTCCTAATTATTGTTCTTTAGGAATTAAATGTTCGTGTCTCCAACCCCCCTCCCCCCTTTCTTGTTGACAGATGCTATGCACCAAAACATTTTGAGACGTAACCCGCCAGCGAACGATATTTTTTTGGAAAATTTCGGTATTTTTTTAAACGCATTTCAACATTGTAAATTATTTTATATATTATAAAATTATTAATAATTATACTCATAATTAGTATTTGTTATTAATACAATTAATACAAATACAATTACAATACAAGTTACAATTAATATTTGAATAATGATTAATTTAATTAAAACTATTTAGTTATAAGTATAATTATTAATAACTTTATCCCCCCCCTCCCCCTCCCCGTGGACAGATCTTTTTTGTATCGATATATCAAAATATCATTATTTTTTCCTTGATATATTTCGATAGTGTTTAAAAATATCGATTCCATAAATATCGATATTTTTTTCATGTGCCCATCCATAGACGTAGGGCGCAAGGCGCTGCGTACGCGGCGGACCCCCCCCCCCCCTCCCCAAACCGTCAAGGCAATTCCACCAATTAGGTGGCGACGCCGCAGCTTTTGCAATGTGAACTGTACACCTAGTATGAATTTTTTCATAATACTCTAGTATTGAGTATTCGAGAAAAATATATGTGAACTTGAAAAGCACCTCTAGCTAAAAAAGTTTGAACAATTTTAATAGACTACAAGCAATTCTCACAATTGGACTATATTATATCGGCTCGGGTGAAATAGCCGAGAATGGCCGAGAACTGCCGAAAGCCCACCGATAACCAATTGACACAATAGACTGCCTATTGTCACAATCGGAAATCCCTCTAATAGGATTTTGACGGTTCCTACAATCGACCACATTCCATTCTTAGAATAGACCGACAATTCCTACAATAGGATATTTTTCAATAGACTTATCCAATTGAAAAATTTCTCTCAGTGTAGACGTTCCTAACTTAAAGTTCTTCTTCTCATGTAGGTTTATTTTCTGGAGCACTTTCGGTGTTATCACATCGTCATAAAAAAAACAACTGCAAGCGCTTCAGAAAATAAACCAAGTCGTGAATAAAAACTTGATTTGTATTGTTACATTATAGATTTTAAATTAATCTTCACTATGTCCATACGCCAACCTTAAAATGAAAACTTATATATTTTCACCAGCAAAGATCCTAGGCTTATGCCAACCAGTTATCTTTTAACAAGGAGAGAAGAGGGCGGTGAGTAGGTTCTCGTTTATTTTAAAGAAGACATTTGTGAGTAAACTTTGCCTCTACTGTGATTCAAGATAGAAGATAAAACACCGAAACATGAAAATATGCCTATTAGTATAGTGTCGGAGTTGGAATTCTAGCCTGCTGGTATTGAACTCAAGTATTCTATTGACAGCAGTACACAGAGCTGATGTTCTACCTTCATGTTTTTCACACTTTATAAAAACTAGAACAAAGTTGGTACATGGGTAAACTTAATATATAAATAAATTCATTATTGTATATGTAGAACATTTTCTATAAATGGAGAAAAGATAATAAAGTATTTATCTCGTAAGTGTGTGTTATTCATGTGTTTCTGTTCAACTGTTTCTGTGTGAACCACATGTGAGTTCTGTCGTCCATATGACTCCGTATAAGTCTACTGGTGTACACAGCTTTAAATGAATTTAGATGACAGCTAAATTAGGCGCTGTTACAAATTCGGACAGTAGTTGATTTACGGGTGTGCGGCGTGGACAATGACAGGAAAGTCTGCAGAAATTCTGGATGGATTTGAGAGGACTGAGGAGAGTGCTAAGGAAAATCCTGGGGCCCGTGAATGATGGCGAAACCTGGAGAATAAGATACAACAAAGAGCTATGTAACATCTATGGGGCTCCCAGACTCTCTGTACATGCTAAATTAAACAGGTTAAGATGGGCCAGATATGTGCTGAGAATGCCATCTTCACGGGTACCAAAAAGGATGCTTGAGGTGCATCCAGATGGGAAATGAAGAATTGGCAGACCTAGGCTGAGATGGGAGGATGAGGTGAGGAAGGACGCAAACCAACTACTGCAGATGACCCATGATCAAATCTAGGGGGGGCGGGTTTTGGAAAATTGAAGATCATGGTCACCAAAATATATCGGGGGGGGGGGTAGGCACCCAATCTCCTCTAGGAAGGGGCAAGACATGATCGAATAATGGTCAATTTAGTAATTGGTTAATTTTTCTCTTGGGTTCCTTCGGGTTTCTCCTGGGTACGCCCATGGCAGGTGACAGACTGGAAAGACGCAGCGGTAGACAGGAGGAGTCGGAGGCCAAGGCTCGATATGAGCTGTATGGTCATCGAAGAAGAAGGTACGACGTCACGTCAGGTCCTTAAAACTGCTAAAATCAATGTTTATTACTTTTTATTTCTTCCACAAAATATTAAATTTTAGCAATTCAGTCCAGTCACAGCTTTAAATGAATTTGGAAGTCACGTTGAATTATCAAAAGTGGCGAAATAGACGATGTTAATGAAAATAGCATTAGTTCCGATTTAGAACACATTCATTTTAAACCGTGCAGGTCTGTACAAGGATACCTAGTAGTAAACTTTGTGGCCTTCAAACTCCTAAAATAAATGGGTATTATTTATTTTTTTACCTAAAAAACTCAGCGATTCATTTGACGTTAGTTCCGATTTTTGCCACGCTGTATAGATCTGTAATACTGTTATTTTAGTTTGGCTGTGAATACACAGATGACAGTAGTATATTTTTTTCAGAGACGTGTACCAACATTGTTTTCATGAAATAAATATAGTATGAGTGAAGCATTGAGGTATATATACTAGAGAAGTAACTCTTCTCGAAACACGTAGCACCCTGCAGTAGGTCAAAAATCGTACTCGAGAAAAACGGCCCGCCAGTCTCACGCAGACTTACTCAGCGAGCGGACGAGACAGGTGCTAATACATACTGCTATAAATGGCTAAATATTGTGATTGGAGTTTTCAAACACCTTTGTTTGTGAACTTGATCAATTATACTACATGCACAAATTAAAAATATATAAAATCCTAGCACAAATTAATTATTAAAACAATTGTTTAACTTTAAAAATTTCGTCGCTGTGAAGTCAGCCCGACATATCGAACGCATAAGTAGAGCTTCATATTTTTCCCCTACAAGTAGGGGAAAAAATATTAATGAAAATACGAAACAACGTATGAGCTACATTTTGTGTTTCAATCGATGTTTATCGACTCATGAACTGTTTGCAATTTTAAAAATATTACGTGTGATATAATTTATTTTTGTAAAAAAAAAGTTTTTCTTAAATCTATTTTCATTAATTTCACACATTTAACATAGACATATGGTTTTATACTACCGGGTTGCTGGTTGAAGACGAACTGGAGTAAAATTACGTAAAAGTGTCATGTTTGCCCGCCGAGAAAAAAACAACTTTGGAACATCTATGCGGAGAACGCTTAGAATATATTGTGAGCATATATCTGAATATACTGTATTATGAGTTATGACTTTCATATTTCCAGAGGAATGTAGTACATTTATAAATTGTAGGGGAGTAAAGTGTTAGTCTAACTTTTCCTACAGCATACTTCAATTATCTGAATTCTTTATTTACTTATTCCTTGACTTATAGGTTGGTATGCGGCTGACCACCCATGCTGTAAAAATGGTTCACTTTGCCAATGTCACCCCTGTCTCAGGGAAGGACGGCAAGAGTTGCAGGGTGTATGTCCATTTGAGATTTGGTTTTTATGTTGTAGGTTCACATGAGGCATGTGCAAGCGCGAACTTGTATGTGTCTGGTTGTGAGAATGCATGTAATGTGAATCTCCAATGTAACATATCTTTGCAACTTAGATTAGATTAGATTAGATTATTTTTATGAAACCTTTGTTAAATGTAAAATGTTATTCTGGAAATTTCATTTTATTTTGACATGCATATTTTAATATATCCTTAACTGAACTTAACCGAACCTTAACCGAACTTAAACCGAACCATAACCGAACTTAACCGAACCTTAACCGAACTTAACCGAACCTTAACCGAACTTAACCGAACCTTAACCGAACTTAACCGAACCTTAACCGAACATAACCGAACCTTAACCGAACTTAACCGAACCTTAACCGAACTTAACCGAACCTTAAACGAACTTAACCGAACCTTAACCGAACATAACCGAACCTTAACCGAACTTAACCGAACCTTAACCGAACCTTAACCGAACTTAACCGAACCATAACCGAACTTAACCGAACCTTAACCGAACTTAACCGAACCTTAACCGAACTTAACCGAACCTTACCCGAACTTAACCGAACCTTAACCGAACTTAACCGAACTTAACCGAACCTTAACCGAACCTTACCCGAACTTAACCGAACCTTAACCGAACTTAACCGAACTTAACCGAACCATAACCGAACTTAACCGAACCTTAACCGAACTTAACCGAACCTTAACCGAACTTAACCGAACCTTAACCGAACTTAACCGAACCTTAACCGAACTTAACCGAACCTTAACCGAACTTAACCGAACCTTAACCGAACTTAACCGAACCATAACCGAACTTAACCGAACCTTAACCGAACTTAACCGAACCATAACCGAACTTAACCGAACCTTAACCGAACTTAACCGAACCTTAACCGAACTTAACCGAACCTTAACCAAGAGTTGCAGGGTGTATGTCCATTTGAGATTTGGTTTTTATGTTGTAGGTTCACATGAGGCATGTGCAAGCGCGAACTTGTATGTGTCTGGTTGTGAGAATGCATGTAATGTGAATCTCCAATGTAACATATCTTTGCAACTTAGATTAGATTAGATTAGATTTTATGAAACCTTTGTTAAATGTAAAATGTTATTCTGGAAATTTCATTTTATTCTGACATGCATATTTTAATATAATAACTGTAGGGGAATTCTGTATCATAGAATAATGAGATCTCAACCCTTTTTGTCGTGTTTGAAGTGTGCCATGTGTTTCGTAAAATTATTGCTATCTCGTTTTAACCTGAGAGTACAGTGCGCGTTATTCGATGCAGAAGCGGGATAAAAACTGATTGTCTCCTTGCATCTGCATTAAAACGTTTCCAACGGACTTCGGCTTGACATTTTTTTTCCTGATTGTATGATGGTTACGACTCTATAATATATATCTCAATGGAGTGAAGATAATATTTTTTATCGATTTATTTTTATCAACTTATAATACAGGAAGCCTAGTGAAATATTTTAAATTATTTTAACTTCAAGGGCTGACACTTAGATGGCGTTGTACATACTACCATAGACACTTAAATTCATAAGAACACATAATAATATGAATCACGAATTTTCAAAAACTCTATTCATGCTGCCTTTCCTTGAAACATGGGCAGCAGATTTTTACATTTTTTGCAAGATTGAAAGTGTTTTTGTATGTACAGCTAGGTTCGTGCTTACACATGCTGCATGAGTAGTGTTTAGGTAAAACCTAAACCTCGCAGCGAACACGCAACACGTTGTTCTTGAAGGGATAGCATGTGGCGAGTGGAACATATTTATTTTCACAGATAAGAGGGGTCAGCTTTTCACCAACCGCTTCACTTGAAGTCGGGGTTTCCCCATGCTTAGGTACTGGGGGCAGCGAGCAGGATATATTTTCTTAAAGCTTTGTAAACTTTGACAGTTGTATAAACGCAACTAAGCTACACATATAGTGTAACTTCTTGCCGCGTTATCCCCGAAGGGGTCGCATGTGGCGAGTTGAACCTACAGGTAAGGGGGCCGGCCTTACGCCAACCACTTCAGTTGAAGTGGAGGTTTCCCAGCTCCCGAGAGTGCTGGTACTCATTTATTGTGAAGGCTGAGTAAACCTGCCGGTATTTTATCTTGGGGTTTGAAATAAACACCGAAACGGGAAATCATTTCTGACACCCTCGGTGGGATTCGAACCCGAGCTTTCGGCATGGAATGCAAGCACTCTACCACCTGAGCTATCGACGAGACTATGATTTTTAAGTTTGAGTTTGACCGGTCCGTAGTCTAATGGTAACACTTCAGACTTGTAAATGGAAGTTTGTGGGTTCGAATCCCGGCAGAGGACAGAAAATACCATTTATATTTTGAAAAATGCTCTTCGCTAAAAATTCATAATCCTTTTAGACCGGTCACCAAAGGTCCATCCAGCCTTACAGCAACTGCGGGTCCTGCTTGAGAATTCGCGCTTTCTGCAGCGACGACCAAGCTCGTAACAAGTCCGGTCGATATTAGTAGAATTCAGCTCAGTTGGTAGATTTCTTGCATTCCATGCCGAGAGCAAGGGTCCGATCCCCAACGAAGGATTTCCCGTTTCGGTGTCTATTTAAAACCCAAAATAAAAACCGGCAAGGTGTATTCAACCTTCACAAGAAATCAGAACCAACCCCCCAGAAAACCAGAAAGTGGTTGGTGTGTGAGGTCGGTCCCCTTACTTACCCGCAAAAATAAATAGGTCCCGAATCGCCACATGCGACCCCTTCGGAAATAACGTAGGCAAGAAGTTACACTGTATGTGTAGCTTAATTGCGTTGCGTTGCGAAATGAAAACTGAAACGGGAAATCAAGATTTGTGGCGATCGAGCCCTAGCCCATTTTGGTATTGAGCCCGAGCGTGACCAACTGAGCTATCGATGCGTGAGTCGTACCTACCTACCTATATTTTTTTCTACGCATAATTTATCTGCGGTTTGCCGTTTCAAGGATTTCTTATAAAAAATAATTAATTAGGTCAATTCCTCGAATTCAGAAATTATTATCAGAAAGTATTTCCATGTAGGTACACTCGTGGAAATTTACAGATAGGTATAAAAACATGATTCATTAAGAATCTTTAATCTAAAATCTAAGATATATTGACATTTGACAATGCTAGGTCCATCACGAGAAAGGTTGAGAGCATACATGATTTGTTTGTCGAACATGATCTGCACTTTCTGACACTTAATGAAACATGGCATGACAGTTCGGAGTCGATTGCAGTAAATGCTCTTCGCAATTATGGATATGCAGTTTTTGACAAGGCCAGACCTCGCAGCCCACACGCTGAAGGCCTACTGACAACTAATCATGGCGGTGTTGCCATAGTCTGTAAACCAGAATTGCGCATATCCAACATCGCCCCCCTTGGATCATATACAACCTTCGAGTACGCGGGATGTAGACTTACCCTTCAGGGCTCATCATTCGTAGTCCTGACCGTTTACAGGCCTGGCTCGAATCCAGTCACTGCTGATTTCTTTAATGAGTTAACCACCATGTTGAGTCTTACATCTCACCTAAAGATACCTATTATACTGACTGGTGATTTCAATATTCATATAGAAAGGCAAGCTGATCCGCATGCAAAGAAGCTTAACAGACTGCTGGTTGACCACAGCCTCTTGCAGTGGGTCGTATCTCCCACTCACGATGCCGGAGGAACCCTTGACTTGCTCATCACACGCAGCGACTGCACCCCATCATCTACAGCTGTTATCGATGTGGGACTTTCTGACCATCGGCTGATCGTTGCTGGGTTTTGTCTCTCAATTCCATCGCCTCTCTACACTACTATTATTACCAGAAATTGGAAGGACTTCTGCCCCAAAAAATTTCGGTTTCGTCTTGAGAACTCTGTCTTGTGCTCTGACGCCATCTATACTGACCAAAACATATACCATCTTGTAGGACAGTACAATTCTACACTCAACGACATCCTAGATGAGCTTGCTCCATTCACTTCGAAAACATTGCGAGTGCGTGGCTCTCGACATCTGTGGTTTGACTCCAACTGCAGAGCTGAAAAAGCCAAGGTCCGCAAACTCGAAAGGGTTTACAGGCGACTGAAGACCTCTGTTTCTAAGAATGCTTGGATTTCTGCCCAGAAGTTGTATGTACAACTCATTGAAAAAGTTAAATCTGCTTACTGGAGAGAACAAATTCACACTCACAAAGATAATCCAAGGAGATTATGGCAAGATTTACGGAATGTCATGGAGACACCTAATGCGTCGATGCCCACTAGCCTGAATGCTGAACAATTTAAGACTGCATTCAAGACGAAACTTGATGGAATATCTGCATCCCTTCCATATAGCACTGCGGCCATAGTTGCAACACCATGCTCGATCAAATTTAACACCTTTGCTCGTGTGACTGAGATTGAGCTTAAGAAGACCATCAGCAATTCTCCCACCAAGCATTGTCAGCTGGATCCCATACCCACACGACTGCTCAAAGAGAACCTTGATCTCCTTTTACCCCTGACTGTTAAAATTATGAATATATCTCTGATGCATGGAGTCGTACCGGCATCCTGGAGGATTTCGCATGTCACTCCTCTAATTAAGAAAAATACACTCGACGCTGACGACCCAACCAACTATAGGCCAATTTCAGGCCTCCCCTTTTTATCTAAAGTGCTTGAGCGTACCATTGCATCCCAGCTGATGACTCACCTCGAGAATAACAACTTATTGCAGAAATATCAGTTCGCTTATAGGAAGCATCATTCAACTGAGTCCGCCCTCACAAGGCTGACATCCGACTTAATTGTGGGAGTGGCATCAGGTGACATTGGTTTAGTAACGGTTCTCGACATGAGTGCCGCCTTTGACACTGTCGATCATGAAATGCTTCTTCATTGTCTGGAGTCTGAGTATGGCATCTGTGGTACTGTCATCGAATGGCTGCGCTCGTACCTGTATAATAGAAGGTGGTCCATTAGGCTTAAGTCTGACTCAACCAAAGAAGATCTTGTTTCTCAAGGAGTACCCCAAGGATCAGTCCTTGGTCCAATCCTCTTTATCTTGTACATTGGCTGTATTGATAATATTTTGGAGGAGTGTGGCATGCGAAGCTATGCATATGCTGATGATCGTGTCCTCGTTGGTTTTTGCAGTCCCGACAAAAAAGACGATCTTTTGGCCAGGACCACCCATTGCTTGGAAAGACTCACAAACGTTATGGCCTATAGACGTCTCAAACTGAATCCAACCAAGACTGAGTTCATGTGGGTCGCCTCTCCGGGTCGGCAGCACCTCTTGGGTACTCAGCCAATCTTTTTCTCTGGTGCAAGCATAATACCATCCTCCACCATATCCGTCCTTGGTGTCTTACTAGACGGAGCACTATCGATGGAGGCACAAGTGTCCAGGACAGTGAGCACAGCTTTCTTCTATATCCGCCAATTGAGCCTCATCTCAAGATGTTTGCCTGTGGATGCTGTCAAAAGCCTCGTAGCTGCTTTCGTCGTCTCCCGATTAGACTACTGCAATATCATATATGCTGGACTACCGCAGAAATTGTTTGATCGGCTGCAAATGGCTTTCAATGCTGCTGCCAGGGCAATTTTTCGACAGGGAAAGAGCTGTCATATTTCGCCACTGCTGAGAGAACTGCACTGGCTGAGGGTCCGAGAGAGGGTGGAATTTAAGTTGTGTCTCACTGTGCATAGGGCCCTGAACGGCACTGCACCCCCATGTCTCGCTGAGCTATGCTCTGTCGATGGGACTTCAAAAAGACCACTACGCTCTGCCCTTACTGCTGTCAACAAGGTTATAGTGCCCAATAGAGCAAACACATCAAACTTTGCAGACAGAAGCTTTGCGGTGGCCGGGCCGGTGGCCTGGAACAATTTACCCATCGGTGTTCGCGCGAACCAGCCTACCACCACCTTCAGAAAGGAACTGAAGACACTACTTTTCTCGAGAAGCCATGGCGCCCTTGAGATGGTCCTGGACCATTAAATGGCGCCACAGGAAAGAAATCATCCATCATCATCATCATCATTTAAGATTCATATTTAATGTTTACCCACAAGCAGACAATGTTTACCCAATACATACTTTAATTTATAGGTTAGTATGAGGCTAACCACTCATACTGTAAAAAATCTTCACTTTGCCAATGTCACCCCTGTTTCAGGGAAGGTCGGCAAGAGTTGCAGGGCTTATGCTCATTTGAGATTGGGGTTTATATTGCAGGTTCACATGCGGCATGTTTAAGCGCGTACTTAAACGTGTCTGCTTGTGGGAATACATTTAATATAAACCTTAAATGTAATAAATCTTTGCAAGATTATAGATTATAGACACGTTAAGTTCGCGCTTACAAATTACCATTTAATACGTCGTCATAAATAATTTTCCGTTTCGGTGTTTATGCCAAACGCAAAACAAAAATACTGGCAAGGTTTACTCAGCCTTCCACAGATATATAAGAAGCAGTCCCCTCGGGAGCTGGGAAACCCTCACGTTTAGTGAAGTCGTTGGCATAAGGCAACCTTTGAAAATAGATAGATTCCTCACGCCACATGCGACCCCTTCAGGGACAACGTGGTAAGGAATCGCACTGTGTGTGCAGCTTAGTTGTGTGTGGTGGCTATATGAGTCCGAAGTGACTCGGTTATGAATGCGTGCAATTCCAATAAAAATATGAGAGTGAAAATCCCACAGGAATATCCAAAAGAGTAGATACGATGAGATGGTTCGGGCATCTAGAAAGAATAGACGATGAACAACTGACAAAAGAGAACAAGTAAAAAGGGAATGTCAAAGGTAAGCGTAGAAGAGGAAGACCGAGGAAAAAATGGATTAATGAAATAAGCGAGATCTGTCTCTGTTGGTTGCCATCTTCTTGTGAAAGCAGTGGCTTTTTGTGCCTGCCATCTGTCTCTGTTGGTTGCCATCCTCTTGTAAAGGCAATCGGCCATTCATCCGAAGGGCGTTGAAGCCACAGTGGACCATTCCACCATAAACTATGAGAAATTAATTGAGATGGTAACAGACCACGTGAAACACAGTCGCTTGGGTTCTCGTCCCCTGAGATGTGATAAAAGTTCTGAGGGGGTAAATTCTCCTGACACTGAGCGACTCTATTTCCTACAAAAATTGACCAACGATGTGGAGAAGAGCAAATCCAAGCCAACGCAATCGTTGAATCAGAAAAAGCATAGGAAGACCGAGAAAGGTATGGATGGACCAAATATCCGAAATTGCGAATGAATGGAATATCCAGAGTCATAATAAAAGAAGAGCTTGTATGAAGAAGGTTATGACTCTGGAGGAAATGAAAGAAGTATGCAAGGATAGAAAGAAATGGCGGTTGATCTGTGATGTGATCTGTGATGTTGGCGGCTAGGGTTTGTTAAAGTGAATTTGGTTTCTATGATTTAGTTTTTTATGTCCATGTATATATTGTTATTTTTATTCTTTGATTTTAAAAAAATGTAATTTGTCATGTATGTTCCTTGACTTATAGGTTGTTATGCGGCTGACCACCCATAATATAAAAATTGGTTCACTTTGCCAATGTCACCCCTGTTTCAGGGAAGGGCGGCAAGAGTTGCAAGGCTTATGTTCATTTGAGATTGGGTTTTTATATTGTAGGTCCACATGCGGCATGTGTTAGCGCGAAATTATACATATCTGCTTGTGGGAATGCATTTAGTATAAATCTTAAATGATATATATCTTTGCAGCTTAGATTAGATTAGATTAGATTAGATTAGATATGGCATGTCTCCTGTTGAGTTCCTTAGACGTTCCGTGCGCGGGAGGATCTCTGGCTCCAAGAGGAAACTCCTCGTAGCTAAGAGAGAATCTTGGCGGGAATTCGTCACAGCCTCGGCTAACCCGGACCCGTGGGGCGCTGCCTATCGCTCAGTGGCTCACACCACTCCGATGGGTGGCGTGTTATGCGGTATTAGGGCTCCTGGGAGCGGGATGGTCACGAGCTCGCTGGCGGAAACCGCCAGCGCGTTTCTTGACTCGCTCCTTTCCCGGGATGAGCCTGAGGCGGACACGGACCACGACCTTCAAATCCGCCGTGTTACGGCTCTTCCCATGAATTAACTGAACTTAACCGAACCTTAACCGAACTTAAACCGAACCATAACCGAACTTAACCGAACCTTAACCGAACTTAACCGAACCTTAACCGAACTTAACCGAACCTTAACCGAACTTAACCGAACCTTAACCGAACTTAACCGAACCTTAACCAAGAGTTGCAGGGTGTATGTCCATTTGAGATTTGGTTTTTATGTTGTAGGTTCACATGAGGCATGTGCAAGCGCGAACTTGTATGTGTCTGGTTGTGAGAATGCATGTAATGTGAATCTCCAATGTAACATATCTTTGCAACTTAGATTAGATTAGATTAGATTTTATGAAACCTTTGTTAAATGTAAAATGTTATTCTGGAAATTTCATTTTATTCTGACATGCATATTTTAATATAATAACTGTAGGGGAATTCTGTATCATAGAATAATGAGATCTCAACCCTTTTTGTCGTGTTTGAAGTGTGCCATGTGTTTCGTAAAATTATTGCTATCTCGTTTTAACCTGAGAGTACAGTGCGCGTTATTCGATGCAGAAGCGGGATAAAAACTGATTGTCTCCTTGCATCTGCATTAAAACGTTTCCAACGGACTTCGGCTTGACATTTTTTTTCCTGATTGTATGATGGTTACGACTCTATAATATATATCTCAATGGAGTGAAGATAATATTTTTTATCGATTTATTTTTATCAACTTATAATACAGGAAGCCTAGTGAAATATTTTAAATTATTTTAACTTCAAGGGCTGACACTTAGATGGCGTTGTACATACTACCATAGACACTTAAATTCATAAGAACACATAATAATATGAATCACGAATTTTCAAAAACTCTATTCATGCTGCCTTTCCTTGAAACATGGGCAGCAGATTTTTACATTTTTTGCAAGATTGAAAGTGTTTTTGTATGTACAGCTAGGTTCGTGCTTACACATGCTGCATGAGTAGTGTTTAGGTAAAACCTAAACCTCGCAGCGAACACGCAACACGTTGTTCTTGAAGGGATAGCATGTGGCGAGTGGAACATATTTATTTTCACAGATAAGAGGGGTCAGCTTTTCACCAACCGCTTCACTTGAAGTCGGGGTTTCCCCATGCTTAGGTACTGGGGGCAGCGAGCAGGATATATTTTCTTAAAGCTTTGTAAACTTTGACAGTTGTATAAACGCAACTAAGCTACACATATAGTGTAACTTCTTGCCGCGTTATCCCCGAAGGGGTCGCATGTGGCGAGTTGAACCTACAGGTAAGGGGGCCGGCCTTACGCCAACCACTTCAGTTGAAGTGGAGGTTTCCCAGCTCCCGAGAGTGCTGGTACTCATTTATTGTGAAGGCTGAGTAAACCTGCCGGTATTTTATCTTGGGGTTTGAAATAAACACCGAAACGGGAAATCATTTCTGACACCCTCGGTGGGATTCGAACCCGAGCTTTCGGCATGGAATGCAAGCACTCTACCACCTGAGCTATCGACCGGACTATGATTTTTAAGTTTGAGTTTGACCGGTCCGTAGTCTAATGGTAACACTTCAGACTTGTAAATGGAAGTTTGTGGGTTCGAATCCCGGCAGAGGACAGAAAATACCATTTATATTTTGAAAAATGCTCTTCGCTAAAAATTCATAATCCTTTTAGACCGGTCACCAAAGGTCCATCCAGCCTTACAGCAACTGCGGGTCCTGCTTGAGAATTCGCGCTTTCTGCAGCGACGACCAAGCTCGTAACAAGTCCGGTCGATATTAGTAGAATTCAGCTCAGTTGGTAGATTTCTTGCATTCCATGCCGAGAGCAAGGGTCCGATCCCCAACGAAGGATTTCCCGTTTCGGTGTCTATTTAAAACCCAAAATAAAAACCGGCAAGGTGTATTCAACCTTCACAAGAAATCAGAACCAACCCCCCAGAAAACCAGAAAGTGGTTGGTGTGTGAGGTCGGTCCCCTTACTTACCCGCAAAAATAAATAGGTCCCGAATCGCCACATGCGACCCCTTCGGAAATAACGTAGGCAAGAAGTTACACTGTATGTGTAGCTTAATTGCGTTGCGTTGCGAAATGAAAACTGAAACGGGAAATCAAGATTTGTGGCGATCGAGCCCTAGCCCATTTTGGTATTGAGCCCGAGCGTGACCAACTGAGCTATCGATGCGTGAGTCGTACCTACCTACCTATATTTTTTTCTACGCATAATTTATCTGCGGTTTGCCGTTTCAAGGATTTCTTATAAAAAATAATTAATTAGGTCAATTCCTCGAATTCAGAAATTACATAGAAAAATCACGCATTCTTTAGTATATGGGGACTGCGGGTATTTCCATGTAGGTACACTCGTGGAAATTTACAGATAGGTATAAAAACATGATTCATTAAGAATCTTTAATCTAAAATCTAAGATATATTGACATTTAAGATTCATATTTAATGTTTACCCACAAGCAGACAATGTTTACCCAATACAAACTTTAATTTATAGGTTAGTATGAGGCTAACCACTCATACTGTAAAAAATCTTCACTTTGCCAATGTCACCCCTGTTTCAGGGAAGGTCGGCAAGAGTTGCAGGGCTTATGCTCATTTGAGATTGGGGTTTATATTGCAGGTTCACATGCGGCATGTTTAAGCGCGTACTTAAACGTGTCTGCTTGTGGGAATACATTTAATACTTTACTTTACTTTACTTTCTTCGGCTCATAAGCCTTGAAGGCTCAGGGCCTCCATACATTTAATATAAACCTTAAATGTAATAAATCTTTGCAAGATTATAGATTATAGACACGTTAAGTTCGCGCTTACAAATTACCATTTAATACGTCGTCATAAATAATTTTCCGTTTCGGTGTTTATGCCAAACGCAAAACAAAAATACTGGCAAGGTTTACTCAGCCTTCCACAGATATATAAGAACCAGTTCCCTCGGGAGCTAGGAAACCCTCACGTTTAGTGAAGTCGTTGGCATAAGGCAACCTTTGAAAATAGATAGATTTCTCACGCCACATGCGACCCCTTCAGGGACAACGTGGTAAGGAATCGCACTGTATGTGCAGCTTAGTTGTGTGTGGTGGCTATATGAGTCCGAAGTGACTCGGTTATGAATGCGTGCAATTCCAATAAAAATATGAGAGTGAAAATCCCACAGGAATATCCAAAAGAGTAGATACGATGAGATGGTTCGGGCATCTAGAAAGAATAGACGATGAACAACTGACAAAAGAGAACAAGTAAAAAGGGAATGTCAAAGGTAAGCGTAGAAGAGGAAGACCGAGGAAAAAATGGATTAATGAAATAAGCGAGATCTGTCTCTGTTGGTTGCCATCTTCTTGTGAAAGCAGTGGCTTTTTGTGCCTGCCATCTGTCTCTGTTGGTTGCCATCCTCTTGTAAAGGCAGCGTCTTGTTGTGCCAGCCATCTGTCTCTATTGGTTGCCATCCTCTTGTAAAGGCAGCGTCTTGTTGTGCCAGCCATCTGTCTCTGTTGGTTGCCATCCTCTTGTAAAGGCAGCGTCTTGTTGTGCCAGCCATCTATCTCTATTGGTTGCCATCCTCTTGTAAAGGCAGCGTCTTGTTGTGCCAGCCATCTGTCACTATTGGTTACCATCCTCTTGTAAAGGCAGTGCCTTTTTGTGCCAGCCATCTGTCTCTGTTGGTTGCCATCCTCTTGTAAAGGCAGCGTCTTGTTGTGCCAGCCATCTGTCACTATTGGTTACCATCCTCTTGTAAAGGCAGTGCTTTTTTGTGCCAGCCATCTGTCTCTGTTGGTTGCCATCCTCTTGTAAAGGCAGCGTCTTGTTGTGCCAGCCATCTGTCACTATTGGTTACCATCCTCTTGTAAAGGCAGTGCCTTTTTGTGCCAGCCATCTGTCTCTGTTGGTTGCCATCCTCTTGTAAAGGCAGCGTCTTGTTGTGCCAGCCATCTGTCACTATTGGTTACCATCCTCTTGTAAAGGCAGTGCCTTTTTGTGCCAGCCATCTGTCTCTGTTGGTTGCCATCCTCTTGTAAAGGCAGTGCCTTGTTGTGCCAGCCATCTGTCTCTGTTGTTTGCCATCCTCTTGAGCTGCGAATTATACGAAACATTCACGATCCTCTTCAAACTCTTGAAGTATGAAGTGCTATGAAGTATGACTGCTTGTTCGTCTTCTCAATATTTTTCCTTAAAAAGATAATATTCTAAAAAATAAAATACAACTTGTATTAGGTTACGGGGCAAGTAAAATTCAATAATGTACGACCGGTTTCGGAAACAATGTTTCCATCGTCAGGTACAAAATATTACGTCTGGAATTTGCTGAGTGCGAAAAAGAGAAGAGTATGCTTCAAGAGAGTGATGAATGTAGAGGAGATGAAAGAAGTGTAAAATGACAGAAATAAGTGGAGACACGTCTACGGAGGTACTGGCCACGCCTAACAAAAAGGCGAGTGGATACCAAAACAAACGATATACTCGTCTGCCGTAGTCTGCCCACTTTGCGGGCGAAAATTACGATCATCAAGTTGTTACCATTGCAACTACCTGATGGATTTGTTACATGAAGAATCCGGTCAGTCAAAACGCGAATTTTGTAGCGGGAGGTCGTGCACTTAGCTATATGCACCATCCTTACTTAATATTTCATAAAATATACTACAACAAAGAGCCTTTAAAATTCTGAAAAAAAGTTTAAATATTTTTTTTGTGTGACGTGCCAAAGAGGTGAGTTTTTTTTTTTAATTTTGTAAAAATATTTTTCTTTCGGGTCGGAGATGCTTTGATCCATTTTAATTTAAGATTAAAAAATGCGCAATTAAAGACGGTTATTATAAGTCTTTTTTTTACGGAAATAAGATAAATACATTTATTATGTAAACAAAACGCATGTCATTTTCTGTGTTTCCATGAATTTTTGTTGTATACCTGTACGAGTCAATTAATTTGTTAAAGCATTTTTTCCTTGTAAAATTAAATCTTTGTGTTTTCACAATTTTGTTTACTTGAATATGTGTAGGGATATTGTAATTTTTACTGTGTGTCCATATTAAAAAATAACAGATCTTTCGGCTTGTTTACAAATTTATATTAATTAATGTTTTCCGGTATTTGACGAACCGTTATACGAGAACGTAAATATACTTAAAATCCTTGCTGTTTTGTTGGCGCTGTAGGCTGTAGCCAACGTTTTCAGGAGGCACCCTTATTGTGCGTGTCAATGAAAGATTCTCATAAATCCCAATATTTTCAATAAATAAATAAAATCAACTTGATTCTCTAACAATACTTTAAAAAAATTCAAAATCTAACTCGCAGTGCTTAAACCAGTTTTTATCATGTAAAAATATTTTATGGCCGTTTTTATGTTATTCTTATTGTCATACTAGAAGTGGCGATTGATCTGTAATATTGGCGGCGAGGGTTTTTTAAATTAGAATAATTGTTTTCTGTTTTATTTTTGATGTCCATACATATTATTATTTATTGATTTTAAAAATGTAATTTGTTGTGTATGTTCCTTGACTTATAGGTTGGTATGCGGCTGATTACCCATGTTGTAGAAAATGATTCACCTTACCAATGTCACCCCTATTTCAGGGAAGGTCGGTAAGAGTTGCAGGGTGAATGTTCATTTTAGATTCGGGTTTTTATATTGGCGCAAACTTTTACATGTCTGCTTGTGAAAATGCATATAATGTGAATCGTTATTATTACATATCTTTGCAACTTAGATTAGATTAGATTAGATTTTCAGAATTGGGATTTTTTAGACTAATGCACTGGAGGTGGAAGCGAGAGGAACTTATATGTGTGCATGTGAAAATACATTATAATGTGAATCCTTAATGTTACATAATATCTTTGCAACTTAGATTAGGATAATCTATAATCTAAGTTGCAAGGATATATTCATTCAAAGCTCTCAGATGTATGCCCACAAACAAACACGTGTAGTTCGCGCTTACAAATGCTGATTGTGTACTTACAAATAAAATCCAAACCTCAAATGAACATAAGCCCTGCAACTCTTGCCGACATTCCCTGAAACAGGGGTGACATTGGCAAAGTGAACCATTTTTTACAGTAAGGGTGGTCAACCTCATACCAACCTATAAGTCAAGGAATTAATAAGATACTATATATAATTTTAAATGGAATGATTTCGTATAAGTACGCCTTATTGAAATGATCCATTTATTCCCTGCCTGAGTCGCCGACGTTTGCTAGAAGTAGCACTGAAAACAAAAGCAGCAAGTATTATTTTCCCTTATATTCATATTATATTATATCATCTCGCGAGCTTTTTGTAATATTACATTTATATTTTACATGGATCTCGTTTCATTCCGACATTAACTTAATTATTTCATTTCCTGCTAATTTTATAATTGATTGGGAATGTGAAGGTGCGCCCGTTTGACTGAAATACTGTCCAAATTTTAGGCACACACGCACTTTCCTAGATTGTAATTTAGGTTTTACTTTTTTCTTCTGCAGAGTGGGTTTATTGGTTACCCATTTTTTTCCTTGATTTTCAATTTTGGTAGGTTGGTAACTTTTAATCTGCAGTGGATCTTGATTTTGGGGACACACGCACTTTCCTAGATTGTAATTTAGGCAGTACTTGAACACCTGTTCGAAGAGCACATTCGAAATATAAATGGTATATTTTTTGTGCTCCGCCGGGATCCGAATCCACAACCTTCCATTTACGAGTCCGAAGTGCTGCCACTGGACTACGGACCGGTCCACATTGCGTCTAGTTAAATGAATGTTATGGAATATAAAAAAATGCGCTTGAGTTGAGAGCTGTGGATAGTGCAGGTGCATTTAGGTCGGGATTGAAGACACATTTGTTTCAGAGATGCTACGGTTGAAAAGTGCCCTTGCAGTGATTTATCACAAAACGGCAATTAAAAGTATTGCCCATAGCACGAAAACCCAAGGTGGGTCTTACTTCCTTGATAAATTACACGCACCGGTGTCTGTCATATGCCTTCTTCAGTTCCTCCTCAACTTCCATACTTCTACCGCACGGCAGTCTGCCACCTTAATCTGGGTCTTCTCACACTGTCATCACAACCATTTTCTCCTGGCTCCGATAGTCCATTCCCTGGATGTGACGTAGCCAATGCAGTCTGCTGACTCTTATTGATCAGACCACACCAACGTCTTGGTACGGATCTTTTAGTTCAAAATAAGTTCAGAATAATAAAAATAGATATTTGTATGTCAGATTTAAAAAATGTGAAGAGGAATGCAATTTCCAACATCTTATAAAATTACTAATGAACAAGTTTTTTTTTTCATTAATTATTGGTGTATAATAGTTAAAAATGGTTCACTTTGCCAATGTCACCCCTGCTTCAGGGAATATCGGCAAGAGTTGCAGGGCTTATGTTCATTTGAGGTTTGGATTTTATTTGTAAGTACACAATCAGCATTTGTAAGCGCGAACTATACGTGTTTGTTTGTGGGCATACATCTGAGAGCTTTGGATAAATATATCCTTGCAACTTAGATTATAGATTATAGGTATGAGCCTGACTACCCTGTAAGTATCCATAAATGCTATAAAATCACACCTGCTTCAGGGAAATTCGGCATGAGTTCCAAAGTTTATGTTCATTTGAGGCTTGGGTTTTATTTTGTAAGTAGGTACGGCAAGGGCGTATCCCTTGTATAAGCGTGAATACGCGTTTTCTTGTTCGCGTGCTTTAATAAGTAAATATGAATTATATTATTTACAACTTAGAATTTAGATTAAAGATAGATGGAAATGAAGTTTGGTGAATTCTACATCTTGGGAAGAATATACTTATAATCAGAATATACCTGTTACGTTCTTGATTGTTCCAAATAATAACTTAATTGTATGTTCCGCCTCTGGCATTGGAAGTAAATATTCTACCCGCTATATGAATTATAAACTTCTTGCTTGATCTACCAGCACGAGTACAGAGCTGAAAAGCTATTTTAAAGCTCTCATTACGGTTCAGTTAGTTGTAACCTTTATTTTTTTGCATATTCTGCTTTTAAAATGTGGGGCTTACACTCAGTCCTGTTTGGACGGGAAGTAAGCAAGGCATAATGTAAACACGCTCCTTTCACTGCTGCTGCTCATGCTACACGCGTTGCCCAATGATCCGGGTTTTCACAGTATTTGTCTGTCTTTAAAGGACCGGTGCAAAAATAGTGTTTTGCCATATTTGTTGTTCTGCTTATCAATTCCAAACTACTAGTAATAAACCTAATGTAAGTGTAATATTAAGTTATTTAGTGGTTAACGCCTCGTAATCGCAAGGCACTGGGTTCGATTCCCCGGATGATTCCAATGAGAGTATTAAAAAAATGGGATGTGTAAAAGAAGGAACTATATAAATAGGTGATGGATATGAGTGACTTGAAAGAGTAATGCAAGAATATGTAGGAAGAAATCGAGGTAGCTCTCCTAATGATGACTAATTTACAGATCACACACAAGACGAATTCAGTCCGGTTTGTTTATGTTTTTTTCTAATCAGCAATTCAACTCCCTGACTGTAAAAATTGGTTCACTTTGCCAATGTCACCCCTGTTTCAGGGAAAATCGGTAAGATCTGAATGAGCATTATGCTCATTTGAGATTTGGTTTTTATGTTGTAAGTCTACATGCGGCATGTGTACCCTAAGCGCGAACTTATACGTGTCTGCTTGTGGGATTGCATTTATCTTTATCTTTGCAACTTAGATTAGATTAGAGCGCCGGGCTTGAAGTCCAATAGTGTATGGAGATGTATGTAAGCTTTCCCACAGTTCGTCAGGTAATCCATAAACAAACCGAGTAGAGTGCCATGTGCTTAAAAACGTCCTTACAGTTAAAGTGTAAAATCTTATTTCTATGTAAAAAGGGATCCGCCCTTCAACTCTAGCGCATTATTCATTAACACCATGCTTCCCGCGCTGCATATAAGTACAGCTAACATCCCCCCCCTTTATTGCAGATACGCCACTGGGCCGTCACGCCTCGCGATACACCTGTAACCCATACTCGAGGTCAGACCAGGGGCGGAACCGCATTTTTACACCCACTTTTCAGATCAATAAATATCTTAAAACTGGTTCACTGCAGCAGACGAGAATATATCTCATCGAAATTTCTGTCATGCCAAAAACAAAAACCGCAACTAAGCTACACATATAATGCAACTTATGCAATTCCTTGACTTATAAGTTGGTATGAGGCTGACCACACATACTGTGAAAAATGGTTCACTTTGCCAATGTCAACCCTGTGTCAGGGAAGGTCGGCAAAAGTGGCAGGGCTTATGTTCATTTGAGGCTTGGATTTTAGTACACATTCAGCATTTGTAAGCGCGAACTACACGTGTCTGTTTGTGGGCGTGCATTTGATATGAGCTTTAAATGTTAATATATATTTGCAACTTAGATTATAGATGCCGCGTTATCCCCGAAGGGTTTAGCATGTGGCGAGTGAAACCTTTTTATTTTTACAGTGTTATGTTATTTTATAATAACATTGAAAGAACAATCCCGAAGTGTGCAGTGTATGTTTGTGGGCCGAACGGAGCCGAACGGTCACGGAAGCGGCCGAACTGCACCGTGTGAACTAATCGGGCCGTCGGTCACCAGTTCCCGGCAAGATGCCAAGCGATTAAGACGTTAGCGACCAAGCACCAAGCGGTGCAAGAGGGGGCACTACAATGGAGCTCCCCCCCATCTACTTGGATTTCCTGCCAGCAAGGCACCCGCCTTGTGGACCAGAGGCATAGGAGCGCCCACCCAGGGGCTCCCACGTGTGGAGGCGCCCGCCTTGTGAACCGCCGCTAGCCTGGGGCGCTGCCCCAGGCCTTCCGTTTAGAACTCCAGCCAACGGAATAGGGAGTGTTCTAGTGACAACCTGTAGGTCTGGCCAATCCCTTATTTCCCCTTTCCCCCCCCCATATTAGTACAGTAATAAACCCTTATTTGTTCATGTTAACTTTATCTTTTCATTATAAAACCCTTCCCAAGATATAAGTAAGCAATACCAAAGAAAGAACCCCACGCCCTGAGAGTGATGCTGATGAGAGCTAGCCGGATGTAAGTATCCTGAAGATACCTTTCAATCAAAACATAACAACAGGTAAGGTAATAGTAGGTACGTTAAGAAATCTATACTGTTGTATGAAAGGAATGAGCATGCAAAAACGCCTCTAATAATAATAATAAGACAATTGTTAAAGTCTGGTTCTGTGAATTGACATTGCAGAACCATCTTTTTAATTTGGCATGTAATGGCGCAGTGTTTTGTGTATACTTAAAAACAGTTCAGCAGATGTTGTATTCCACCCTCTCTTCAATTTTCAGCCAATGGAGCTAACCTCTTGAGACAGAAGGTGTGATGTGGATATTAATTTTTAAATTAAACACAAATAGTGCAACTACTAGTCCGGTCGATAGCTCAGTTGGTAGAGTGCTTGCATTCCATGCCGTGAGCTCGGGTTCGAAATCCCACCAAGGGTGTCAGAAATATTTCTCGGTACCGGTTTTTATTTCAAGCCCCAAAGTAAAATACCGGCAACGTTTACTCAGCCTTCACAAGAAATGAGTACCGGCTTTCTTGGGAGCTAGGAAACCACCACTTCAACTGATGTGGTTGGCGTTAGGCCAGCCCCTTTACCTGTAAAAATAAATAGGTTTTTAAATCGCCACATGCGAACCCTTCGGGGATAACGCGGCAAGAAATTACACTATATGTGTAGCTTAGTTACGTTACTATCCACTTTGATCTGTTCTTGTGTACACGTTATTCTCATTTGCAATATCGCTAATTTGATCAATCCATTCTTTCTTCGGTCTTCCCCTTCCTTACAAGGCAAAACCCATCTTGGCTCTCACAATACGTACTTAATTGGAAAGTAACTTTTTTTCTCTATTATTCACTTTGTCCATAGAGATGATTTGTGGGTATGTAATTACTAGCCCATACATCACAATTGATTGCCAATAAATTTGAATTTTAAATAAACAAGCTGTTGATGTTCCATTTGACAGCTAAATCAAGATGGCGGACCACTTGGTGCGTTATTTACGACACTTCCGAAATATCACTTATTAAAAGATTTTAACTGATAAAAATGATATTTTAAAATCTTATAAATTACTTGCTGTTATATACATTTGTAAAAGCCCGGCGCATGCACTGGGTAGAGGAAGATATTGTATAGGTATATTAATTTCAGAATAGTAAATATTTTTTCATTTAGGTAATAACACATTAGCTATAATATAACCGTAAATCAATATAAGTATCTACCTGTAATAAATAGATGGAACATTACTCATGACTCTTGAGAGCCGTTTGGTGCGCCAAAAAAGTGTGCCCTCGGGTTATAATCAGTTTCCAGGCAACCGTCAAGGAAAAGTGTCAAAAAGAAACAATTGTTATGGTATGTCTCTTTTTGGCGTATGATGCTGATATCTTATGTCTCATTTTTTCTCCGTATAAGTAAGTACCTATTATTCTGTTTTATGGCACCTTTAGTAGGTAGGAACATGGTAGAAAGGGTGGAAAGGGTAGGAAGGGTAGGAACATGGTGGAAACAGACATACGCCATCTATAAATATGTCTTATGTTGATCGATATCCAAATTGAATCATAAATTTCAAATTTTAACCTAAATTTTAAGGTTAAAGGCATTTTCACCACAATACGTTGCCTGCCTAGCTACCTTGTAAGCACTTTTGCTTATATGAAATGCTCGTCCCTGCAAATCACAAGACACTTTCATCTTTTATCTAAGTTGCAGAGATATATTAACGAATAACGTCTGTTCTCAAACCAAGCAAAAAATAATGTGTAGGTACCTAATGCAAAAAGTTAACCTCTTGCTCTTCAAAAAAACATGTACATATAAGAGTGTGGAGCCTATTTATTTTTACAGACAAGTGGGTCAACCTTAGTGAATGACTTTATCTGATTGTTGAAGTTTTCCCGTTTTCCAAAATGGCGTGATTTTATTTTTATGATGGCTGAGTAAAACTTACATACGATTACATAGGCTGAAGGAAAACACCGGGAAGTCATTAAATAAAAATTACTTTTTGCATTTTTTAAATGTCAAATTAAATGTGTAAAAATGATATCACATTTTGACTCATGTGAGGTTAAATGTCAAATAGGTTTATTTATTTTTGGACATTCTTCACATTCACTTTCTTGATAAACAAAATTATCTCACTAGTCACAGTAAATTACTTTTATAAAAATAAATTATTACAAGTAGTTAGTACTGCTAGGTAATTATCTGAAATTGAATGCAAGTAAGACGAAAGTTTTGATTTTTGAAAGAAATGAAGAAAATACGAACTACGAATTTAGAATAAACGGAATGAATGTTGATGTGGTAAATGAGTTTGTATACTTGGGAAGTAAGTTTGAAAAAGATGGAAGAATGACAGGGGAACTTGAAAGAAGAGTAATGAAGGGCAGGTGTGTACTGGGTGCCACAGCTTGTATCGCCAAAAATCAAAACATATCTAAAAATGCTCGATTGGCGGTACGCAGTGGCATACTTTTACCCACCTTGATGTATGGAAGCGAGGCCTGGACGGTGAATGAAAGTGAAATTAGTAAAGTCCATACTGTTGAAATGGACTTTCTAAGAAGTATGATTGGGAAAAAACGGAGTGACAGGGTGAGGAATGATTTTGTAAGAAAAGAATGTGGTGCAAAAGTGAAGATTAAAAGAAGTTTGTTAAGATGGTTTGGGCATATGGAGAGAATGAATGAGGAAAGACTGACGAAGAAAGTATATGTTGGTAGAATAGATGGATGTCGTGGTAGAGAAAGACCGAGAAAGGTATGGATGGACCAAATATCCGAAATTGCGAATGAATGGAATATCCAGAGTCATAATAAAAGAAGAGCTTGTATGAAGAAGGTTATGACTCTGGAGGAAATGAAAGAAGTATGCAAGGATAGAAAGAAATGGCGGTTGATCTGTGATGTTGGCGGCTAGGGTTTGTTAAGGTGAAATTGGTTTTATGATTTAGTTTTTTTTTATGTCCATGTATATATTGTTATTTATTGATTTAAAAAATGTAATTTGTCATGTATGTTCCTTGACTTATAGGTTGTTATGCGGCTGACCACCCATAATATAAAAAATTGGTTCACTTTGCCAATGTCACCCCTGTTTCAGGGAAGGACGGCAAGAGTTGCAAGGCTAATGTTCATTTGAGATTGGGTTTTTATATTGTAGGTCCACATGTGGCATGTGTTAGTGCGAAATTATACATATCTGCTTGTGGGAATGCATTTAATTTAAATCTTAAATGATATATATCTTTGCAGCTTAGATTAGATTAGTAGTAGCAGATAAATATAATAATTTTCTCAGCCGTTCCGGTCGATAGCTTAGTTGGTAGAACACTTGCGCTCAAAGCCATTGGGCCAATGTTCAATCACTACTGAGGGTGTCTGAAATGATTTCCAGTTTCGGTGTTTATTTGAAACTCAAAAACACATACAAAGTATGCACCTTCAGAGTCTGGAGAGGATGGTTGTGATGACAGATCCTGAAGGACTTAGGGCAGTGGGAAGACCCAGAACATGGTGGCTGAACGGAATAGTGTGGAACTGTAGAAGGAGAATGTTGGAAAGACAGCGCTGTCAGCGGTTGATAAAGGAGGTCAATATGATATTAAATAGTTTGACTCAGAATGAAATAAAATAACTATGCCAGGACCGCCATAAATGACGGTTGATCTGCAGTGTTGTCGTCCAAGGCTTCTAATTAAATTAAAAATAAGTTAAATAAAGTATTTTGTGTAAGCTCCTCATTTAGGTCCACTGTATTTTTTTTCTTGACTGTTTGGCGGTTGGTATGAGAATGACCCCCGATGCTGTAAAAACTAGGTTAACTTTTGCCAATGCCAATCCGTTTTAGGGAAAGGTTGTAGGAGTTGCAAGGTTCATGCTCATTTAAGGTTTGGTTTATTATGTAAGCGTGAGCTTACACGTGTCTCCTTGTATCTTGGCAAATTAGATAATAGATTGGAAGATATGTAGTTTCGCCAACTATCTTAAAAAACATAGTGTAGGTTAATTATTTCGTTGGCTTCACAATCGAGTTTCAACATTTGGAAATATCATCAAAATTTAAAAATACTGTCTACTCTCTTTCCCAACTCACTGCTTTGTGAGTTTTTTCTCTCTCTGCTAGTATCCGGTCGATAGCTCAGGTGGTAGAGTGCTTGCATTCCATGCCGAAAGCTCGGGTTCGAATCCCACCGAGGGTGTCAGAAATGATTTCCCGTTTCGGTGTTTATGTCAAATCCCAAAATAAAATACCGGCAAGGTTTACTCAGCCTTCACAAGAAATGAGTACCAGCACTCTCGGGAGCTGGGAAACCTCCACTTAAACTGAAGTGGTTGGCGTAAGGCCGGCCCCCTTACCTGTAAAAATAAATAGGATCAACTCGCCACATGCGACCCCTTCGGGGATAACGCGGCAAGAAGTTACACTATATGTGTAGCTTAGTTGCGTTTGCGTTGCGTTTAGTATGCAGTCGTCTCACAGAAAATAGCAACCAATATACAAGATATATGTGTTCACGAGAGCTAATTGACCTTTTTTAAAATAATCTATCGATTTCTTTCCTTCCAGAAACAAAGAAGCATATTCCCACTTAGGTCACGTGTAGCGTGTGGAACCTATTTATTTTCACAAAAAAGGTTGGCCTTATGTCAACAACTTTGGAATGGGGGCTTCCCAGCACTTTTCATTTTTGACCACTAAAATTTCTTAACTTGGCATGAGGCTAATCACACATACTGTAAAAAATAGTTCACTTTGCCAATGTCACCCCCTGTTTCAGGGAAGGTAGGAAAAAATTGCATTTTTAATTTTAATTTTTAATTGAGTCTTTACTTTTAGGTTGATTCGAGATCTGATGTGCTATTCTGCTAAATTCCTTACGACCATAAGTTGACGAGCTGGCGATTCGTGTCCAAAAAAAAGGTGTACTGTGATTTTTTATATATAGAGTTCTTTCGTAAGCACTAGCGCTACCGACTTGTATGGACATCCAAAGTGTAAGGAAGTTAGCAGAATAGCGCTTCTGGATTTTAATTTGTAAAGACACATGCAGCATGCGTAAGCGTGAACATACACGTGTCGGCTTTTAGGCACGCATTTAATGTGAGTCTGTTTACAACTTACATCAGATTGCAGATACCTCTACTTCTTAGATTAAAGATTTGCTCAGGAGATGGCATCAGCATTATATTAGTAGAATGATAGTGATTATGTTGATTTTCATGGTGACATCTCGAGACACAGCTCGTCTGGCGCGGAAATAGACAATGCTACAATCTGTCACCAAAATAGCTCGATACATCAACTAAAGGTCTAACGACACACTCGAATTTGTTGCAAATGAAAAAAAAAAAAAAAAGATTTTGTTGTGTTTTTAGGTTTCAAAAGGTCTTTAAATTAAAAAAAACTGGTCTTCTTTCATGGATATTTATTTTACACTTAGATTTATTGAACAATTTATATTTATTTTTAACAATTCACATTTGTGGTTATTTCATTATTTCACATTATTTCACAGTTGGTCTTCACTTACAATGACTTTCTTGTTCAAAAGCAGAGCGTCGTATATGGACTGACTCTTGCTAGCCGCTTGCAGCCCTTTAATCTCCCAAAGACAGTAGTTACTAGAAACCAATTTTTCTGGAAGCTTCCAAAACATAAAGCTCCCAGTAGGTACATAATTGAATGTCTCTTTCCTAGGTACCTATAATAATTACTCCAATTTTCATCTACCTAAGTACCTACCTATCTACCTAACATTTATATGTATTTGTTATTTACATAACAATATCTACACACCTATATGTTTTTCCGAACGACTAGAGATTGAAAGCAAGACATTTAGACGAAGATCTATAATATATGTTGCAAATGTATGTTTAATGACATTTAAATCTTATATTCAATGCACACTTGTGTGAATGCATTCAATATTAAGCTCAAATGACACGTATATCTTTGCAACTTAGATTTAGATTTAGACACCTACAAATAGGTGTAAGTGAAAATGCGGTATGTGAACTTACTACAAAAAAAAAACAAAATCCCACATGAACTTCTAAACTTTCACTGAAACGGAGTAGCATTGGCAATAATGAACTAAGTTTTAACAACACTGGTCAGCCTCATGAATCTAATATATTCATGAATCTATGCATCAGATTTTCGCACAATAATTAATCAAACAAGTTTTTTGTTATGATAATGATAAAAGCATACAATGTCACGACAAAAAAAAATACTTACACGCATCTGCTTGTGGGCGTGCATTAATTATGAATGATAAATGTCTTAGCAACTTAGATTGTAAATGATATTTTCCATTTTTTTGTTCACAAATCTTCAGCGTCCCATGGCCCTTAAAATCTTTGTATTATATTTTGTTTGTATACTGGGCATTTCGCGGTATATCATGAAGAGCCCGGGCACATTAAAATCTGCCTGATTTTACGATTGAGCTGCGACAGTTACGAGAAAACCTTCAGACTTCAGTTGACAGATGTTAGTCATTATTCCTTGTAGTTTTTTATGCTGTTCTTGTACTTACTAATAACATTTGTTGAAATGGCGAATGCTGTAATCGTTATTTTTTACCTACCTATTTATTCTGTCATTTCTAATTATATATCTACTGCGGAAGTTGTCTATGATTAGAATGAAATTTTTACTTAGAACAAATTTGAATTTAGATTTTTTCTCGATGGGCAAACTTCATACTTAAATGGGATTGCCGTCCTTAGCAACGTATAAAAAAAAATATTTGTTTGCCTTTCCCTGGTAACCCGGCCGTGTGACGTCATTTTTTTTTTGTCTTTGTTATTTGCTGCGAGTTGATGAACTGTGGCTTATAAAAATAACCGAAAACATGCTAGACCGGTCGTACGTAGTCTAGTGGTTATCGCCAAAATTCTTAATCGGAAGGTGGTGGATTCGATACCCAGAAAAGCACTTTTTTTTTTCAAAAATCCTTTTCGTCGAGTAGATAAATTCATAATATTTAGTCTTGCAACGAATATTCGTTAACTATTCCGTATTCGGCATATTCGGCTACTATTTCACTACTCGGCCGAATACCGAAAAGTAACATTTTGACCGAATATTTAATGTAAAGATATGTAGAATATGTATCTGTACCCTTAGTACGAGTTGCAAAACTTGAGTGAAGTAAAGTTAACGGAAAGTATTAAAAAGAGTGATTTTCCCCAAAATCTGCCGTTTTTGTTTCTTACACTTTATGGTCTTAGCAAAAGAGTTACAGTGATGAAGAAAATCAATTTCAAACAAACAAAAACGGCAGAATTTGGGGAAACCCACTTTTTATACTTTCCGTAAACTTTACTTTACTCAAGTTTTGCAACTTGTACTCAGGGTACCTACTGTTATGTGGACCAACTCTTCTGGAAGCATGGCACTCCAAGAAGAAGAAGATTTGATTGTAGTTTTCATTAAAATTTTATTGCCCATACTGATTCATCATTGCGGATTATTTACAACGTTTTGCTAATAAATCTTATCAGTTAGTACCCCAGGTATAAAGCACATCGTGTAAACTCAACAATAAACGTTAACAAAACAAAAATGTATGAACATTCAAAGAACGCCTCAAGTGAGCGTTAAAATTCCTGTATTTTTTGGTAAAATAGAATGGTTTAGTTACAATAACCAGGCAATGATAACAGAATCTCTAATTAAGTATTTAGAGGAAATTCTGAGTAAAACTTTCAAAACCCATTGTTATTAAATGAGTCATTTCTGTATATTTTGAGTAATGTTCATCTGTTAATTTTCTCAGTTTTACTCTGAATTTCAAAGTGGCAGTTCCAACATTGGAGTCTGAAGAAAATTCATAAACAAAAAAGTTGTTTCGTCATACTTTCTAAAGGAAAGATTAACTGATACTTTTGCTATTGTTTGCTGAGGATCCTAGTGACGTAGACTAGTGAATTGTGACGTTGCGGTACATACCTACGCCGAGAAACAAACAAATTTCGAATATCCGTTTCGAGTTTTCGAATTTATCTGGAATTGTCTAAAAATAATTTTAAACTTCATCATGATGAAATGAAAACAGTGAGAGTGTTACAGTGAAAGACGTGAAACATATATTTATTGTAATAAACAGACGCTATACTTTTGTGGTTACCGTCTCTCTATAATCTAAGTTGCACAGATCTGCAGGTATGTTGACATTTTTTTTAAATTAATTTGTTAAATAATTTAAATCACCTACCTATTTTCCTGGTCAGAAACAGGTCCATTAATTCATCACTTTTTATTTTAATGAATTATAAATTACTAATTATCCAATAACATCTGACGGGACTCGAACCGATGATTCTTTAAAAACGCAAACTCGGAGTGCCACTGCGTTGTCCACTCGACTAAAACGTCGAAATTAAATTTGTGTGAATCACACCTCAGGAGCGCTCTGCGAACTTGTTCATCGTTATAAAGTGATATTCATAAGCAAGACTGGATGGGTCTTTGGTTACCAGTCCTTGGAAAGGGAAGATGATTTTTGTTTATTTTTGAAAGTTGGTGATTTTTAAATTTCTGACGAATGGAGTTCAATTCTTCTTTTATGTGGCAACGTAGCTAACGTCTTCAGGAGGCACCGTTTCTACACGACATCAGTTCATCCTCAATCGTCGTGCATAAACAGTGCCTCCTGAATACGTTGGCTACGTTGCGTTGGCAACGAAACGTTGAGAAAAATAAAAAATCTCCCATAACGGTTCGTCTAATGATCGCAATATGTAAGTAATTAATCTTTAAAGGTTATAATTATGTAGGTACTTACAAATGTCTAAATTCTATAAAGTTATTTATAAGTTTCATCCATTTAAATTTACTAGGGGCTCCGCCCCTGGCTGCTACGCAGCCCAACCCCTTAACTTTTGATATACCTAAATATAGCATGGCTTCTCCGCGTTAAAATTTGTAAAAAAATGCATTAGAAATAGACAAAAAAAATATTTACTTGTGTAAAAAGTTTGCGAATACTATTTTTTATTTAAAAAAAACTTTTGCATCTAGTTTCTTGTCATTTGCCTTACTTTCATCAGCCCAACCCTTTTTTCTTTCACACACCGGGGAAATCTCGCCTCGTAAACAGTTAAAGATTGGCAGAATTAATACATAGAAAATGTTCGATTGACGGTAAACGATGCGATATTCATACCCAACTTGATTTAAGGAAGTGAAGCCGCTGAATGAAAAATTATAAAAGTCCATAGGTACAGTTGAAATGGACTATCTAAGGCAGAGGTGCCCATACGGTCATAAGTAGGTACCTAAAATATTCATATTATCGTTCTTAAAACTGTTGTTTTTTTAAAAAGAAAAATGCTGCTATTGCAACAAAACTGTGCTAGTTTCGTGACAAATGAAGAAGAAGTGACGAAAGCTCTCCACGAATTCGGAAGACGCTTTGAAGATGTTAATAACGCAACGCAACTATGCTACCCATATAGTGTAACTCCTTGCCGCGTTATCCCCAAAGGAGTCGCATATGGCGAGTGAATTTTTACACGTAAGGGGGCCGGCCTTACGCCAACCACTTCAGTAAAGTGGGGGGTTTCCCAGCTCCCGACCCCTCGGGTACTCATTTCTTGTGAAGGCTGAGTACACCTTGCCGGTTTTATATTATAGGGTTCGAAATAAACACCGAAACGGGGAATCATTTCTGACACCCTCAGCAGGATTCGATTAATAAAATTAAGAATATTTTGTCATTCATGTCACACTCATTTAACTGCATGAAAATACCAGAAATCTCTTCTAGCAATAGTGAGTTTCTCAACATGGAACTTACAGTACTTGAACAAAAAATTTTGAAGCGCATTTCGGACGTCTCTGCTTGTAAGAATGCATTTAAAATTAATCTATCTAATCTATATAATCTCTTATGTAATATATCTTAGCAACTTAGATTATAGATTATATAAACAACATAATAAGATAAAGATTATATAAAGAAATACAGAAAAAGAAATTCTTGATTTATAGGCTGTTATGAGGCTGACCACCCATACCTACTGTAAAATATGCTTTATTTTGCAATTTTTACCCCTGTTTCAGGGAAGATAGGCCAGAGTTGCAGGGCTTATGTTAATTTGACATTGGGTTTTTAATGTATTAAGTCCACATGCAGCATGTGTAAGCGCAAACTTATACGTGTCTGCTTGTGGGAATGCATTTTATATAAATCTTAAATGTAATTTACCTTTGCAAGTAAGATTTTGGATATGAGTTAAAATAGATTAGCTTTATATAAAAAAAAACTAAGAAAAAAATTTCTAATGATTTTTTTTCTTTAAAATTTTGTATACCTACCTAGATTTAAAAAAAAATATCAAGCGATTTTATTTTTATTTTAAGTAAGAAAATTTAAACACTGCCATCTAGCGGCAGAATTTTGAAGCTTTGTTTGATATGGGCTGATTTCCATCATGTAAACTCCTGTTTCTGACTACGCAAAATAGATCGATGAATTGCATTCCTCTCAAATTAATTAAAAAAAAGGGACAAAGAAAAAAAAAACAAAAAAACAAAAAAAAAAAACAAAAAATCAAAATAACATCCAGTGGCTCGAACCTGCGACCTCTACCATCTGAGACGCGGACTGTACCGCTACGCTACCATGCGTATCTGCACGAGTGCGAAAAAAGCTGTTCATAATACTAATGTTTTTTTTACGCACACTTATCTTGCCTGGGGGTTAAGAACTGTTATATTGGCACTCACGTTAGAGCGCGCGGTGGCTGTATTGTCAACGTCGCGTCGCTGCCTCCTGCCCGGGAGGTCTCGTGGTCGATCCCCGGGTGTAGATGGTTTTTATCATTTAAAAATCGAACTCTAGGCGAAAGACGACGACGAAGGGCATTATATCGACGGTAAAAAGCCTATTTGACTTAAGCGACAAAAAGTCAATTTTACAGGAGAGCCAAAAAACTGTTTTTTTTTTTTATTATCTGCCATAACATTTTTGTTAGTGGATTAAATAAAAAATAATGTAATGAGGCAAAGCTTATTTTTTTATTTGCTTTTTTTTAACATAAGTAGATTTTAGATAAACATATACATTATTGAGATACTGTCGTTTAAGCAATTTGGCATTCATAATTATTTGAGGATAAATGACTGATGCGCCATTTTACTTTCTGTCATAAATGTATGAAAATGCCTTAAGTACCGACTCAACATTTTTTATTTCGAGGTAAAATGACTTAAATCCATATTTTCCTTTTGTTTAAATAGGGCTATACAATGCATACGCCACATAAAGTTTATACCTTGAGAAGTAAAATGACTTATCCGTAAAAACAATGCCTATTCGTAAAGGGTATATCTGACTTAAAGACAAGGCTGTTTTATTTTTCGATACGAAAGAACTGTGGTAGGAATAAATAATAGAAGTATACTTTCCTAAAAATCTTTTTAATTGAGCCAAAATATGAAATATTAATTAGTAAATAAATGCAAAAAATAGCAGTAAACTAAAAAAGGTAACCTGATGATGACCTACTAGGTCGAAAACGTTTGTAATTTGTTTTAAAGGTTTTAATCTTTTTAAATAAATTTTATTGTGCAAATAAACAGTGTTTTGTTTTGAATTCATTCAAAAAAATTATAAATTAAAAAAGGTAATTTGAGACCACAAATTAATGATAACATTATATTTTGAATTGTTTGTGTATTAACACTGTGAAAATTCATATTCAATATTATTTTATTAATTTGATTGAAGATTTAAATCAAAACACTGTTTTGTATTTTCACGATTAAAATCATTTTATTATTTAATTTACAAACGTTTTCGATAAAATATCATCGTCAGGTATACAAAAATTTAAATCGATGATATTTTATCGAAAACGTTTGTAAATTAAATAATAAATTAATTTTAATCGTGAAAATACAAAACAGTGTTTTGATTTAAATCTTCAATCAAATTTATAAAATAATATTAATGATAACACATAATTAAGAACAAGCAAAATAATAGCAATAAAGAATAATTGAAACATTACATAAAAGTACACATTGCAATAGCTTTTAATCAAATTATTTATTGTACAATTGTATTGTACCTGAGTGAAAAAACTACGAACACAATTTTTGTTTATTTCTATATAATAAATGGTTAATGCTGGAGTGAAGTTTTCCGGGATCTGTTGCCGTGGTCTGTGGGAGCTGGAGCTTCCGGACGTTTCGCCCATTTCTACGATGGGCTTCTTCAGCGTGAAGTATGATGATGATGAAGATCTTGATGAGAACTGTGAAAGGTCCGGAAGCTCCAGCTCCCACAGACCACGGCAACAGATCCCGGAAAACTTCACTCCAGCATCATCAGCCGGCCGTGTAAGCCTAAAACTCTTATATAAATGGTTAAGTTTATAAAAAACATGTAACATGAATTTAATACTTTTGATGTTTTGGTATTTTTGAAAAATATACTTACAAGAAAATAAAATAATAAGTAATGACTCCACACAGAGAGTGGCAAATTAAAATAACTATGAAAACACAAAATTCAAAGTACGGAAGTAAAATTAAATTAAGAAAAATATCATGCAATTAAATGTAATAGCACAGGTTCCACATGAATAGGTATTATAAATAAGGACGTATTTTAAGTAGGTATTTCGATATCCTCAACATCAGAGTCCAAGAGCACCTCAACTGTTTCATTACCGTGAGGAATATCAGCTGTACACTCTGCGCAATACCTTTGTGGTATGACGAATGTTTTACACAATTTTACCAAATCATCATACTTCTTCTGTGGTAAAGCCAGACGTCTTTTATAAATATTTTCTGCAGGTTTTCCTTTCGTGCCACACACTAGGATGTCCTCGCTTGTGGCATCCATCGTGTATTTTACCACGATTTTGTTGGGCATCTGCTTTTTAAATGTAGCTATTCTGATTCGGTTTATTTTGCTTTGTAAATTTCCTTTGAAATATTTATCGGAAATTCCACTTCACCCAACAAAATCAGTAGGTATGGCAGAGTTTCGACATGATAAGGCTTGGGTGATTTCCTAGCTAGCTCAAATACTGTGCTCCATGGTGATGGAGCCCAAATAATATTTTTTGACACACTGCCTTCTATCACGGAGTGCATAGAATCAACAGGCATGTATGTGTGACCCGGAAGAAGGTAGTTGAGTTGAATGGTGCTGATGTTTTTACATACATTATGCAATGTATAGTGGATTGTGGCAAAAACAGTGCGGTTCTTATTCTGCCCCGGGCAAGAATTACTGTATAGTAATAAAGTTTTAACTGTGCCCCTCTGGTCAACATTTTGGATATATTTGTTTAATATAGTTGACACCTCTGTAGCTCCTCTTTACCCATCTGCTTCACCCCAGCAAAAACAAAATCCTCTTGTTCCAGATTCGTAAAACGTTAAATTATACATCCCGTATTTCCTGGAATAGTACAACAGCATGCTTTCCCCGTATGGTGTATTTAAGACCTTTTAAAGGTCAAATGATGTGCTCAATACATTATTGCTTAAAGAATGGATCTGCTTGTGAAGTTTGAATCTCTGGTCTGAATGTTTCCCTTCCCCAATTTTCATTTCAGCTAGTTCGGCGCTTGTATTGTTCTCAAAACGCAGGCATTTCGCACATTTATCTTTCTTAAGAATGTGGAAACCTATATTGAAATCGTTTTTGAACGTATTTTTGAATACCTGTTCCCCTACCACATCCATCCCTTTAGTGGTTAAATCCAGTTTATAGAGGGTGTACAAATAGCTCAATTTTTTTCAAGGATTGCTGAAGGTAAAGCTTACTGGAGTCGCGCCTACAGTAATGTAGGGAACTGCTGGTAAATTCTTAATACAGGATTGTAGTACTTGCATAATTACCTCTTTGGTTTTATTCGGTCGTATGATTTTCCATCTGGAATCTTCTTTGGCGAAGCCTTGAATGGCAATAAATACTGTAAAGTGAAGATTTTTTTGTGATGTGTTAAGGGTGTTTAACAAAAAAATTTGGCACACCTGTTTTCTCTTTTCACCTTCATTTATGAAATATAAAAATGTATAATGATGTTTGTCGGAGTCTTTCGATCTTTTTCGCTTATTTTTTCCCTTTTTGTCATTGCCACTAGCCACTCTTTCGTGGCTTAATTTTCAATCTTCCAATAATGTGGAAATAAATCGTCTTCTGTAATTTCTCCACATTTATTGGTGCACGTCTTTGTACTCGCATCATTACCAGTATAGCAGGGGGTTCGCATCTTTGTTTTTGGGAACAACTACTCCTTTTCTATCAATGTGTTTTTTTTTCACTGGAATATTTCACTGGATACTGCTTAATAAAATTTAATTCAAATTTAAGTAAGCAGTATTGCAGCAGACTGACCGGTCAATAGCTCAGGTGGTAGAGTGCTTGCATTCCATGCCGAAAGCTCGGGTTCGAATCCCACCGAGGGTGTCAGAAATGATTTCCCGTTTCGGTGTTTATTTCAAACCCTAAAATAAAATACCGGCAAGGTTTACTCAGCCTTCACAAGAAATGAGTACCAGCACCCTCGGGAGCTGGGAAACCTCCACTTCTACTGAAGTGGTTGGCGTAAGGCCGGCCCCCTTACCTGTAAAAATAAATAGGTTCAACTCGCCACATGCGACCCCTTCGGGGATAACGCGGCAAGAAGTGGCACTATATGTGTAGCTTAGTTGCGTTGCGTTTAGTATCGTTTATAATTATATATAATATAATTATGTAAACATAGATACCTACTCATTTTGTGAACATCCACTTGTCAACAGTAATAAAATATGGAAATATTTTTCATTGACAACAAACAATAACTTCCCGTAGATACATCGATTCCGAGTGTTGACTGAGATCCTGGCGTTGCAGTGCATCAACCAACCGATAGCACGCTCAACATACTACTGAAGCGACATCTTCAATGCACTTCTATTCACACAAGACTACATTAAACGACAACCCATGTTTATTTGGTGCAGCTTAAACGCCAACGACCATTCCAAAATCATTTGTTTGAATAGATTCAAATGCCAATAATCATTACATTGATCTTGAAGATAAATAGCTTATGCGCCAGTTCTATTATAAAAATTTGGAAGGACACTTTGCTCAAGCGACATCACCAGTGATGTATTGCAAGAACGCTTAATGCTGAACCGACAGTCATTTAGTAAATAAAAGGAGGATATATGATTTAAGCACCATTTGTGATAGATCCACTATGAGTCTTATTAATTTATACGACAAAGTCATATTTTTTATGGTAAAGTGAAATTACTTATGCGACTTTGAATATTGAAGACACAGCATGCCTATCTAACTTAACTACCTCGTCCACTCTCAAGTCGTCAAGTACATTTAGGATATGCACCACCAACAACTTGTAAGAGTATACTTTAACGACATTTCGTTAAAAAGTGTCATAAATCGTGGGACATCAGTCCATGAAATTTATAAACGCCATACAAGGTGCTTTATGACTTAAGCGACAAAAAAGTTATCTGATCGCGCCAAAAGTTAGACCATTCGACGCAGCTTGAAAAACCGAGAAAAACGATGTATATAACTCAATATCGCCCATGATGTCGCTTAAGTCAAATAGGCTTTTTACCGTCGATATATATAGACTAGGGGCGTTGCCCCTGGCTGCTACGCAGCCCAACCCCTTAACATTTGGTGAATGTGTATATTGCGCATAGTTTCCTCGCGTTAAAATTCGGAAAACATGTAAAATAAAAACATGCATCCTTTGTAAAAGAAAATCGACCACCCATAGTTTAAAAAATGGTTCACTTTGCAGATTTCAGCTGTGTTTCAGGGAAGATTGGCAAGAGTTGCAGGGCTTATATTCATTTGAGATTAGTTTTTTATTTTGTAAATCCACATGGGGCATTTGTAAGCGCGAACTTATACCTGTCTGCTTGTGGTAATGCATTTAATATGAATCGCGATTGGTATGTATCTTTGCAACTTAGATTATAGAACTTAACAAAATAATTTCCTTGACTTATAGGTTAGTATGTGGCTGACCACCCATACTGTAAGAATGGTTTACCATGAAAATTTTATCTCGGTTTGAGGAAAAGTCGGTAAGAGTTGCAGGGCTTATGTTCATTTGAGATTAGTTTTTTATTTTGTAAATCCACATGGGGCATTTGTAAGCGCGAACTTATACCTGTCTGCTTGTGGGAATGCATTTAATATGAATCTCAAATGGTATGTATCTTTGCAACTTAGATTATAGAACTAAACAAAATAATTTCCTTGACTAAAAGGTTAGTATGTGGCTGACCACCCATACTGTAAGCAATGGTTCACAATGCAAATTTTATCTCTGTTTGAGGAAAAGTCGGCAAGAGTTGCAGGGCTTATGTTCATTTGAGATTAGTTTTTTATTTTGTAAGTCCACATGGGGCATTTGTAAGCGCGAACTTATACTTGTCTGCTTGTGGGAATGCATTTAATATGAATCTCAAATGGTATGTATCTTTGCAACTTAGATTATAGAACTTAACAAAATAATTTCCTTGACTTATAGGTTAGTATGTGGCTGACCACCCATACTGTAAGAATGGTTTACCATGAAAATTTTATCTCGGTTTGAGGAAAAGTCGGTAAGAGTTGCAGGGCTTATGTTCATTTGAGATTAGTTTTTTATTTTGTAAATCCACATGGGGCATTTGTAAGCGCGAACTTATACCTGTCTGCTTGTGGGAATGCATTTAATATGAATCTCAAATGGTATGTATCTTTGCAACTTAGATTATAGAACTAAACAAAATAATTTCCTTGACTAAAAGGTTAGTATGTGGCTGACCACCCATACTGTAAGCAATGGTTCACAATGCAAATTTTATCTCTGTTTGAGGAAAAGTCGGCAAGAGTTGCAGGGCTTATGTTCATTTGAGATTAGTTTTTTTATTTTGTAAATCCACATGGGGCATTTGTAAGCGCGAACTTATACCTGTCTGCTTGTGGGAATGCATTTAATATGAATCTCAAATGGTATGTATCTTTGCAACTTAGATTATAGAACTAAACAAAATAATTTCCTTGACTAAAAGGTTAGTATGTGGCTGACCACCCATACTGTAAGCAATGGTTCACAATGCAAATTTTATCTCTGTTTGAGGAAAAGTCGGCAAGAGTTGCAGGGCTTATGTTCATTTGAGTTTTTTTTTTTTTTTATTATTTTGCAAGTCCACATTGGGCATTTGTAAGCGTGAACTTGTACCTGTCTGCGTGTGGGAATGCATTTAATATGAATCTTTAATGGTATGTATCTTTGCAACTTAGATTATGTAAAGAAATACACAAAATAATTTTCTTGACTTATAGGTTGGTATGAGGCTGACCACCATACTTTAAAAAATGGTTTACTTTGCAAATTCACCTTTGTTTCAGGGAAGGTTGGCAAGAGTTGCAGGGCTTATGTTCATTTGGAATGGGCTGTTATGTTGTAAGTACACATGCAGCATATGTAAGCGGGAACTTATACATATCTGCTTGTGGGAATGCATTTAATATAAATCTTAAATGATATATATCTTTGCAGCTTAGATTAGATTAGATTAGAACTTATACATGTCTGCTTGTAAGAATGCATGTAATATGAATCTCAAATGTTATATATCTTTGCAACTTAGATTACAGATTGAAATCCATTTTTATTTGGCTTTTTTTTTTTTAGTTTGCATGAAATAAAAGAAAATGTAAAAAAAACTTTCACGTTTTGCCGCTAGATGTCAATATTGTTCCATACATTTTCAGTATGAACAAACAGATTTTTAGCTAAAAGTTTTCATACATTTGTAAACACACACGCGTAAGCTCGCGGCATTGCAGCATATATACAAAAATTAATTTTCCATAGGTCATGAATGTGTTTCATCTGCTGTGATGGCATTGGTTTTGAAAATCGAAACTCGACGACGAAAGACGACGACGAAGGGCAATATAATAAAGGATTAAATCTAATGGCGTCTTTTGTTATCAAAAAGCAAATCATAGATTTTGAATCAAAATTAACGATTGGCCATCTTATCTTCATAAGGTAAGTATACCTACATACTTACTAACTTACCTACATACTATCGTCTTCATTTTTATCTCCCGGGTATAAAAATATATTATCAATAGATCAAGCTTCATTCCAATTTCAAATTCAGTTTAAATCGTTGCTTTAAATTGATTAATTTGTAAACTTTAAAAAAATACGCCATCTTGAATTTCATTTGACAGTAAACTTATTGCATTCTATTTTTGAAATTCAAATCTTCATTTTTCTCTCACTTGTGTTCGAATTTCAAAATCAAAGTGTTAATATTCTTTTTTTGAATTGTGTGCTTTGAATCGATTATCCAAAATGGTGAGTGCGTTTAAGATTGTTAGTTTATTTGAATTATTTCATATTTAATGGAATACGTACATTTAAAAAAATTAAAACGTCACAAGGCCAAATTGCCAGGACGAATATTTATGTCTTTTGAATTCACGTAATGACAATGTTAGGTTGATTTTTTTATGAGAGCTGTTTTTTGTGAATCACACTTCAAGAGCCCTCTGCGAGCTGAGTCTATAATAATCTATAATCTAAGTTGCAAGGATATATTCATTCAAAGCTCTCAGATGTATGCCCACAAACAAACACGTGTAGTTCGCGCTTACAAATGCTGATTGTGTACTTACAAATAAAATCCAAACCTCAAATGAACATAAGCCCTGCAACTCTTGCCGACATTCCCTGAAACAGGGGTGACATTGGCAAAGTGAACCATTTTTTACAGTATGGGTGGTCAGCCTCATACCTGGCTGGAACTTTGGTGACCAGTTTTTTTGAGACACTTTTTGATGAATCTTTTAATCCAGTGGAAGAGTGTAATTTGAAAAATATATTAATCTCAAAGGTAGAACTGACAGATTAGTTTAAAGTGACAGATTAAGCTAATACGGGGCTCTCAGATAAACGCTCAATTTTCCTATTTTCTGCGAGAGAACACACTGAAGAAATGTGAAAATCCTGTAGCTCCGAAGTTTTCCATGAGTACTTCCTCATAATGAATTCAATTACTATGAGAAGTTTCCCCTAATAAAATGCACTTAGGGGCTGTCCGCATATATTACGTCATTCGCATTAAGGGGGGGGGGGGAGTCTGGTCTGCGGATGATGGCAAATGATGTACGAGAACCAAAAGTGACGTCGTTCTTGTAAATACCAATTTCTACAAAATATACAAAATATTATGTAAGTAATATAACATTATTAACTATTAAGCTCATCCATTATAACAGCAAGAGGGGGGGGGGTCATTGGATAATGGCTATAGGATGATTGTAAGGGGGGGGGGGGGGTCGAAAATCGGCCAAAATCGATGACGTAATTTATGGACGGCCCCTTATTACGGTGTTGATGTAGATCATAATTTTCGTCCTTCATTGACCTTATGAAAGTGTTTGCGCGTACGAAACCAGCAGTTTATATCTAACGGGTGTGATTACTGTGCATTAGTTAATTTTGTATTCCTGTATAATATTATGGAGACTTCCTACCTGAGTTTTTTTTGTAAGAATTTCAAATATTGACTCAATTTACCTACACCTCCACGTTGTTTGGTAGCGTTTGTATTTCGCGACTTGTATTTGCAGTCTTTACAGCTCTGATAATTTAGCAATTCCGTCCAAACATTGTTTTTGATAAAAGAACAAATATAGTTCGCTGACTTCCTCTTCTTCGTCTTTTTTTTTTAAATAATAAATAAATAATGGTTCGCCCGATATATCAGTTGTCGAGGAATACTTACGTCTAAAGCCAGAGAGCGGGGATTCGATTTCAACTAAGGGTGTAAGAAATGGTTTCCTGTTCCGGTGTTGGTTTCAACAGCAAAAAAAACCTGGAACCGCCAAGGTTTACTCAGCCTTCACAAGAAATTAGGACCGCCCTTGGTTAGCTAACTTAAGAAAATAAATAGTTTCTCCTCGACAAATTTGACTCCTTCGGGAACAACACGGTAAGAAGTTATAGTATATGTGTTACTTAGTTGCGTTATGTAAAATACATTTCATTCTTAAGAAATGCTATCTTTCAGCTGGTAGTTGACTATAAATGTAGCCGAAAAGTTAGAAATTTGAGTTTTTCTCGGCGGGCAAACGTCACACGTCTATGTAACAAAGATCCTTAGCAACCATTGAGTTTTGAGTTAGCAGACAATAATAAATAACTAGTAAACTTTTCACCAGCAACCCGGCCGTGTGACTTATAAACCTTTTTGAGGTTTTGAAATATGAAGACCTTATTGTCATCTCATAAGCTACGGTGTGAGTGAGTCTATCATGGCTCTTTCTGGTGACATGGTCTCTCATCTTACTACGTCCTCTATTTCATAGACTTTACAAACATAGCTACAAACTAAAGTTTTATGTTAATATTGTAGAATTAGAGTTAATATTTGTTTAGGCATTTAACTTATTACTTTATTGTACCAACTGAAATTTTACGATTTGATATTTAAGTAAACGTGTAACTTATACAAGGTCCTTTAATGGTATTTTAAATTAACTTGTTGTTAATTTAAAATTCAATTAACCATGATTTGGTTTCGCTTGGTTTAATTTTATAACCATTGTTTTTCGTATTGTTATAAATAAATAATTAAATGTTTTGTTCAAAATCAAAAGGCTAGCGTTCCATGCCCACCGTATTTCCACCTGAAATCATTTCCCTTTTAAGCCCAAAAGTCGTAGAAATGATAAAGTTTACTCAGCCTTCACAAGAAATGAGAACCGTTACTGAAAATAAGGAGGTTCCAAAGAATGAAAAAAACGGATTTTACTGACCGTACAAAAGAGAAGAACGATTTTCTCTACGTTTAGTCGGAGTCATATCCGACGTCCTCAGGAGACGTGTGTCCTCTACAAAGAGGAACCACGAACTGTTCAATTAATGTTGTTTGATCGAGGCCGAAGGTTGTAGGTACTTTTATTAACCTTCGGTGATGCATCCATAGATGTCGCTATAGCCCCAGTTGTACAGAAGGACGATATTATGTCTTCTTGTGAAATCGTCCGATTAATGAAAGGGTGGATCATTGAAGTTAGTACTGGCAGGAGGTTCCACTCTCGACTCCTTCGGGGACAACGCAGTAAGTAGTTGCACTTTATACGTAGCTTATTTTAGTCTTGCGTTGCATCTCTCTCACATATTCTCAAATATCTATTTTATTTAAAAAATAAAAACCCCTTCGCCTTTGGTCTTATCCGACTGAGATTTTTTTTAAGTGTAGAAGTTGACAGACGCATTCAATTTTTAATCATGTTCAAATAAAATGTATTTAAGTTTGATAAATAAAAATCAAAATTGATAATTCAGACCGGCTTACGTTCAATGAAATTCTCAAGTGGCAGATAACAGAACAGAAAATATGTGATAAACTGCCATTAAAAATACTTCCAAGTGCATTCAAAATAACTTACATCTACAATTTAAAAAATACTTACGCTCAGTGCAGAAGTTGAAAATATTAGGTCAAATATCGAGCTTACTTGTTGCGTTTTTTTGATCAGAAGTCCCAAAATTTCTACAGCAACGGGATCATGTCTCTACCTATAAGATGGCAGATAGTCTACGAACAAAAAAGCACATCTTTGAAAAAAATAGATCTGAATTTCATATAAAATGCGAAGAAACTTTTTCCCCGACCTATTTTATTTATTCACTTTCTGTTCAGAGTTACATTTTCATAGTAAGGTATGACGGTCGAATGATTTCTGAAGCTACAGAGAGTCTTGGTCCTTATTTTATAGTAAGAATAAAGATCATTCTCGAAACATGGAGAATCGCTACTTGCTATATTTTGCTGGAGCATTACCTAACACTCAAGCAATCTCGAACAAATTATCATCCTTAGAAGTCCCTAAAATCTATTCAAAAAGACACTAACACAGACAATCCACAACACATAACTCCATATTCGTAGCAATATGTAAACATTTCACATTGGTTTGCAATTTAACAATTACTGAACACATCACACCCTTACTCAGGGATCAGCTTCATTGGCTGAAAATAAAGGAGAGGGTGGAGTACAAGGTCTGCTTAACTGTATTTAAGTCCTCGCAAAACATTGCGCCACTGTATGTCTCAGAGCTATGTGTGGGGGACACAGTAGAGGGTAGGGGGGGAACTTTGAGATCTGCATGCAGCACTGCTGTGAATAAATAGACCAGGGTTCCCTGCAGAAGCAACATGGTCAATTATTTAGATCGTGCCTTTTGCATAGCTGGCCCTCTGCTGTGGAATGCCTTACCACACGACCTGAGATCTGTGGAGTGTGTAAATGTTTTTAGATCAGGATTGAAGACATGTCTGTTCAGGATGGGCTATGGCTCTGCAGTGCCCTTGCGGTGAATTCACAAAACGGCACTAAAAATATTGTCAGAATATTATTATTATTATTATTAATATAAAATGCACGTCCACAAGCAGTTACGTTCTTCATGAGTATTGTGAACCTACTTGCAAAAATGAAAACTCCAAATCTCAAAAGTAAATGATCCCTGCAACTCTTGCCGTCATTCCTTGAAACAGGAGTGCAAAGTGAAGCAATTTTCTGAAGTCGATAATAAAATTTTAGGACAATAATGCACTTGGTCACTTTAACCTTTTCGATTTTTTTTATTAAAGCAGTACTTACCTACATTAAACGTAGATACCACTCATTTCTTATCAAAATAATTTTTTTTAGTCGATGCTCCATTTTTTTTTTACTTTACCAAACATGTAGGTATTTTACATGATGGATTTTTTTAGAAAAAGGAAGTGGCGGAAAAATGCTCGTTTAATAGTTTGATAAAGAACATTAAAAAACCACAAAAATAACCGACACTTTACAGATAATGAATAAAATATTTTGTTGATATGGGCAACGAGTAAAATGGGTCAAATCGGGTCGAGAAATTTGACCTTGAAATAAAAGGGATCCCACTCAAGGCTTGAAATTGCTTGGGGTTTAGGAACATCCATTCTTTCCACATCAGTGTAAAAAGACAAAAAAATAAATCTCATTTTGCTTTTCGTCCCCTTACTGCTTGTTTGGCTTATGTCCATCAGAGTTAATTTCACATCAGCAATGTTTGCATGTATACTGGACAAATATGAAAATTGGAAATTTATGTTAAAAATTCATAAAAACAACTCTCACATTACCATGTTTTATGTTTTTTCCTAAGCTCAGATCGTGTAGAATGTGATTCTTAATATAATATCATTGAAAGGTCATCTTTGAATCAAATGGTAGAACGCCAAACAAGCACTCGGGGGGAGTTTTGTCTGAATAGAACGTATACACTGGGCACGTTTGGTTAAATACCACCGGGGACGTACAAAACATTCCAAGCATGGGTAGGCAAACATACAGATTTTCCCGGTTCCTGAAAGATACGATATTAATTCAGTTTAGAATCTTTGCGTTGAAAGGTCTTCTGAATCTTTAAATCGATTCAGGTCTATTCAAGTCTACTGCAGGATCTTATTTTTTAAATAATTAATTGAATACGGCAACCACTAATTGCTCTTATTGAGGTTTCGCCACTGATTTATATATGAGGATGATTTACTTATTTTTGTTTTGTACATGACAAAAGAGCGCCGTTTTTGTGTGTGTCACACCTCAAGGGCCCTCCCAATCATGAATGAGATATTTTATAAAGGTGCCGTTTCAGTGCTCCCTTAAAAATGCCAACAGATTCCGAAACCCTCACACCGGGTGGCAGTCTGTTCCACTCCATCGGTCCCGCAAACCGGAAAGCGCGATCGCCAAAATTAGTGCGTATTTAACGGCGAGGCTGCATCAACCTGACAGCACCACACCCCGCTGACCTAAGTGTCCGCCCCCTCACACTCATCTCAACGGGGGAAAACATGTCTGCTAGATATGATGGAGCCAAACCATTTAGGACTTTAAATACCATCAAACACACACGATGATTTAGATTATTGGTTTCCATAAAATTCTGCATGGGCCCTCGTAATGATAAGCCGTTTCTCCTTTTGCTCATACGGTCACCGCCTTAGGCCGTTTGTCCACCGCACGCCGTCACCGTCACGTCACCGAGAACGAGATTATTTCGGGCCGAGTTTTATTGATGTGACGGCGATCTTTTGTCCACCGCGACCGATTTCGCTGGTTATAGGTTATATATTGTATTGCCTATAACCAGGCAAAACATAAATACATAACATGTACCGTTACTTTGGCGCCGTCATCTCGTTCCCGGTGACGTGACGGTGACGGCGTGCGGTGGACAAACGGCCTTACTGTACTTATTTGTATCAAATGTTGTAAAGCGCCATCGAGGGGATTTTTCACAGGAATTTGTCCAATACATTAGGGTGTTGTATTTTCCATTCCTTTTTATTTACGCGATCGAGGGGAATTTAAGTGTACCTAATCTGTTTTATACTCGGTGTGCTTGTGTGTGGAAAAGCCTCAACATGGTACTGTTGGAAGCTTTTATATTGAAAGTCTGTAAGCATTGTAACGATACGAATAAAAATAAAACGATACGAAAAGAATACGAACAAAAATAGTTAATAGCTCTGCCCACAGACATAAATGATATCTGCGTACCTACAGACGATCACTGGACACGATCGTTTTTGCGTGATATTTTTACGTCGTTTTGCATGCGGGCTTTGGAGCTTTCACACGATCATGCACGCACAACATCTGTGTTTGTCACTCTTGTCTTTTAAGGTAATTGAATTAGAATCTGAGTGTCATGCATTCATTTTAGTAAACACTTTCGCACGACACTCATATTTGAAATTCGTGTTATTTGTAAATTTCGTGTGGAACTATATTATTTATTCTCACAGTGAAAGGAGCCGGCCTTCCACCAACCAATTCACTTTAAATGGGTGTTTCCCAGCTCCCGAGTTACGCAACGCAACGCAAGCGCAACTAAGCTACACATATAGTGTAACTTCTTGCCGCGTTATCCCCGAAGGGGTCGCATGTGGCGAGTTGAACCTATTTATTTTTACAGGTAAGGGGGCCGGCCTTACGCCAACCACTTCAGTTGAAGAGGGGGTTTCCCAGCTCCCGGGCTGGTACTCATTTCTTGTAAAGGCTGAGTAAACCTTGCCGGTATTTTTATTATGGGGTTTGAAATAAACACCGAAATAGGAAATCATTTCTGACACCCTCCTCGGTGGGATTCGAACCCGAGCTCACGGGGTAGAATGCAAGCACTCTACCAACTGAGCTATCGACCGGACAGTTAGACTAGAGAGTTAGCAGACTATATTTTCTTTTGAAGGCTGTTCCTTGACTTATAGGTTGGAATGCGGCTGACCACCCATACTGTAAAAAATGGTTCACTTTGCCAATGTCACCCTTGTTTCAGGGAAGGACGTCAAGAGTTGCAGGGCTTATGTTCATTTGAGATTGGGTTTTTATATTGTAGGTCCACATGCGGCATTTGTTAGCGCGAAATTATACATGTCTGCTTGTGGGAATGCATTTAATATAAATCTTAAATGATATATATCTTTGCAGCTTAGATTAGATTAGATTAGATTAGAAGGCTGGGTAAACTTTGTTTTGTATTTTTAAAATCATTTCTGACACCCTTGGTTGGGATCACACCCTAGCCCTCTGACACACAGCACAAGTATTCTAACAACTGAGGTATCGATCTCGAAGATGAACAATTGGCAGTAAGCTACATATTAAAAAATGACAACCAAACTAATATGACACTCAGTCAGGCTGAGACTATTAATTTTTGTAATAAATATCTTTGGATAAAGTCGCCTCCGAACTTTTTAAACTTCCAAGAAAGTTTTTTAAATTTTCAAAAGTGTCTCATGAAGTCTCCTCCTATTCACAGCTGTAAAAATAGCGATAAACAGACGCAAAAGTTACCTTTAGAAGGTGATGATGACACATACAAAAATGGCACGCAAGAGCGATGGAATTGAGAAGCAAAAGTAAGACTACATTTATCTACCAACAGGTAAAAAAACTCGCTTATTCTTTTTTATTTTTCGATCATAATTTTCCCCCTACATATTTCTACCCGATTTCGACCTCAATCTTTCCCTGTGTTATTCAAGGGCATTGTACAAACCAGTTTTAAAATCTATTAGTAGAGCAATTCAAAAATATGGTTCACAGATCATCCGAGTATTATCATTCAAGGTTAAAAGGTCGCAGAGTATGTGTTTCGATCCCTCCAGATACTCTATTTTACGACACAAAATCTTACTTATTTCATCCAAGTTACAAGCTTTGAAGGTTCAGAGCTTCCCGCGTCACAATCCTCCAGGACTCTCTGTTTTGTGACGCTTCCCTCCATGGTGTCCATGGTCCAAGAACTTCCGCGTTGGCCTCGACATTGTCTGCCCACAGTATCATGGGACGTCCTGACGGCTAAGGCCCGGTATTTTGAAGTATCGTAGAGTTAACTAAAATGCAATTTTAGTTAAATCATCATAATATTTCACTCACCGAATTTCGACAGTAAATATTTAGTAACTTTAACTTTCGATTTTCAAGATGGCGGCGCTTCACTGACAGCAGCTGTTCTTTTTTAAGGCTCAGTTTAGACACACGAAATTTTTTTGAAAAAGTTTCGATAGTGACGTCAAGCAAGATGGCCGCTCCGCAGTGACAGATGCTGGCAATTTTGATATTATGATGATTTTTAACAAATGCCGCATGACCCGCTTATTTCGTAATGTTGGTCAGACTGAGTTATCAGACATTTCCACTTCGGAGTTAAAATGTCTGAAAAGTCAAAGACAATAATGCTATGGACTCGACAATTTTGGTAGGTATTTTCAATTTTTTTGTTAATTTAAAACTCGAAAACCTTTATTTTCTGTGAAAACTAAAAACAATTTGGAAAATATAAAATAATTGTTAACCGCTTGAAAAGAAAAAAGGAAGTAGGTAATAATTAAATTGAGTTTGTTCTTACTTTGGATTAAAAACAATTTTATTTCACGACGGTGTTTTTTTCCATTGCAACGTTTTAATGATGAAATGATTCCGTGAAACTTTTCACGGAAGAAACACGGAACTATTTTTGTCGTAAATAATTTCAGTCGTAAGGGAAATTTTAAATTTAATGTTGGTCTCGGCAAAAAAGCGCCAAAAACAATGACACAATATAATGTGAACACAATATAAAATACCAATGCAATATTAATGGCACAATTGCAATATTGCATTCTGTTTCATAAAAATATTTTTGAGGTTAAGAACCCGTAATATATTTTCACAACTAACATTGGAATATTTAGCCAGTTTGTACAACACCATGATGAATTTTAAATTATCTGTATGATTTATTTTTTTACCGACGCATAGTTAAACTTAACACGTAAAATAATTTAATTCCTACATTATTAATTTAATCCCATACGATCCCATCGGAAAAAATCCCATCGGAAAAAATGGAGGCAACTCTGCAGAGGCTCTGGCCACCCCTAGCGGAATGGCGACAGAGTTACAGTTACAGTTAAAGATGTTTGAATAAACCGCTACAGCTAAATGCCATTAGAAGAAAAAGATTCTGTTTTGTTCAAAAAATATTTTGTTCAAATGTGTGTGGAGACGGAAAACCGATAGTTGCCGCTAAAAATCGCTGTCTGACGTCACTATCGAAACATTTTCAAAAAAATTTCGTGTGTCTAAACTGAGCCTTATGTAAGGATACATCAAAATTGTTGCAAACTTAACATTTTTTGTCTCATTTTCTAGCTTAATGAAGGTTCGGCATATGATTTTTATGAATAGTTGTTTGTTTTAAAGCTTTTGAATGGCATTTTAATTATTTCTAAGATGTGGGGGCGTGGCTTCATACTTCGGCAATGTTCGGTTTTAGTTAACTCGAGATTGAGTATTTTGAATCAAAGTTCAAGTAATAGTTAACTAAAATATTACTACTGTTCAATATACCGGGCCTAAGGCCCGGTATTTTGAAGTATCGTAGAGTTAACTAAAATGCAATTTTAGTTAAATCATCATAATATTTCACTCACCGAATTTCGACAGTAAATATTTAGTAACTTTAACTTTCGATTTTCAAGATGGCGGCGCTTCACTGACAGCAGCTGTTCTTTTTTAATGTAAAGATACATAAAAATTGTTGCAAACTGGACATTTTTTTGTCTCGTTTTCTAGCTTAATGAAGGTAAGGGATATGATTTTTATGAATAGTTACTTGTTTTAAAGCTTTTGAATGGCATTTTAATTATTTCCAAGATTTGAGGGCGTGGCTTCATACTTCGGCAATGTTCGGTTTTAGTTAACTCGAGATTGAGTATTTTGAATAAAAGTTTAAGAAATAGTTAACTAAAATATTACTACAGTTCAATATACCGGGCCTAACACAGTACCATTCAAGTTATTTCTGATGATCCTACGCTGGAAGTGTCATCACCACGGTAATTCTTGCCTACCGAATATCGGTAATATTTGCATGAAGACTAATCAGCTGTTCACTTGCGGCCATCTTGGATTGACAGGTCTTCATACAAATATTACCGATATTCGGTTACAGACCGAGGGGATGAGACTTCCAGCACTGGAGTCATCTACACGTGCTACGTGCCCGGTCCACCGAAGTCTTCTTGATTTAATTACTGATACAATGTTTGACTTTTGAAATACAGACCTCAGCTCCGCGTTGGTACGGATGCTCCAACTGTCACCGTCAGGTGTAGGTCCGAGAATGCGACAAAGCATTTTGTTACAAAAATCATAGACTTCAGTTTCAGGGATAGGCAGCAAGCGTTAGAGAACTTTGTTTTAACCATTTGTTTTTTCGTTTATAAACTTGCGCAAAAATACTCATACCTGCTTGTGTATAGAATGTTCCATTATTTTTTTATATAGGTGTGATTACGAGTAACTCAGATTACAGGTTACATTTGCCTCGATGCAGTTCACGCGCCTGGTTACTGATGTAAATTACCTCACGCTGTGTCCACAAGCATATTGTTCCACTAAAATGCTAGATTAGTTCCATCTGCCTTCAGTACACAGCTAGTAGATTGTGTTTCCAGCATACCTAATTCTGCAGTTTCGTCACTTTTAGAACAATCGGCCTAAGATAATGCTTTACCTTCGACGTGTATTGGCAGCTGGCACACGAAGCTGTAGTTGTATTGGCAACTACCAGTCCCCTTAGCAATCAGTCAGCGACGCGAGTGTTGAAGAAATTAAGTTAAAGCGTTGTATCCGTGACTTTAAATATGGTTTCATTTTTTTGGCACAAGGTTTCTGTGATAAGAACATTGCATCCGTGACTTGGGGCATAATATCCGTGACTTGGGATCCCCGCTACGGGTCATTTGACCATAACTTTGATCCTGGTTCAACATATGTCATTGGGTAATTATTGATTAATAACTCTTTTATTTATTTATTTATTTATTTATTTATTTATTCACAATCATACACCAACAGGCACAACATAAAAATAGCACATTAGGCAAATTAACAAAAGAAGAAATCATGTTGCACCCCATTACCGGTGTAAGCGTAATACAATGTGATAAAAAAAGCACACAAAAATGTCAAAATAATTTCACTTACATACTAAGGATAAAAACATTTTTTTTAAAACGGAATACAACACTCAAAAATTCAAACAACAATAATAAAATAATATAAATATAAGTAGTAGGGAAGAAAGGAAGGGGAAGGGGAAGGGATACTCACTGCTCAAGTATAGCTAAAATTGATTTTTTAAATAAATTAGAACTACCTACCGTGAAACAGATCGACATCTTTAAATTTATTGTTATAATTTTTAGTCATTCTTAGCAGAGGATTTCGCAAACCTGCATTGGTAACGTGACGCTTAATGTGAAAGGGCCAAAATGATCGTCTAACTGTTGGGACCGCGAAGTCTATCAATTTCAGTAATAGGGGTGTGTCTAGTGCAGACATACAAATTCTGCGTAGAATACAGGCATCTGCAAGTTCACGCCTCGACGAGAGGTCTATTAAGTCATTGAAACGGGATGTTCCGAATCTGTGATTTCCAATTCGTATTAGTTTATGTTGGATTTTTTCCAATGCAACGTTATATTTGTCATATAAGGGATTCCATACTGGGGAGCAATACTCGGCCCGAGAGCGTACAAGTGAGACATACAAGGTCATAAGAGATGTGGGATCTCTGAACTCCCTGGTCACCCTTAGGATAAAACCAAGCATTTTGTTACATTGTGTTAGAATCTTATCGATGTGATCGTCAAAATGCAGTTTGGAGTCAAAGATAACACCAAGATCCTTTACCGAGTCGAGTCGTTGCAGCATGGTATCAGCAATCGCATAATTATGAGAAATAATGTTTTTGTTTTTAGTGAAGGATATGGAAAAACATTTTTTCAGATTTAGTTCCAATCTATTGCAAACACAGTAGTCATGGACCTTAAAAATAATGAATTATAAATTGATGATATTAATACCTGTTTCTGGCCAGGCATAATATGTTGGTGAATTGCATTCCTCTTCATGATAATATATGTAAGTTGGGACCTGGTATTCTAGACATACAGAGGATATTATGGTATTCCGAACTTAACTCAATATATGGACAGTGGAAAAGACATTCATTTTTTAAATCAAATTATTCAAAAAACATTTCGTATTTGTCTACATTCGCAGAGATAATAATCATTAAACAATGGAATTACATGACTTTATGATTTTATGACCGTGCATATATTTCTATGAATTATCGCCATAAAGTAGAGCGGATATGGGAGACACCTCAATGCTTTGTTTACGCAGGCTTTATACGAGCAATTAAAACTGTAGCGTGATTATTATTCTCCTGCAGAACGACTATGTGGACTTCTGTTGTGTGAGTTGGAGTAAATTATGCACAAAAATTGTTGATTAATTATTATTTTAAGATTAAATCTTATTCTTAACATGATTTCTAATAATTTTTTCGCATTAAACGATAAGTTTAAGGTTTGGGCTTTTGATATTGGTTTTCTCTCTTTCTGATTTTTTTTTTACAATATTTACATGTTTTTGCAGTCAATGAGATATTATAAAGAACAATATAAAACTGTTTTGTATATCGGAGTGAAGTATTCAAGTGAGTGAATATCCAAATATCCCAGGGAGTATTCAAATCTATAATTTATTTCTGTCAATGATTTTTTTATTGTTTTAATTCTTGTTGGATCGCAGGCTTATTATTATATTAAGAAACGTATCACGTCTAGTTGAAATGATAATATTCTACTGCTCCATGCACATTTTTGCTTGTTTGTGACACACACTATTATGTCTAGGAAATGCACAACTTTTTCCCGTTTTTACAACACGTCAGTTGAAAACATGATGGTATAATTGCTCCCCTCTTTGCTCTTAATGATTCGCTGATTAAAGTGCAGTTGATAGTGACGTCACGGCTCGTGCATATGCAGTGCATACAATTTGCATATGTGCAGCGACTTCCGCCGGCATTGCAGTCCGGTGACTACTCAACATATCAATAAACAAAAACAATGACAAAAAATATGCAAAAAAAAATGCTATTGTTGCAGAAAACACTGGCGTGTCACAAATAAATAAATTAACATTATTTCTTACTTAATGCTTATGTCATCTGTTGAACTGCTGTACGCTACTCTTCTATAATCTATAATCTAAGCTGCAAGGATATGTTAACATTTAAGGCTCATATGAAATGCATGCCTACAGACAGGCACATGTAATTTCGCGCCTACACAAGTTGCAAACATATGCCAACATTTAAGATTCATATTCAATGCATGACCACAAACAGACACATCTAAGTTCACAGTTAAAAAAAATATAAGGATATAAGACAAACCGTTATAAGAGAACTTGCATTATTTCCGACGTTTCGTTAGTGACGTAGCTAACGTCTCCTGAAGACGTTCGCTACGTCGCTAACGAGAGAGGATAATGTAAGTTCTCTTATCACGGTTCGTCTAATATTAACTGCGTAGTTATAATAATTGTTAATATGTCAAACGACCGTATTAACTTAAACCTAACGTATAAGTTCGTCTTACACATGTGCATAAAAACTCAAATATCAAATCTCAAATGAACATAAGCCCTGTAATTCTGGTCCATCCCTGAAATGAGGGTGACATTAGCAAACTTTTTTTTTTACAGTCAGCCTCATACCGACCTATAATTCAAGAAAATCAAATAAACAATGTATGTTTTATGTCCTAAATTCGAACCTGCTACTTTCTGATCAACGGTTCGACATTATAATCAATGGACTACGAGCCGTTAGATGTGTTTTTTGTACGTGTCTTAGGTCACCGATTATTTTATAATCTCATTGTTTTAAATTTAATCATTATTGCGTATGAAACCTATTTGTTTTTACATTTAATGACATGTCATTATTCTGCAATTGTTTATTTTTATGTTAATCAGTTCTCATTAAAAAAATAAAGTAATCAATAAAATAAATTCAATCCTATTTATTAAAAAAAATATTTTATATTAAACCTCGTCATTTATGTAAAATAGTACATAATATTATTTTTCATACTTAGTTATAATATCTGAAAATGAATCATAGTTAAACCTTCTTTAGTCTATGGTAAAATGTGTAAGCTCGCGCTCAAATCTTGCAACTCTTTCCGACTTTCCCTGAAACAGTGCATTGCCAGAATTTATCATTTTTTACAATTTGGGTGGTCAGACTCATATCACACAAAAAAACATTCTATTCTGCTCTCCGGTGCATGTGTGAACGTAACTAAAGGTGTGTTTTCACATTAGAACCTCGATTATTCGATCCATTGAAAACCGGGTGTATTTAGGACAACACGGAAAATCTTCTTCTTGTGACTTCTCAGTGCAGATTGTCGATGAAAACGCAACGCAACTAAACTACACAAGAAACATGTATTCACGATCAAAACTGATTTAAGTGCCTTACTCAAGCGCTACACTTACTCAAGGGTCGACATTCTGGAGCGTTTTGTTTCACAAAGAACACTCAAGCAGTAATCAGCGTAGTGCCCAACCCCCAGGAGACGTACGGGTTTGTCATTGGCTCTCGAAAAAACCCAGCTCTGTAATTGGTCAGTACCTTCCGACCGATATTCGGCGTACTTCACTCTTATCATTGCCGCCTCTTTCAAATTTCAATGTCATATCAACTTTGCATAAAACTTGACAACAAATAAGTACGTATAACGCAATTACTACTTTAAGTAAACCGTAAGTACGAATTTGTTTGTTTACAATTTCTATTAGTTTTTAAAAATACATTTATGTAATATCCAATGTAAAGTGTTTTGATCGATTTCAGCGCCAAAAAGATGTTGTTTTCTCCAGCGGAAAAGGAGCTGCTGGTGGCTCTGATTAAAGAAAAACCTGTAATAGAAGATAAAATAACAGATCGAAGAAATCGTTGGCTTTGCAACCCTCAATGAGCAACGGCAAAACTGTATACAGAACGACGCATTTTTTCAATCAAAAACGTCTTCTAAATTCTTCCTCTTCGTAATACGTAAATGGGTCTTTACAGTCTCTGATATATTTTCTTGGGACACTATTTTTGAACAAAACAATGTTATTATTCCCGTTGAAATCAACTGTTTCGAAAGAATTCATTATTTTATGTAAATAATTCACAACCAAACAAAAAATGTGCTGATGAAATGCGGCGGTATATTTTGACAGTTCATCTGTCATTGCAGTATGGTCCTAGACCATACCGGAGAACAAACCCAATTCTGATGGTCAAGCAATGTAAATGAACTCGTCAAAACAATGTTAATACACTTGTAAAAATCATGTTTATAGTAAGAATTCATTTTTTCATGTAAATTCACAATCAAACAAAAAATGTGATAACAATGAAATATGACGGAATATTTTGACAGCGCTTAAGCGTTGGTTAATATACGTGTCGACCTTACTTACCTGAGTGCTAGTTTTTGGAGCGCTTAAGCGCTAATTTTACGTTAAGTATTGTTCTTGAAATGAATTTCCCCAATCTAAGCGCTGGTTTGCCCTTAAGGAAGTGCCAGTTTTGATCGTGAATACGGGGGATAGTGTAACTTCTTGCTGCGTTATCCCTGAAGGGTTTCGCATGTGGTGAGTGGAACATATTTAGTTTTACAGGTAAGGGGGTCCGATCTTACGTCAAACACTTCACTTAATTGGAGGTTTCCCAGGTAACTACCATGTCACAAAGCACAAATTCTCAAATGTAAGGCTGGAATTTTTCAACCCAGCGAAGGGCATATTTTAAAAGATATGTGAATTGTATTTCTCTTCACGAATTTATTTTAAAAAAAAATTATTCCTCGTTTGCCGTTTTATAAGAATTTGAATAAAAAAACGCAAAACGCAACTAAGCTACACATTAGTGTAACTTCTTGCCGCGTTATCCCTGAAGGGTTTCGCATGTGACGAGTGGAACATATTTATTTTTACAGGTAAGGGGGCTGGCCTAATTTCAGTTGAAGTGGGGGTTTCCCAGCTCCCGGGGGGCTGGTATTCATTTCTTGTGAAGGCTGAGTAAACCTTGCCGATATTTTATTTTGGGGTTTGAAATAAACACCGAAACGGGAAATAATTTCTGACACCCTCTGTGGGATTCGAATTTCGAACCCGAGCTCACGGCATGGAATGCAAGCACTCTACCAACTGAGCTATCGACCGGATAATCGTAGAGCCAGCGATCATCATAGAGATTTGCTCCTTCTATACTTCGATACTACGAAAGTCCCACTGTCCCATTTTCTTCAACCAAGATGTTCTCCTTCTGAGCTAGAGCTCGTCCTACATCAATTCTTCCCTGTATGATAAGATGTAGAAGTGAATAGGTACTTCTCATTCTCAAGAAACCGAGGACAAAAACATCCATCAAATGAAAATTGTTGACCGGGGAAGTGAGGAGGTATAAAACACTCTTAGATTTAAAAATTATCCTCACATTACAAAGTCCAATTTGGTGCGGTAGTACGTTTTTCAAAAGTCTCGCCAGGCAACATGGGTCTCCCAGTCGGATAAAGTGGACTCGGATAATCGAGGTTCTACTGCATTTGAATATCGTAGTTTACATCAGAATCACTAGTAATCCATGGATCGTGCTTCCTTCTGTAATTATTAATACAGTAATGTAATAATATTTTATAACCCGCATACCTGGCTATTAAAGTGATGGTCTGGGAATACACAGATGCCAATCCTATATTGTGTATCGCAGAAAACAACTGACTTACTGGTCTTGTATCCAGCCGCCTTTCCGCTAGGGGTAGCCAGTACCTCCGCCGGTACGTCTCCACTTTTTTATGCAATCGCACACTTCTCTCATCTCCTCGACATTCATCAATCTCGTCGTGCATACAACGCAACTAAGCTACACGTGTAGTGCTGTCCTCGAAGGAGTCGCATGTGGCGAGTGGAACCTATTTATTTTACAAGTAAGGGGGTCCGGTCTTACGTCAAACTCTTCACTTAATTGGAGGTTTCTCAGGTACCTACCTACATACTGATATACTGCGCTGAGCGCAGATGGCTCCTCGCGAAATACCCGTCAGGGAGGCTTTCCCGTCAGGCGCATTAGCTTCAGTAACATCGAAATTCGGGGGGGGGGGGTTTCTTAGAGTCATGCAATAGCCTCTGATCTGGAGGACTTTCTTTTCTTCGACACGAATAGAGTTACACTAGCTGATAAACTTCATCGGGAAGGCCGTCAGCCACTTGAAAAAAAATTGTAATGTTGTTCACCGAGTGAAGCAACTCCGCATGAGTTGTATGAACTGGGCGGGAGGTGGTGGGAGAGTGCCTACCATGTCACAAAGCACCAATATTATCAAAATATGTATGGCTGGAATTTTTCAACCCAGCGAATAATAATAATAACAGGCTGATTTATTTTAAATTACACATGATAAGAGAGCGCCGTTTTTGTGTGTGTCACACCTCAAGGGCCCTCTCCGATCATGGATAAGACTTTCTAAACAAGTGTGCCTTGAGTGCTCCTCGAAATACACCCACAGATTTGGAGTTCTTCACTCCGGGTGGCAGTCTGTTCCACTCCACCGGCCCCGCAACACGGAAAGCGCGGTCTCCGAAGTTTGTACGAATCTGACGGCGCGGCTGAACCAAATTGACTACTCCATCACCCGCAGATCTGAGTGTCTGCCTCCTAACACCCATTTCAACAGGTGAAATCATATCAGCCAGATAAGGTGGGGCCAAGCCATTGATGGCTTTATATACCATTAAACAAACACGGAAGACCACCCTCTCCGGGAAACGAAGCCAATGAAGTTTTTTTAACAGCGGGGTGATGTGAGCGAATTTGGGAATCCCGAATATGAGTCTTGCTGCCGAATTCAACACAGATTGAAAGCGATTAAACTGTTTCTTCGGCTGACCACTATAAAGCGTCGAGCAATAGTCAATCCGAGACATCACAAACGCACTCACCAGGGTCTTAACCGCATCTGACGGCAGACATTTTCTTATTGCCTTTATTTGGCGAAGCGAAAAAAAAGAAGAAGCTATTGTGGCATCTATTTGCCTATCCTGTGTCAGGTTACGATCCAGTAAGACTCCTAGAAGTCTTACCGAATCAGAAGGCTGGATTAGCTTACCTCCTATGGAGAGTGGTACTCTATTCACCAGAAGGTGGTCACGCCTCGATGTGGCTGCCCAAGCGAAGGGCATATTTTAAAAGATTTGTGAATTGTATTCCTCTTCACGAATTAATTTAAAAAAAAAACTATTCCTCGTTTACCGTTTTATAAGAATTTGAATAAAAAAAACGCAACTAAGCTACACATTAGTGTAACTTCTTGCCGCGTTATCCCCGAAGGGGTCGCATGTGGCGAGTGAACCTATTATTTTACAGGTAAGGGGGCCGGCCTTACGCCAACCACTTCAGTTGAAGTGGGAGTTTACCAGCTCCCGAGAAGGCTGGTACTCATTTCTTGTGAAGGCTGAGTAAACCTTGCCGGTATTTTTTTTTAGGGTTTGAAATAAACATCGAAATGGGAAATCATTTCTGACACCCTCGGTGGGATTCGAACCCGAGCTTACGGGGCGGAATGCAAGCACTCTACCAACTGAGCTATCGACCGGACATGTGGTATGTATGTATAAAATGGTCATCTTCATACTTCACAGCAAAAAGGGTGAAGTTCACGGCTGTTTTTAACGTGTAACATTCTGTAGCTGATCTCTCTCTGCTCGTACAATAACATTATGATAATTGATATACTAAGGTATAAGGTGTGATGACATAACCTCAAGGTGAGCAGTATCATCACTATTCGTCAGATGTTGATTAAATTTCAACAAATTACTTGTCAATCCAATCCCGTACAGGCCTGCCGATAACAACTTACGGTGCTATTCTCAGACATTTTAGACGTCCGTTAAGCCCACGCTTTGACAAACTAATGATGCATTTGTATGAAGACCTGTCAATCCTAGATGGCCGCAAGTGAACAGCTGATAAGTCTTCATACAAATATTACCAAAATTCGGTAGGTAAGAATGACCGTGGTGATGAGACTTCCAGCCCAGGCATCATTAGTTTGACAAAGCGTGGGCTCAACGGACGACCAAAATGTCTAAGAATAGCACTGTTAGCGCTCACCTACGGTGACAGGTTAGAATGGCACAGTGGCAAAACGAGACATGACGTAACGACACATGACAGAACATCACATGCCATCACATCACATACCTAAAACAAAATATACCATACACGGCACTTAAAAAAATCACATGACATCATTTTGTGATGGTTTGTCTTGTGATTTTTTGTCATTGTGATGTACTTTCCTGTGATGTTTTGTCATTGTGATGTTTTTTCATGTTATGTACTGTCATTGAGATTTTCTATCATGTGTCATTCTGTCATGTGTTGTTCTGTCATGTGTCGTGCTGTCATGTGTCGTTATGTCACTGTGTCGTTCTATCATGGAACCCTTATCTACCCCAGTCACCCCTGTGTCAGGGAAGAGCGGCAAAAGTTGCAAAAGTTGATGCTCATTTGGTTTTCGTTTTTTTTTTTAAATTAATTTTGTAAGTACACTAGCGACACATGTGAAAGCTCGCGCTTACACGAGTCTGTTTGTGGGCATGCATTTAATACGAATCTTATCTACATCTAGCCCTACATGTTTGCAACTTAATTTTTAAAAATATATCGACCGGACTGAACAAAATAACTTCTTAAATATATTTTTTCTGTAAATCCTGAGCTTTTCGTTGTCAGGACTATATTCGCATATTTAAGAGTATTTTATAGTATGTGTCATAAACCAACAATATAAGGAAAAATATCAACAGCAATTTGCTATGGAATGATTTATCAATTACTCAGGAATTTGAAATTATCATACAATAGAGGTTTTTAAAAAAACTATAGCCGTTTTTCTTTATAAAGAATAATACAAACTTGATTTATTTATTGAGCTATATTTTGTGTGATTCACATCTCAAGGGTCATCTGCAGAGCGTTAAATCAAATAAGGTTTGGTTGCTGGAAGACCGAGTGAACCTTTTAGACCGGTCTTGATGCTCTGTCAAAATATTTTTTTTTTAAATTGAAGAGGGATTATTACCTTTACCATATCATTAGTTTATTTTTACAAATAAATAAAATACCTTTAGTATTATATTAAACATTCCGTAAACTCCCCTCAATCAAGTAAATCGAAAAAATGTGTGATAACTAAATCAATCGCTAGGAGTGTGGTCGTACATTTCGTGCATTTTCGATTTATGCCATCGAGGGGAGTTCACGCAATGTTTTAAACTCGGGGTAAAGATCTCCAACACAAACATTTGTGCAGAAATGAGGTTTTCTGATTACCAATGCGTGGAAGTGAAGCATAGACAATGAGTGACAGTAAAATGAGTCGGGTTTGTTTGATTGGTCTGTAGTTGGTGTTTAACGCTACAAACTCTTGACTTGTAATCTGAAGGTCGTAGGTTCGATTCTCGACGGAGCACAAAAAACATTTAATTGTTAAAATTAGCTCTTCTTTGGGTTGAAAAGTTCATATGCATTACAAAATAATGGCCACCAAAGAGACACAGGAGCTTTCTATAAATTGCATAGATCTCTTGAAATGCACACAAAAATGGCTTTCATTAAATAATCATCCTAATTTTTATTTTATTTTAACTTATAACAAATATAAGTTTTTGTACTCGTAACAAAATATGTCACCCCGGTGTCAAGGAAAAGCGGCAAGGGTTACAAGGCTTATCTTCGTGTGAGGTTTATTTTTTTTGCAGCGTGTGCACGTGTGAACTTATACTTTTTTTAAAGAAATCCTGTGCGGGAGACTCCCTAGATTCTAGAGACTCTAGGGGTCTATGCCACTTGTTGTAGTGCCGCAGAGGTATACGATCTTGGTCGTCGCTACAAAGCGCCAATACTCAAGCAAGACCCAGTTGCTGTAAGGCTGGATGGACCTTTGGTGACCGGTCATTGGCAAAGGTTTATGAATTTTTCAACCCAGCGAAGAGCAAATTTGAAAATATAAATGGTATATTTTATGTGCTCCACCGGGATTCGAACCCACAACCTTCCCATTCAGAGCCTGCAGTGTTACCACTGAGCTACGGACCGGTTAAACTTGGCTCCTTGCATGCGTTCATTAAATAAAGACTAATGTCAATACATCTATGCAACTTAGATGATTATATAAATCAGTTAGACAGAGAAATTTCTGCACAGGCCGCCCAACAGCTCCACCGAATGACGTCACTATTTTTTGTCTAAGAAATTCACGTTGACTCTATCGAGGCTTCATTAAACACTTACATTGTGGATTCTTCAAGTTGTCTTCTTGCCGTGAAGCAACCTGTAATTACTGGATGGTCGCCGCCGAAACCCAGCAAGTCGAAATTACGCTCAAGCAGGCCGCTCGGCAGGTATGAAGGACCGCTTTTTTGCCTCATCTGCCGTGAGAGCAAAAAAAACAGACTTGTTTTCTTTGGCTGTGCTGCATCAACACAGTTCAACGTCCCACACACTCGCGAGTATTGTATACTTTTGTTAATTTTCATCTCGGCATCAAGTCGATGACCTGTAGTCCACCCCCTGGAGATCAACGGCACCTAGGTACCTGAGACTTGAGGGAAATGTAAACAACTTTAAAATGCTTTATCATGAATTGAAAAAATCATTTTACAAAGCATGATATAGAAAAGAAAAGATTTCTCAACGAGTCGTCGGATACCATTAATACATTTTTGATAAACGGAGCTGGTTATCCATCGCCGAAGGTTGCCATGATCTCCTAGTTTGATTTGGGATTTGGTATCCACGACTTGGGGCTTGGAATCCGTTACTTGAGACATAGTATCCATGACTTGGTATTGGGTATCCATGACTATCTTTGACTGAAGACATGGTATCTGTAATTCCTTACCTTACTTTTAGTATGGCCGGCAAGCGCAACTAATTTCTTGGGCATTGGGCCGCGTCAGAGGCGACGAGCCAAGCCCTCCATCCACTTCCCTGCTCCTGGCGTGGCTTCGTGGAGGTCTTTCAGGCAAGAAGGGTATCTTGACCGGTTGACACTTCTGAAGGTTGTGGGTTCGAAACCCGGCGGAGCACAAAAAATATACCATTTATATTTTCAAATATGCTCTTCGCTGGGTGAACAATTAATATAGGTACCTTTACCAAAGACTAGTAACTAAAGGTCCATCCAGCCTTACAGCAAAAGGGGCTTGCCTTTTAAAATAGGCGCTTTCTACCCCGACAACCAAGTTCGCAAAGGGCTCTTGAGGTGTGATACACACAAAAAAGCGATCATCAAATAAATAATCCTAATATTATTTTTATATTCTAATGGGGCAGTCCTCCACTATGTGCCGGACGGTCTGGTTCTCCTGGAGATGAAGCTAATCCCCATCTGTGATTCAGAACATGGTATCCGTAACTTGCAACGTAACTGTCTTCAGATCATTCGTTCCTTCATGTATTTGCCTTCACGCAGAGCACGCTCCTGGCAACAGTTTTCCCGTATATTGCGTGATTTATGAATTTCCATACGTCGCCTCACGTGTACTGGGATCGTTATTCCGCAGACACGCCTTGTAGAGTCACACCCCGCACAGCTGTGCAGCACCTTTCTGGACAACGCCACGGACGAAACATCTCCAAGTTTCACTCCAACCCCGGCAATCAATAATCTATAATCTTAGTTGCGAAGATATATCAACATTTAAGATTAATATTAAGTGTATGCCCACGGACACGTGTGCTACTTCTCGCTTACAAATGCTGCTTGTGTACTTACAAATTAAAATCAAAACCTCAAATGAACATAAACGCTGCAATCTTGCCGGCCTTCCCTGAAACAGGAGTGACATTGGCAGGGTGAACCATTTTTTTTCAGTATAGATGGTCATTCTCATACCAAACTATAAGTCAAGGAATGAATTCAATGATGAATTATTAATTGATGACGTTAATGTCTGTTTCTGGTCAGACAAAATAGGTGAAGTGCATTCCGTTTCACAATCACATCACCAACACGCTGAAGAAGTCCATCGCAGACATGGGCGAAACATCTCAAAGTTTCAGCTCTGATAGGCCGCGGCAACACATCGCACGTTTAATAATAAAGAGCAATAACTCAAAAAACATGAATGTTGGGAAAACGCGTTTGAAGTTCAGACACCCAGTACAACTTGTATGGGATGAAAAAGGCGGCCAATGTTGTATCTCGGTCATATTCGTCCAAATTGAACGGCTGTTGCATTCTACGCATTCTTCTCGCATTGTTCTTGCGTTTTATTACAAAATCTCGATTTTGCCAATTTTCGAGTTATTTCTCTTTATTATTAAACGTGCGACATGCCAAAAACAACTCTTTAGTAACGTGGCATATTATCTTCTTGTAATTACCGATCTGAGCAACTTTCGATGTAAAATTCGAGTCGCTAAATCTAAATCTAATCTGCAAATATATATACCATTTAAGATTCATATTAAACGCATTCCCACAAGCAGACACGTATAAGTTAGCTCTTAAACATGCCGCATGTGAACCTACAATATAAAACTCAATCTCAAATGAACATAATTCCTTCAACTCTTGCCGACCTTCTCTGAAACAGGGGTGACATTGGCAAAGTGAACCATTTTTTACAGTATGGGTGGTCAGCCTCATACCAACCTATAAGTTAAGGAATAGCTTGAGGCATTCGTTATCTAAAAACGCTTATACATATTGAGGTATATTTGTACATACGTTTGTTTGCGTTTATATGTTCATTTGAGCTAACTACTAAGTACTCCCGTACCTAGATACATAGATGTAGAAAATGTTGCGCACTTCTGCCTACTCTCCAGTATTAATGTAATAATTCTTCCCCCTGGGTGTCTATTATCTTGTTTTAGCAACAAGTATTCGCTTGGCCACCCCTGCCCCTCTCCCCCCCCGACAAGCATGACAGGCCAAACCATTACGTCATAGGAATTCTAAAAACAAACGGTGTTATTCACACACAGCTAATCCATGGCTCAACTGCCACCTAACGTGAATTTTCTTACAAAAACACGATGATCCAAGAATCAGCTATGGATCAAATGTTGTGCGAATAGCACTGCTTGAGGTAGAGGTATCTACTGCCTTCGAATGTATCAACAAAATGTCTGCCTACGTATTTCTATGAAATATGTTAGTACATATCCATACATATCCTTTAAAATAGCTGATATGTGAAGAATAATACTGTGGAAACTTCGTTTATTGGAAAAATTCTGTGTACAGCTTTTTTACAATATTGTTGTGATTTCTTGAAGGGCGTTCGGCAGTCTTGTTTCCAGAGACTGTCGCGGCGTGTCGATCTCCGGTTTCCAAATAGTTCCCATGGTCTCACGGAGGATGTCCGAGAGTGCGGAAGAGTTTGGAGGAGGGTGAAGGTTAGCGGAAAGAAGAGTGAGCTGCTAGACGCAAGGCGTAAAACTTTTGAGAGAAAGAGTGGTCCTGAAAAGGTCCACTATGGGATTGAAACTTGCGTCTGTTGAGCTCGGAAGGAAAGGATGGGTTTGGAGAGGTGTGATGATACGAAGGAGGAGTGGAAAGGTTAGCTGAGCTGCTAGACGCAAGGCGTAAACTTTTGAGAGAAAGAGTGGTCCTGAAAAGGTCCACTATGGGATTGAAACTTGCGTCTGTTGAGCTCGGAAGGAAAGGATGGGTTTGGAGAGGTGTCTCGATCCTGAGAGCAGTTAGCTGTGGCGGCCAGGTATTGTAGGCAGCAATGCAGTTCCTCGAGTTTCTTGCGGTTGAAGAGTGGCGGAGAGGGTGCTGGCAGTGTCCGGTCGTCAGGCGAAGTGTTGGTGTCAGGCGAGAGCGAGCGGGCGAGCGTGTGTATTCGTCGAGTGTTGAGATTGTACTGCCCTCCCAGCCGACAGCGGCCTATCTTTATACTACAGTTAACCCTTATCTTGGCAAAGTCCTATTTTTACAAATACTTACTATTTTTTTTGGTTGTTCCTTGTAATATGGTTAGTCTTGATGGAAAATTGTGCAAGAAAAAAATCTTAACTTTTTATTATAGTATATTTTTATATGTTACACCTGTGTTACAATGCCAAACTGTCAACAAAACACAATTGTTGCAAATAAGTTACATTGCCAATAACATATAAGTATAATTTTAATAATAATTTCAAACAGAATAATCATACAAGAAAGGAAACTGATATTTAAAACATAAAAATCAATTGTGAATTACAAAGTACAAATTTCTACAATTAAAAAATGTAATTGAAGACAGGAAAATAAAAAAAAAACCTATTTTTTATGATGAAAGTCGTAAAAACAATTTCTATTCTCTGTAAAACAAAGTCTGATTTTACACTTCTCACACTCCACTGAGATAATGCCCTTTGAACACAATCGACACCGACCTCTGCTTGTGCCATGAATCGGAAAATGACTCATATTATCAAAACGTATATCTTGATCGGGTTTTGGTTCCACATGTGCTCTTTTAGGTGGGGTTAAATCAGTGGATATTGAAGGAGAGCTTGGACAAAACAATTGACGTTTTTTTTGTTGCATTCTATTGAGCAACAAAAGCTGTTTTGCTAAACGTCCTTTAAACTCCTTTAGACGAACAGTTTTGGTCCCCTGAGGAGCTTCCCTGCGGTATAGAAGCCATGCGTTATTTACACAAATATCTAAGATTTGTGCAAATATAGCCAAGTACCACCTGTGTGATCTCATATTAGTGGAGTAAAGTGAAACCAGCATATCAGCCAGATCAACGCCTCCCATGTGCATGTTGTAGGATTTTATAACTCCTGGACAAGGAATATCCACTTTGGCGTTTTTCTCCTTTACAAATCTTTTCACAGTAGATGTGGGCTCGGCACCAATGAAAGAGCTTGCTAAAATAACAGTTTTATTGTCGACCCATTTGATCAACGTCACTTTGCTTTCATTATCAGAGTATTGTCTCCATGCTCCGCGGCCATCTTTTTTCAATAATTTGTCGGAAATCACGGGACAACCTCGTATGCGATTTGATCGTAATGTGCCCAAACTTAATATGCCATATTCAAACCGCAGATGTTGAATTAGCTCCAACGAGCTGAAATAGTTGTCGAAAAATACAGCAGTGCAAGGCTTATTTTTAATGGATTGGCAAAGAGCTACAACAGTCATCCCACCGAACCCCAAAGTTTCTTCATTCTTTTTAAAGGTAACATTTCTAAACGTGTCTTCTCCACCATACAATATAATATCATAGACTATTCCCGACACACCAGCCCTAACAAATGCTTTGAAGCCCCATTTTTTAGGCTTAGACTTAATGTATTGTCGTCTTGACCTGGCCCGAGTTCCTTTATAAGGAATCATCATCTCGTCTATTGACTGCCGTTTTTCTTCAGCTATGGTGCCGAATTTTTGCCTCACATGTTCTAGAAGAGGTCTTATTTTGAAATACCTGTCGTCATTTACATCATCGTTATTGACAAAATGTAAGCTCCTTCTTAGATGCTGATATCTTTTCAGTGGCATTATAGATGCCACTTTTTCAAATCGTAATTCTTCTGACCAATAGTCTGTGTACGCAGACATTGGCACAATACCCATCAGCAATTCGATGGCCAAAAAGTCCTTTATTTCATTCTTGTTAGTATTTATACATTTGTTGAATTTTTGGACCGAATATAAATTTGTATTAAACACAATATCATCAATTAAGCTGTCATCAAAAAATCGTTGAAAATATTCAAGATACGAGTATTCTGTGCTGTCATTGACATCATGCAAGTCTTCCGGAATAATAACGTTGTGTAAAAAAATTTCAAGAGTCCATTCATAGGTTTTTTTTTTAATACAATATATTTTGCGTTGTTTTTGTCTAATTGTAGATGGTATGGAAGGTCGTCCTACAGATCGAAGTGTTTGTTGTTCGGTATATAAATGGTTAGGTGTAGAAGTTGATGGCTGATTTTCCATCACCTGATTGCTTGAGGAAATGATTTCTTCTGGATTTCCAACAAAGAGATATTCTATGTCTTCAATATCAACAGCTTCTTCAAAAACGGTGTGCTGTTGTAGCGCAGTTTCCTTATCCAAAATATTTTCAATATCAGATTCTGAATCATCATCAGAATCTTGTCTTGGCTTGGGCAATAAAGCCATTATTTTTTCAGCTCTAGAGCGGTAATACCCTTCCATCTGAAAGAGAAAAATACTTTTTAGAAACAATAAATCAATTTTGTTACTGAAAAATAATAATTTAAAAAAATAGCAATGAATTAAAATAAATATGTTTATATTACTCCAACAAATGAGTTGGCAATGTAATACGGGTGTTACAGAACATATTCATTAGTCAATTGGCAATGAAACAAGGGCGTTACATGACTCATTCTTTGGCCAACTGGCAAAGTAACACCGGTGTACAATTTATATAAAACATAAAAAAGGCTACTGAATGTTTCTATAATTCAAAACAAATACAATATTTTCAAAACCAAATAACTAATAAATAAAATGATTCGAATACTTTTTATCTAAACTTAGTGATTGATAAGATATTTCAAGATTACTTACCCCTATTTTTGAATCGCTGCAACGTTGTCCAGACATGTTGACTTATTTATATTTGACAGCTTGTAATGTTACAAATATTCATCACTAGATGGCTCCACTGCACACAATAATGGATGTGTAGCATTTTGATGTGTTGTCACATATAAAATAACGTTGGAGTGTAGAGGAAAAAAAATAAAAAATCCTTAAGCAAGTGTAACACCCGTGTTACACCGCTAAGATAAGGGTTAATAAGTCCACTGTCGGCTCCTAGCTAGTGTCGGCCAATGAGAGATCGCCGTAGATCCCTTTGTTCCGGGCCGTCTATTGTTTTCGCCGGGCAGTGACCAGTGGCGTTCTGTTGTAGTTGACTGGGGGAAACGCAGTGGCGCTGCATTGTATGTATATGAAGACAGACTGCACCACAATACAATTCACTAACTTATTTTGCCTGGCCAGGAACAGTATCCTTAGTACGAGTTGCAAAACTTGAGTAATTTAAAGTTTACAGCAATTATTAAACAGTGATTTCCCCCAAAATCTGCCGTTTTTGTTTGTTTGAACCTTATTTTCTTCATCACTGTAACTCTTTTGCTAAGACCATAAAGTGTAAGATACAAAAACGGCAGATTTTGGGAGAAATCACTAGCTTTAATATTTTCCGAGAACTTTACATTTCTCAAGTTTTGCAACTCGTACTAAGGGTACAGGTAGTAAGATCATAATTTTTAATGAATTATTCCATAAAAGTGACTATAATCAGTAAGAGTTCCTTGACTTATAGGTTGGTATGCGGCTGACCACCTATGCTGTAGAAAGTGGTTCACTTTGCCAATGTCACCCCTGTTTTAGGGAAGATCGGCAGGAATTGCGGGTGTATGTTCATTTGAGATTCGGGTTTTATATTGTAGGACTACATGCGGCATGTTTAAGCGCGAACTTATACATGTCTGTTTTGTGAAAATGCATATAATGTGAATCTCTAATTTTACTTATATTTTGCAACTTAGATTAGATTAGATTTCTGTTGACACTGGAGAGTTGTTTTCCGGGATCTGTTGCCGTGGTTCATTGGAACTGCAGCTTCTGGACGTTTCACGCATGTCTGCGATGGGCTTCTTCAGTGTGAAGATAATAATGTTGACGAAACTGTTAAACAAAACGTCTGGAAGCTCCAGCTCCAATAGACCATGACAACATATCGCACGCTTAATCATAAAGAGCAATAACTCAAAAAATAAGAATGTTGGGAAATCACGTTTGAAGTTCAGACAACCAGTACAACTTGTATGGGATGAAAAAGGCAACCGATGTTTTATCTCGGTCATATTCGTCCAAATTGAACGGCTGTCGCATTCTACCTATTCTTCTTGCATTGTTCTTGCGTTTTATTACAACATTTCGATTTTCCCAATTTTTGAGTTATTGCTCTTTATTATTAAGCGTGCGATATCACGGAAAGCAACTCTGCACTATAAAATATGTTTCTAATACATAAAAAGATGAAGATTGGGAATGGATTACTTTGTGGGCGCTGTTTTTGTGTAAATCACACCTCAATAGCCCTCTACGACCTCAGTCGTCGCTGTAGTAAGCGCCAATTCTCATGATGCGAAACCCTTCGGGGTAACGCGGCAACAAGTTGTACTATACGTGTAGCGTAGTTGCGATACATGCAAAAGCAGCTCTAATTGCTTGCCTACAAAGCCGCTGTTCCTATACAAATGAAGTCTTGGGTTTTACACATATTTTTATTGGGCGCATAACATTTATGAGCAGAAACGTATTACTTGGTTGAGTATAATCGCAACCAAAATATCAACAAAGCGCTGTAGGTACCAACTTTCCTTCCCACTCGTTTTACAATAACAATTTATGGGCCACATTAATCATGCAAGTACCCCGGTGTGCGAGGCCTCAGTGTTCGTCATTCTACATATAAGACACTCTTCTGCTTCTTCCGGTCGACAGCTCAAAACGCAACTAAGCTACACATATAGTGTAACTCCTTGCCGGCATGTGACGATTTGGGACCTATTTATTTTTACGGGTTAGGGGGCCGGCCTCTCACCAACCACTTTCAGTTGAAGGTGGTTTCCCAGCACCCGGGGGGGCTGGTTCTCACTTCTTGTGAAGGCTGAGTAAACCTTGAGATCGAACCCTTGCTCTCGGCATGGAATGCAAGCATTCTACCAATTGAGCTATCGACCTTTTTACGAACTTGGTCGTCGTCGCTACAAAGCGCCAATTCCCAAGCAAGACCCACTTGCTGTAAGGCTGGATGGACCTTTGGTGACCGGTCATTGGTAAAGGTTTATGAATTTTTCAACCCAGCGAAGAGTAAATTTGAAAATATAAATGGTTTAGTTTTTGTGCTCCGCCGGGATTCGAACCCACAACCTTCCATTCAGAGTCCGAAATGTTACCACTGAACTACGGACCGGTCAATTGGTAGAATGCTTGCATTCCATGCCGAGAGCTAGGTTTCGATTCTCACCGAGGTTGTCAGAAATTATTTCACGTTTCAATGTTTACTTCCACCCGTAAAATAAATACTGGCAAGCTTTCACAAGGTAAATGAACCAACCCCTTCGCCATCCACTTCAACTGAAGTGGTCGACGTACGGTCAGCTCCCTTGCGTGTAAAAATAAATAGGTTCCACGTGCCACATGCGACCACTTCAAGAACAACGTAGTACAAAGTTGCACTGTACGTGTAGATTAGTTGCGATTTATAACATTCTTCAATAGTCCAAATATCCGGTCGACAGCTCAGTTGCCGAGTAGGTACTCCATGCCGAGAGTTCGGGTTCGAATCCCACCGAGGGCGTCAGAAATGATTTCCCGTTTCGGTGTTTATTTCAATACCCAAAATAAAATACCGGCAAGTTTCAGTCAGCCTTCACTAAAATATGAGTACCAGCCCCCTTGGGAGATGGAGCTAAGGCCAGCATCCTTACCTGTAAAAATAAATAGGTTCCACTCGCCACATGCGAAACCTTTCGGGGATAGCGCGGCAAGAAGTTTCACTATGTGTGTAGCTTAGTTGTGATGTCCACAAGCATACACGTGTAAGTGCGCGCGCTCCTGCATGCTGCATGTTACAAAAAAGTGCGAACTTACACGTGCTTACGGTGCACAAAAGTACACTGAAAAATACACAACTTGGATCTTAGTTTATAAATTATTTTACAAATAGAAGCTTTGAAAACAGACGAATCTTGAGGTATTCGTACGTCGATACCTAACTACATAATACCAATCTAGTATACGAGTGATAGGTATTTTTCATATTTTTTGCCATTGTATTAGGTATTAAGCAAGTTTTTTAACATCTGTCTCTTCCAAATAGAGATTCAACTCGAAAATACGATGTTAGAAACTCAAATTGTAACTAAACTTGTAATTATATATGTTGATGTATTGCTGAGGGGGATTTTTCTAAAGCGCCGTTTCGTAACTGATGCCTTTTCAAGGACTGAAAATCATTCGTATATTTCTTACGACTCTGGAATTTCCATAGCTTTCAAGATCTTGGTATGAAACCCTTGACGGATAAAACCAAAAGTCTAGTGGTGAGTGGTGACGTTTGGGACTCGTGTTCTATTTTTTTACCATAGAGGTCAAATTGAGAAAAATAGGAATACCTACGGAAGTAGTTGAGAAGGTTACAAATGTTTCTAAAATTTTTCAACAAAAATCCACAGAGTGACTTTTTCATGCAGCTCGCACGACGGTCCATTTAGGCAATTACTTTCATTTACTATGAGTGGTATTCAGTGCCTTCTTTTAAATTTCGGAAATCCAGCTCGCTGTGTTAAGGCTAATGTTGAAAATGAAATGGGTGTAAAAATATTTTTTATTTAAATTATTTGTTTTAGCACAGTGATTCCCAAACTGTGCGCCGCGAAATATTCCCAATTCTCGAATTTTCGCTCGAAGAATCGTAGATACGAGTATTAATACTGAAAGCTATGCCTGTCCGCTCTTGCCTCCATCAATGGGTTTTTGAGACGAAAGCGATTATATAGGGAGCCGCAAACCGAAAAATATTGGAAACCTCTGCCTTAGCATATAAAACCAAACTGCATACCCTGTTTGAAATGGAATATTTTGGTACTTAATATTTAAAAAAAAATCTATAAAGGCTGATTTATTTGGTGAGCGCTGTTTTTGTGTGTATCACACCTCAAGAGTCCTCTGCGAGCTTGGTCGTCGCGCCGTAGAAAGCGCCAATTCTCAAGCAAGACCTTGTTGCTGTAAAGCTGGATGGAACTTTTGATGACCGGTCTTTGTTAAAGGTTTATGAATTTTTCAACCCAGCGAAAAGCAAATTTGAAAATATAAACGGTATATTTTCTGTGCTCCGCCGGGATTCGAGCCCACAACCTTCCATTTACGAGTCCGAAGTGTTACCACTGGACTACGGGCCGGTCTTAGTGCCTTATTAACATCAACCATTCTGCAGTATCTGCAGCAATGCTGTGCAAGTTTGATACTGCTTATCCATAATATGTTACCGTGATTAATTACAGATTCAAGAAGTACAGTCGGATTATAAATAAATAAATGCGATTACGTTTGTAATGTCAAGTAAGCAGTTCACATGTACTTAGTGCTTATTAGTGAGGGCCTTCGGAAACGGAACCAGGTTACCAGATCTCTGCACGATCGCTGCAAGTCATACATAGCAATTACAGCCGGGACGACCACCGCGCATATGGATGCTTACACAAGAACTAACACAGCATATTGTCGTCGTACAATAACAAGCACGTCCAGCAACATTGGAGATGTTAACGTCGTGTAACTATCAAAAGCTTACACTCCCTACCCGAAACAAAAACAAAACATACTGGCTGAACAATAGTATCCGTAACTTGGAAAAATCAATAATGGTATCCATAACTTGAGACAAGGTATCCGTGACTTGGGACATGGTATCCGTGACTTGGGACATGGTATCCGTGACTTGGGACATGGTATGTGATTGAGACATGGTATCCGTGACTTGGGACATGGTATATGACTTGGGACATGGTATCCGTGACTTGGGACATGGTATGTGACTTGGGACATGGTATCCGTGACTTGGGACATAGTATCCGTGACTTGGGACATGGTATCCGCGACTTGGGACATGGTATTATGGAACAGGTATCCGTGATTTGGGACACGGTATCCATGACTTCTTTTAAATCATCTATTTGTAAACTTTTTATTAAAATTACTTAATGTTTGTTTTGCCCTTGTTGCAGGATAATCTAAGCTAAGATGGGCAACTTCCAGGAGACTTTGGGAATCAACGAACTAACAGCAAAGAACAACATGATGTGGAGGGCGCTTCTAGCCGAATTCATCGGTAAGTACATCGGTAGTCCGTGGTCCGCTGACATTATCTCCTTGTAGTCTCACCACCATCCTCCAGGACTCTCTGTCTTGTGCAGCCTCAGTCCACGGTCTACTTACACCTAGGACTTCAGCGTCATGTGTAATGTTGTCACTTATTTATTTTCTTGGTGTCACTATCACCTTGTAGTCTCACCACCATCCTCCAGGACTCTCTTAATGTGTGCTCTTGTTTTAAATCCGATCCTTTCCTGAATATTCTAAAGTTGGGAAGGTTCCTTTCTCTTTATTCTCTTAGCGACCTCTTATCTTCAACCTTTGAATAGCTGTCAATCAATTTTGTCACCTCTCATTAGAAACATTTCCAAAATTTAAAACATTAAAGATTTTGACAATGATGAACAGGTTTACTATTTAAAAATGGGATTGTAAAAATGCTGTGTAAAAAAGGCGAAACGCTTATTCTAGTTACAAACGCTAAGTTTTTAAGTGCTATATATTCTGTCTTCTCCTCCAGGCAATCTCCTCTTGAACTTCTTCGGCTGCGGAGCCGTGGTGAACATCGCCAATGGGCCGGAGTCTCCGGCTAACCTGGTGCTCATTGCTCTGACCTTCGGCCTCACCATATTCATGGTCATCTGTGTAAGTCCACAGCATTGCAACTTTGTCTAACAGATACAACAAATAAGAATTATTAACAAATTGTTTTTGTGTTCTTTTGGGTTTAACCATGGTCTATTTGCAGCTTCTTTATCTACCGACGTTTCGCTTTCCGGCAGAAAACATTCTCAAGGCGAGTTATCAAAGCACTGCGACGGCCTTCGTTGTCTTCGCGGTCGTTCGCTGGTGTTAACTGGATAACTCGACTTGAGAATGCTTCTGCTCGTGACAGCGAAACGTCGGCAGATAAAAAAGCTGCAAACAGAACATGGTCAAACCCGAAAGAACACAAAAACGGTTTGTTAATAATTAACATCGACCGTGAAAGTGAAAGTTTTAAACTTTATTACTCGTAATAGGAATAATGTTAGCTGATCATATAAAGTCTCACATCGCTTACAACCATAGGAAGAGATTTCGCCCTATACTTACAAAACATGTTAATCTTCCGGTAAACAGCTTAGTTGGTAGAATGCTTACACTCCATGCCGAGAGCAAGGGTTCGATGCCCACAGAGAGTATCAGTTTTTTTCCCGTTTCCTAATCTAATCTAATCTAAGCTGCAAAGATATATATCATTTAAGATTTATATTAAATGTATTCCCACAAGCAGACATGTATAATTTCGCGCTAACACATGACGCATGTGGACCTGCAATATAAAAACCCAATCTCAAATGAACATAAGCCCTGCAACTCTTGCCGTCCTTCCCTGAAACAGGGGTGACATTGGCAAAGTGAACCATTTTTTTTACAGCATGGGTGGTCAGCCGCATACCAACCTATAAGTCAAGGAACAATGTTTATTTTAAACTCAAAATAAAATACCAGCTAGGCTTACTCAGCCTTTAAAAGAAATGAGAACCAGCGCCTCCGGGAACCCCCACTCCGTCTGAAGTGTTTAGCGTAAGATGGGCTCTCTTATCTGTAAAAATTAAATAGGTTTCACACGTCACATGTGACCCCTTTTGGAACAACACGACAAAAAGTTACACTACCTAGCATCGATATAAATAATATACATTTACATCAATGCTACCTAGGTATATGCACAGCTTCTATAATATAATATAATCTTTTATCTAAGTTGCAAAGATGTATAAGATTTCAGATTCAAATTACATGCATTCCATAAGCAGACACGTATAAGTTCGCGCTTACAAATGCCGCATGTGAACTTACAGCATGAAGCTCCAATCTAAAATAAACATAAGCCCTACAACTCTTGCCGACTTTCCCTGATATAGAAGTGACTTTTGCAAAGTGAACCATTTTTTACAGTATGGGTGGTAAGCCTCACACCAACCTATTAGCTATTAGTCAAGGAATTTAGTTACGTTTTTTAACGTATCTAATCTTTTGGGATCATGACAGAATCCCTCTTTTCACCAATCATAGACTAGCCAATTTAGTTCGATTGGCATAGGCTAGACTCCTGATCAATAAAAATATATGAGCTGAATATGCCAATGCTACTCTTCGAAGGAATTGGTAGCTATATTGTAAGTGCAGGAAGTGGTACGAGGAAAAATGATTAAAATAAAATTTCCCGCGAAGCAGGTACGTCACAATCAGCTGTTTGACAGTCCGCCATGTTGTTTATATATATATATACATATTTTGAAATACGATTTAAAATCAGAACACCGCGTTGTTGCGCTGCGTTTTTTTCAGCCAGGTGTAACACTTGTGTACCTACCTGATTAGCATGAATTAAATTTATTTACCTTCCAGATATTGTGTACAGATCGTGTCGGTGGAATTATAAAGGAGGTTTTCTTTCTTTAATGCTTGTAGAATTTATTTATTGAATTGTTGACTGAATTTATCGAGGAATTCTCTAGAACCTGTCATCAGATCTTCCAGAAAAACAAACGTTATATCTACTGTAATCTAAGCTGCAGAGATACCTACATTATCATTAATTTCAGTTAATATTTCAAGCAAATACACAAGAAGCAAGTTGCAAGTTCGCTGTTGGATATTAGGAAAATGTACCTGCTTGCACTATGAAAATATGAATCAATAAATGAGGTCGGCACGTAAACTGACATAGACAATATTGCGTCGTCATTCGGCCGAGTTGCTAGGGAAAGACAAACAAGTAATTTGTCAAAGGTTACTACACAATTATTTTTTATTCGGTTATTAGACGAACCGTTATAAGAGAACTTACATTATTCTCGACGTTTCGTTTGCGACGTAGCCAACGTCTTCAGGAGACACCTTCTCTGCACGATGTCTGAGGATGAATAATGCTGTCTACCGAAGACATTGGCTACGTCGCTGAAATATAATATACTAGTTCCTTGACTTATAAGTTGGAAAGCTGCTGACCACCCATACTGTAAAAAATGGTTCACTTTGCCAATGTCATCCCTGTTTCAGGGAAGAACGGCAAGAGTTGCAGGATGTATGTCCTTTTGAGATTTGGGTTTTTATGTTGTAGGTTCACATTGTGCAAGCATGTGCAAGCGCGAACTTGTATGTGTCTGCTTGTGAGAATGCATATAATGTGAATCCCTAATGTAATATATCTTTGCAACTTAGATAAGATAAGATACCTATGCGAAAATTGACATTATATTTTTTAACTGAAGCTTAGGAATCCTTATAATGTCGGCCCATCTCATGTCTAAGGTTCTTTTTACTTACATGCACATCATGTACTCTGCATTAGATTGCTAGATACAATGCAGACCATAATGTTAAATAAGTTGTTGATCTGGAATGCTTCAAGGACAGTTTTATAAAAAGTTGTTGCTCCTAAAGCTGCATTCAAATTATCACATGATTATTTGTGTTTAAGTTAGTCACAAGTAAAAACAGAAACAAGTCAGTGATTTGTAAAAAACCTTTAAAAATCAATGCAAGGTAGGTACATGAACGGTGTGACTCATTCTCGAGACATGGGTCTCTCATCTTACTATGTCCTCTATTTCACAGACTTTTATGTGGTCTTCCAGCTGGACGTTGACCAATTGTCATCTCATAAGCTACGGTGTGAGTGAGTTTATCATGGCTCATTCTGGAGACACATCCCTGAGTATTGCATTAACTCTTGTAGATTGGATAAATAGAAAAATGAATCAAAACTAAGTATCAAATCATGCATTTCCCATTTACGCTATCGAGGTGAATTTTGTAAATGCTTTATACTCGGGGTAATGGTCTCTCATCTTACATTCTTGTGAACCACCATTTTCATGACATTTTAATACAATTAAATAATATGGGGAACGTTTGGTCCGGTCGATAGCTCAGATGGTAGAGTGCTTGCATTCTACCCCGTGAGCTCGGGTTCGAGTCCCACCGAGGAGGGTGTCAGAAATGATTTCCTATTTCGGTGTTTATTTCAAACCCCATAATAAAAATACCGGCAAGGTTTACTCAGCCTTCACAAGAAATGAGTACCAGCCCCCTCGGGAGCTGGGAAACCCCCACATCAACTGAAGTGGTTGGCGTAAGGCCGGCCCCCTTACCTGTAAAAATAAATAGGTTCAACTCGCCACATGCGATCCCTTCGGGGATAACGCGGCAAGAAGTTACACTATATGTGTAGCTTAGTTGCGTTTTTTTTTTTTTTTGACAGCGTGATCAGCTGTTCACACGCGGCCATATTTTATCAATTTCACAGAGATCGAGATTTTTCTTTTAGCTTTCTTTCTGCCGTGAATAATCAGTAATCACACATGCTATGACCTGCCCTGACCTCACTTTCAGTTATTGAATGTCTACAAATAAATTCCTTTATTCGTTTCTTTCATTATTCCCTTTGGTTTTGGTGTTTTCATGAAAGTGCATGTGGTTTTCTTGTTTTGAAACCGCATTTGCATTCATCAGTTTTCCTTCCGGCGCTGTCCAGGAATTCGATGACACAATCAATCGCACATTTCTTATCTAATGTTGATCCATTGTACCTTTATCATATTCCGTAACTTGTAACATGGTATCCGTGTCTTGGGATATGGTATTCTTGACTTTGAACACGGTAACTGTGATTCAGAACATAGTATCCGTGATTGGGACATGGTATCAGCGATTGGGATATAGGTACTATACGTGACTTGGTACACAATATCTGTGGCTTGGAACATAATATCCGTGACTTTGAATATAGTCTCCGTGAATTGAATCATAGTACGTCTATCCGAGATTAAGAACATGATACCCGTGCCAAATTATTTTTCAATTCTAAAGGGCTAGGCCATGTTTCATTTGCAGCTTTTGTATCTGCTGGCGTTTTGAATTCACGAGCAGAATAAATTCTCGAGGCTGGTTATCAAAGCAACGAGGCGATCTTTGCATCCGCTTTCTTTTGGTTACTTTTGGTATATGATGTCTTAAAAGCGAGGTAGAAGTGACTTATTTCTGTACGACAACGGTATGTTTTAATGTTGTATTTGATAGAATGGACGACTCCAAGATCCCATTTATTGCGGCAAATGTAATTCCACCGCGTCGTCACCTCGCTTGAAAAATCGCCAAAGAGGGGAAAGGATGATTGGGCTTCAGCCTCTCAGGAGTATCTCACTATCGGCCTAAACAAAACAGATCTATATTCTAAAGAAAACTAAAAAGAACTAAAACTAAAAAAGATCTAAAGAAAACTAAAGAAAACAGATCTATATTCATGATGAAGGAGTTTGTAAGTGATGCTGCACTTACACCGATGGTCTTTGGTTCATGGATCAAGTCTCTTTAGATCTGCGATCTCTGTGATACGTGATGCAGAAGCTCGTAAGTGCTGTAACTGATTTGCTTGTTTGTTCCAGACCATCGGCCACGTGAGCGGAGGCCACGTGAACCCTGCAGTGACCATCGCCCTCCTGGCTTCTGGGAAGATCTCTATAGTGAAGGCAGCTCTGTACGTGGTGGCGCAATGCCTGGGAGCCCTGGCTGGGTCCTCTATCCTCAAGGTACTGCTTCATTTCTAACTTGGCTAAACCTTACCTAACCTTGCCTTGCAATACCTTAAAGATAAAACTCGGTAAGTGTTGATTCTTTGATGGGAGAAATCGTGGATTTAACATTTTATCTTGTGTAACTTCTCATAGTAAGTGAGCTAATTATAAAAAAGTGCTCATGGAAAATTTGTAAACTACCTGTGGTAAAAAAATGTACAATCCTGATTTTCAAACTTTTGTGGTGTGTTCCCTTGTAGAAAATAAAGGAAAAGGTGCATTTTGAGGCAGCTTATTCAGTTTTACCTTTAGGGTTCCGATTTACAGATATGAATAGAGTTCACCTTCACCTAATCTTTCAGACCCATCTTGCATGAGTACAGTATTTGGTACAGTTGGCAAACATCGAAGTGAAACTCTTAACATGATTTTTGGGAAACGCATACAAAATTGGATGAAAAAAGCAATACAATATTTAACATGTACAATAAAGTACTAAAGTGTAACGGGAAGGTTTGGACTCGTGATGAGTATTGATGAATGCTAAAGTCATGACAATGATGTTCCTCCTACAGGCCATGACTCCGGAAGCAGAGGCAGGTCTGCTGGGTCTCACCAGCGTGGCCTCCAAGCTCTCCCCGCTGCAGGGATTCGGAGTGGAGTTCTTCCTCGGCTTCGTGCTGGTGCTGGTCGTCTTCGGAGTAAGTTTTCTTCTTTTCAATGTTTCAACTTTCCCTTGTTATCCGCCTATAACATCATTCTCGTTGGCTTCCTTTTGGAAATTACCAAGCAACAGAATACTTAAATATTTTAAAGAAATGTAAAAGATACTTAAAACTTTGTTCTGTTCAAATCGCAAGGGCTTTGAGCTAATAGTAACCAAATATAAATGGAAACAAAATATGCAACTCTTTGAGACCGACCGGCCTATTGATGTTGTCATACTGTGTTAGAAAGAGAGAGAAGTTGGAGGAGCGAAAAGGCGAATAAATCTCAAAAAACCGCCACAAAATTGGCTCAAAGTTTATTGTTGTATTATAATTATCTTCGTTTGTTTAAACCGTTTTACCTCCTGAAAAATCTCACCCTTCGTCAGTGGTAGGGTACCTATAAATAAAAATAAGTAAAATGAAAGAAAAATGTACTATGGAAGAAATTCTAAGATGAGAAAGATAACGAAGGTGATACTGGTAAGAAAACATAAAAATGTATAATGAGAGGTGCTAGGACCCCTTTACTCTTCAGGGGAAGTAGACCCCCGACAAGAAGGCGAGAGAGCTGGTGGTCCACCTCCCAGGAAACGGAAGTAGCGACACAAATAGATTCATCGGATCTATAAGAAAGAAGTTGAAGAATCCATTTTTATTGAACCGAGTGCGGAGTCCATTTATTGAGTTCGCTTAGCGACGTCCAAGGGCCCTTGAGATGGGATTGAAACAGAAATAACACCCAATAAATTAATCCAAGTATTCTTATTCTCTTGAAATTTCCCGTTTATTAATATCAAAGTAGACATTACTGATCAATATATTATTTTAAATTGTGCTCCTTGTCTTTACGATGTGCGTAATGATGCGTCATAAGCTGTAGGCCACTTGTAGACCATTTGAAGGCCACTTGTAGACCATTTGTAAACTATTTGAAGACCATTTATGTACGCTCTCTAACAGCGGCCCCAGCTCAAGTTCAAGTGGAAAGAGATTACTTTAAATTCCAAGTTTGACAGCTGATAAATAACAGAAAGCAGTTTTTATATCAAACTCATTACTCAGTAGGAATCAATGTCAGACATGACCTCGTCTACCAACTACCTATGTCTGGATAGATCCTCTATATCACACACTTGGATGCGTTTTCCAGCTGAACGTTACCAATAGTCATCTTAATTAAACGCTACGGTGTAGGCGGGTATATCATGGCTTATTCTGGAGTTTATTTTTATTTTGGAGGACTTTTTCATAAAAAAATTATGGGTGCGTGTATTAACTTTGGGAAGATTCATTTTTAGAATTTAACTTTTACGCGGCATTTCATGTCAATTTTATTTGTTTTAAAAGTGACATTTCCCACATGATGATTATGTCATGCTGGATTATGTCATCTAGTTGGTTTTGTCACACTGGTGTCGTATCCGTTGCCCCGACAATGTCATCAATTAAGCAGTATCATCCTCTAGGTTCTACTAGAAGCTAATTCGTACCGTCTCTTCGTCGTATTTCCAATGGTGCGAGCTTTTGATCATATTATCTGTATTTTAGGATACCTACTTAACTTGATCTCTTCGCATCTTGTTGCTCTTGACATGCTCTTCTTCTTTTTCTTGTTCCTTCTACTCTTGTTATCTTCTATACAAATTAGCTGGATCTGTTAGTGCCGCTACTTCCGTCATCTGTAAAGTCACGCTATCTCTTTCCAGCTGCGTTCTTCTAGTTGGGTTCCCTGTAAGAGCGATACGTGGGATCCTATCATCTCCCATTCTTTATACATGTTTGAACCAGTAACGTCTTCGTTTTCTGCCCCATGTTACAATGTCTGCCGTATGCTTACGTGTTTACTAGATCACGTCATTTAGGACGCCTATTCAGTGTTGTCGTTTTATCATTACATTATTGAATTCCCCACGTCCCCTAACTGTGCATGTTTGTTGTGCCCCTAGGTGTGTGATGAGCACAAGCCCGATGCGCGCTTCATGGCCCCGCTGGCCATCGGCCTGACCGTGACCTTGGGCCACCTGATGGCCATCGACTACACCGGCGCCTCCATGAACCCTGCCAGGTCATTCGGCTCTGCTGTCATCGCCGGGAACTGGGAGAACCACTGGGTAAGCTGACAACACATTCCATAAATTTCTGTCGTCATTGCGGAGTTGGGTATTAGAAAATGTTGGGCTGTCTTCTGTAGGAACATCATGGTCATCGTAAGAAACTGAAAAATAAAAGAACAAAACAAGCAACGAATATCAATTGCTCGTAAACAACATTTAATTCTGATTTTTCCTGGTGACTTCATTGATTGGAGTAACTGGTAAGTCGGTAATGATACATAAGGTTCGTAATGACTGGAACCCGGGTTATTATGATGATGAGTTGGTGACCTCTTTAGAGTGCCGTTTCGTGGTGTAATCACTCTAAGGGCGCTCAATGATGCCAGAAATTTGCTTGTCTTCAGTACATTTCGGAACTTTCCATGGTCCTTTATGATGAGGCAGGTGGTTCCAAGCCAGAGGACCAGTAACTGCAAACGCTGGGTATAAATGAGATAAAATAATTGATCGATAGATATAAAAAAAAATATGAAAGTAAAACTACAAAAGAGAACAATGACAAAGAAAGATAAACAACCGACATACCTAAGGAGTGTAAAAAGCGAATGTCAAAGGTTAACGGAAAAAGCCGAGGAAATAATTAATTATGAAATAAGCGAGATTACAAATTACGGAATCTGCAGAGTGAGAAAAAGAGAAGAGCATGCATGGAGAGAGTGATGAATATGAAAGTCGAGGAGATAAAAGAAGTATGCGAGGACAAAACAAAGTGGAGATGCATCATGTAAAACAATTAATTTTTAAACTACGTTTTAGAAAAAAATAATTTTATTTTAAATTAATTGGTGATCAACGGAGTCTAGGATTTTAGAATATAGGATGTAGAAATAAAAAAGTATTTTGTTCTATATTATCTCATGTGGCGATCGGTCTATATTTAGGCGTGCCGCAAGTGGCAGTGTTGCTAGCCCGGAAGTTATTAATTGAAACAGATAATCTGGCAACATTGAGATATACGGGCAACACTCTCGGCGGGATGACAACACTCACATTTCATTCCTAATTCAAATCTCATTCCTGATTCAAATATTCAAATTTGCTGACGCTGACATCTAGTTTACATACCAGGCGGTATCTGCTAACAAGGTCTTTAGATGACGTCATAAGAGATTCTCAACCTATTGAGGTTTTGAGGAATAGCGATCCTGCCTCTGCAGCGCACTTGGTGTCTCACACCTTTACCGGGAGAAACAATTTATTTTCCCTACTAATTTATCATACCTACCCACATATTTTTAATTTATTTCCTAATTTTAACCGCAATTAACCTGCACATATAGTGTAACTTCTAAGCTCAATAGCAAATTTTAAGCACAAGCTGAGAAATCTCTTACCGCCTTATCCTCGATGAGATCGCATATAGCGAATGAAATCTATTTTCACAGGTAAGGAGGGCCTTGCAACCATTTCTCCTGAAGTGGGGGTTTCCAATTTTCGTAAGGGATGTTCCTCATTTCTTACGAAAGCAGATTATACCTTGCCGGTACTATGACTTCGGGTTAGAAATTAAAAAAAACTCCAAATTGGTAAATTATTTCTGACTTCCTTGGTGGGGGTTAAACCTAGCCCTCTGGCTTTGAATGCATTGTCTTCAAACTGAGCTATGGACCGAAAACTCTTTTACATACATAATTCGATAATCACTTCGGTGTTTTCCCAGGACTTCGTTACAATGTCTAACAGTTAATAATCTCATTTTGAGAACTTACTCGACGCACTTATTTTAAAATTAATCACTTTTTCAAATACTGACCGGTCCGTAGTCTAGTGGTTAGCGCTTTGGACTCGTCAATTGAAAGTCGTGGGTTCGAATTCCGGCGGAACACAAAAAATATACCATTTATATTTTCAAATGTGCTCTTCTCTGGTTAAAAAAATCATGTACCTTTTAACCAAATACCGGTCACCAAAGATCCATCCAGCCTTACAGCAACTGGATCTTGCTTGAGAATTGGGCGCTTTGAAGCGACGACCAGCTCGTAAGCAACACCTCTGCGGCATTATAACAAGTGCCATAGACCCCTAGAGTCTCTGAAATCTGGGCACAAGATTTCTTTAAAAAAAACATGAGGAGCTACTACGGGAAACTGGATTCAGTGGCTTAGAAACTAGGCGCAACGGGACCCTCATCGTGCTTTCTCATTAGGTCATCAACGGATTAATAGACAGTCCTACCCTGTTGGAGGGTTTCAGGTTGTACGTGCCCAATGACTATCATCAGAGGCGAGGTTATGATTTATTTCATGTACCGATGAGTCGCACTGTGACGTCTTGGCGCAACATCCTTTAACTTGGAGTGGTTAACTCATTAACGAATTAAATATTGTCATATTTCAATACAAAATGGTGAAATAGTTCCTCCCAGCTTGTTGATGGCTGAGAGGGTGCACTGTAATTAGGGTAACCTGTTGTGCACCATGAAGAAAAAACAGAATCCCACTTGGCATGTCACTTCTGGTACTCCCATGGCTCTCATGTCGCTGTCTAGTCCCGCCCATTAGAGCTGGTCATTGCTCCAAGTTGCAAGATTCGTCTCCCGCCCACGTCTTCCGCTTCCCGCTCAACACTTCTAATACAATAATATCCACATTCATATCATTATTATATTTTCTTCGCTTAATTTCCTTCCAGTAGCTTGCAACATTTCTAGAAAACTAAATGTAAGCATAAAACAAGCGATTGGAAAAGAAATGAGCAGGAACAGCTCCCTTAGGAGCCAGGAAACCCCCACTTCAGGAGAAGTGGTTAGCGTAAGGCCAGCACTCTTACTTGGGAAAATAATGAGGTTTCACCATCGAGATATAGAAATAATTAATAAATAGAAAAAATTTAATACTTCCTCCATGGGTTTCACACACCAAATGCGGAGTAAAACAAAGCTTACGTTCCTTGAAGAAATAATGATAGAATAAGCGAGTTGCAAATAAGTGGAACATACAGAGTAAAAAGAGAGAAGAGAGTGATGAATGTTGAGGAGATGAAAGGAGGGTGCAAGGATGCAACAAAGTATGATACATCTGCGGAGGTACCTACTGGCCACTAGCCCTAGCGGAATGGTGGCTGGATACAATTACAATTACTGCCTAAACTTGAAGTACTTCTTTCTGTCTCAACATACCTTACCTACGTATTTGAATTCTTTAACAGCCATTTTTTTAAATATTTTTTTCTCAACAAATTAACATACTTCTTTTTCAACATGCTAATAATATTATGAAGATTTATTTGGCGAGCGCTGTTTTTGTGTGAATCACAACCATAGATCACAACTCAACCTTTGGTGATCGGTCTTTCGTAAAAATATACGAATTTTTTAACATAGCGAAGAGCGTATTTGAAAATAGAAATAGTATTTTTTTGTGCTCCACCGGGATTCGAATCCACGACCTTCCATTTTTAAGAGTCCAAAGTGCTAACCAATTGACTACGAACCGGTCCTTATTTACCTAACATTCTTAAATCCATTACTCTTTCCATGCATTTTCTCATATATTCCCTCTGTGTCTGTATGTGAATTTTTTTAATGATAAATGTTTTGTATCGCTGGGAGATTCGTTCAGCCAGTATGAAAATTGAAAACGTCTCCTCTCGTGGCTCTCCTCCCACATCTGACTTTGCTATATTTAGGAGTTGTGATATTGTCATGTGTCTACCACGCATCTTCCAGGGTGGAGAGTCGTCACAAGGAAAATAAAGGAGGACCACTCACGAAGTCAAATCTCAACCTAATGTGTATTGGCTGCAAGGGGACTGTATAATTTTTGCTGGTTGCAATTCAAAAGGTTGATAGAATCAATGTCTTGGTTGTTTTTTTATTATCATACTTTTATTCTTACTTGTAGTTTAGGGAAATGAAAGAGCCCAGAGCACATAAACCTCTCGGATTTGTATAACCACCTTTGGCGTACAGTGATAAATAAATTCAACAATCTAATCTAATCTAATCTAATCTAAGCTGCAAAGATACATACATATCATTTAAGATTTATATTAAATGCATTCCCACAAGCAGACATGTATAATTTCGCGCAACACATGCCGCATGTGGGCCTCCAATATAAAAACCCAATCTCAAATGAACATAAGCCCTGCAACTCTTTTTTTTTATTTTTTTATTAGACAAACAAACAGTTATACATGTAATAAATGTGATAAACAACATAGTTATAAAATTTCAAAAACCAGCAAAGATCAAAGCAAAAATCTTGCAAATGCAGCAAAAATCTTGCCGTCCTTCCCTGAAACAGGGGTGACATTGGCAAAGTGAACCATTTTTTTACAGTATGGGTGGTCAGCCGCATACCAACCTATAAGTCAAGGAACAATACGACAAAAATTTGCTTTATACACACATCAAGAATGAAATTTTGTTTGAACACACATACGCCTTCGTTGAGTAATATAATAGCCTAACCTCCCATGCTGTATAAACTAGGTTCACTTTTGCCAAGGCCGATTCAGGGAAAGGCGGCAGGAGTTTCCGTTCATGTGAAGTTTGGTTTATTTTGTATGTACACATGCAGTCTTCATCAGTCTATCATCATTCATTCTTTCCCCATGCCTAAACCATCTCATCACATTATTTTGTAGCGCAACTTTCACATCCTCTTTCAAGTTTCTTTCTTTACCCATTCATTCCTAGCTCTATCCTTCAGAGCTTTTCCTGTCACGCTTCTCAAATGCTTCATTTCCACCGTAAATACTTGACTCATTTCGCTATCATTCACTGTACATGCTTCACTTCCATACATCAAGGTCGGTAGCAATATGCCATTGCGCACCGCCATTCGCAGATCATAAGTCAGAACAACAGCTATAAGTGTGCATGTGTGTTGCCTGCAGGTGTACTGGATGGGCCCCATCCTGGGCGGCATCGGCGCCGCCCTCGTCTACTGCCAGGCCTTCGCTGCTCCTCCGCCGGTCATCAGCTCCGTGCAGAAGTACTCAGCTGTCCATGGAGACGAGAAGGAGGTGAGGAAACTCATATACAATCTCATTCCTACTACTTCCTCTAACTTATTCTTCACCTTTAATAGAACTTTCAATCTATAGTTCGTCCTCTTAATAATAATATTAGGCTAATTTATTTGGTGAGCGCTGCTTTTGTGTGAATCACACCTCAAGAGCCCTCTCCGAGCTTGGTCGTCGCTGTAGAAAGCGTCAATTCTCAAGCAATACCCAGTTGGTATAAGGCTGGATGTACCTATGATGACCGGTCTTTGCTAAAGGCAGAATAATTTTTTAACCCAGCGAAGAGCATATTTGAAAATTAAATATATTTTCAAGCTCTGCCGGGATTCGAGCCCACTACCTTCCAATCACGAGTCCAAAATGTTAACCACTAGACTACGGACCGGTAAAACCCTTAGTACTTGTTTGTCCATCAGAGGTAATTTCACATGAGCAATTTTTGCATGTGTGTTGGACCAATGTTTCATATGAAAACTGGAAATTTATTTTTAAAATACTCAAAACAACTCTCTGTAGAATGTGATTTTTAAGACAATTTCATTGAAAGGTCATATTTGAATCAAATGGTAGAGCAGCCAAACAAGCACTGGGGAGACGAGTTGATAAAAAAACTTCATATCGGCTCATGGATCCTGAGATGAAGGCGTCTCATCTCAAAGCATTGACCGATTGGTATCCAATTATTTAGATGGGTGAGAGTATTTTGTGACTTATACTGAACACATGCTATCTCCTGGATCTACTCCATCTCACTATGTCCTCTATTTCTCAGGCTTTTCAAAGTGGGCAATGCTCTGCCTGTGATCATTTTAAGAACTTTCATCTCGAATGTTCTGAGGAGTACTTTGGTTCTTCTCAGGTCACAATAGGTCTAACACATGTTGAATATCGATACCTCAAAGGTAGAACTGAAGTGGCATATTTAGCGAACGTGGGTTTCTCATATAAATGCACCTTTTTTCCTACTTTTTACGAGAGAAATCACTAAAAAAATGTGAAGATCCTGTAGTTTAAGAGTTTGTCATGAATATTGCCTTATAATGAGTTCACTTACTATGAAAAGTTACACTCAATAAAATGTTTTATCCACGATTTCTCAAATCAGTGAATCAGAACTTATTCAGTTTTACCTTCAAGATAGCGATACATTCGTAACCTTCCTTCGATCCTATAACTAATGAAATAATACTTATAAGATGTCGAAAATTTTGTTTTTCTTTTCTTCTTATTTTTACAATTGAAAACTCGCGAATTGGAATGCAATTCAAACCTATGTGAATTCTTGTAAGTTAGTTTAAGTTAACCTGCAATGAAACACCACGTTAGAAAATAAAATAATGACGTCAAATGCATGGCTTGATTGTAACCCATAAATCAGAAATATGGAATCAACATCTATTTCTTTTTCCTCTATGATTTTCCACTTTATTTGGAATATGATTTCCTAAATTATGTTGTGTTCATATCTTCACGAAGCGCCTTTAGGATTTGTTTTTCATAACATTTGAGCAAATTGTGAACTAAAAATAATGTATTTATTCTACTAAACTTGGCATCCCATCCTTGATTTTTATTGCAAGCAGCCAAATGGGAAGAATGAGAAGAAAGTGTGGATTGTGGAAGACGAAACCGTAAGTTGGCATTTTATGATAGATGTATCCACAGATCAGACGTATCTTACACGACAAAGTAAGCAACTTACTTTAGTTCTTCACCACAGGCCCGCGAGTGTCCCTCCACACCTTAGGCCCGGTATTTTCAATGTTAGCACCTATGACTTTTTTTTTTAATAGATTTGTGAAGAGGAATGCAATTCACCAACCTATTCTGCCTGACCAGAAACAAGTATTAATATCATCAATTAATAATTCATCATTATTTATTTTAATGAATTATTCATTAATAATTACCCAATAATGTCTGCTGAACCAGGGTAAAAGTTATGGTCAAATGACCCAGGCGGGGATCGAACCAACGTTGTTCTATTCCAAACACGCTAGATTCTAGCGGCTAGAAAGATCAGCCCACTTGGCCCCCTCGGCCATAACACCGACTTTAAACTGATAATAATAATAAAACTACCCACACGGTTGACAATCTCTTTTTTACTCAGTATAAAGTTGCTATGCTAATGTTGAAAATACCGGGTCATGCAGTGTTATTCACAAACGTATAATAAATATATTTGTTAGGGTTTGGTGGTTCACCCTGTGAAAGTCCATTGTATTTATTTTTGTAAAAAAACACAGAGTTTCAATTCACTAAATATTTTCTTTAATTTTATATGCTTAAACGTTTTTGTCTCAAAAGGCATCGTCATAAGCAATGATTTGCAATAAAAATTAATGACAAACAAAATGTCTGCATTTCATGAAATTTTGTGAATTTATTGAAAATATTTATTAAGTGAATTGAATCTGTTTGTTTTTTTATAAAAAAGTAAAATAAATAGTTAATCCATGGATTTTCTCTGTGTGAATAGCAATACTAGTCTCCACCCTCGGACTGGAACCCTATAGGTAGTCTTCTCGTTCAGAGAGCAGACTCTCTAGCAAATGTGCTATCGACTGGACTTCAGCCAACAATATTCAGTTTATTTTTTTCTTGTAAATAATACATTATTTGTATTGTTGATTCTGACATATCATTCGTAGACAAATTCAAAGAATGCTGACAGACTTCCCGCTCTGTTTAATTGATTGTTGTTGTTTGTCGTTTCTGTTGAAATAAAACGTAAGCGACGCCGCAGCTGTCACATGTATGTAGGTTGGCTGGATTAAGGGCGGTTCGAGCGCACCGGGGCCCCCGAGTCAAAGGGCCCCCAAAGACTTGGAATTGTAAAGAATACCATGTAAACGTAACTTTCTTTGGTGCTACAAAGCAGGGGTGTGCATCCCATACAGGCACATGCGCCTAATAATTAGGCAATATTTAGTACAAAACCATTTAAGCATGATATTCAGATTTAAAATTCAAAATTTAAGTTCGATTGGAGCCATCGTTAGCACTTCAATCAATTTCAAATGAGCTATTTTTAAATAATGGGAGAAAATATTTATCCTGAAATGTATTTGCCTGTACCCTATGCACGCGCCTGCTACAAGGAATATAAATAATCTATATTATAGATATAGATTATGTAAGTTGTAAAGATATATACGCAATCAGACACATGGAAGTTCGCGCTACACATGCTGCATGTGTAGGTACTTACAAAATAAACTTAACCGCACATGAGCCATTCCATTGCCATTCCCTGAAACCGGGGTGGCATTGGCAAAAGTGAACCATTTTTACAGTATAGGTAGTCAGCCTCACACCAACATATCAGTCAAGGCAAGGCGAATAGAAATGTGTAACGCCGTAGTTAGTACTCGGGTTCGTCTTGGTCCGATGAAGGGGCCTCATGTCTCTCCTTGCACCAGGCTCCCCGATGGGCTTAATCTGGTCCTGTACTGAGCTAGCTTCACGCTAGTTAGAAGAACTACCAGCCCACGGAGAGATTTATTAATAAACAAGCACAATAATTTATCCCAGAAGCCGCTCCTGGCACCATGACAGATGTGAGGAAATCGCGCTTAATGTGTGTTTTCTCATTTTCATTTTGAAACTATTAAAAACAATGACTTTCAACATCGTGATTCTTGGCAAGACAAACCAAACAAGGTCCTCCACCCCAAGTAGAGATTAATTAGATTATTTTATTTTCAAAATGGACTCAGCACGAATTTAAATTTAGAACTTTTTTCTCGGTTGGCAAACGTCACACTTTATATGGAACCGTGATCCTTAGCAACAACAAACCAAATATTAGTTAACCGTTTTCTTTGCAGCCCCCGTGTGACGCCAAAATTTTGTCTTTGTCGATCCCTTAAAAAAATCATATGCAGACGTCACTGTAAGTACGCCAGGCGCGTGCATAGGGTCAGAATAATTATTTTCTTCCATTCTTTTCAAATAACTCTTTTGAAATTGACTGAAGTGCCAATGATGGCTTTAATCGAACTCAAATTTTGAATTGTAAATCTCGCATATATTGCCTACCTATTAGGCGCATGTGCCTGTATGGGATGCACGCCCCTGAATACGCTCTGTATGTACATAACTTTTTGACGTCATAAACAAATTAAAAATATTGTATTTAAAATTCATAAAAACGTTATAAAAAATGCAGTATAACAAAAAAACTAAAACATTCTGTAGCGCTTTCCCAAAAAGGCTTGAAAACGGAAATGTTACCTAGAGGCGCTGTTTGAGTTTCCATGCGGTCAGTTTTTGGGATGCACACAGTATTTCAAATGTGGGTATATAATTGGAAAATTGGGATTTTTCTGGTTTTCGGAGTAACTGATTTTATATTGGCGTAAAAAATGCTAATACATGTTTTTGTATTTAATTTGCGTATCAAGATCTTTTGAAACTTTAAATCATTTTATATCAGTTATAATCGAATCTAGCTTTGTCTTTTGATCTATCAAGTATAGCAACAACTCTTTGCCTTTATCGAGGCTTAATTATTTTAAGTACACAGCCTTAGAAGTTCAGATCCAGTAATATATATATATATATATATGTATATATATATATATATATCTGTTTTTTATACGTAAATATATTTATATATTATTTTTATTCTTGCTTTACAGATGAAGCGTTTGGATGGAAGCGAGCTGCCATAAATGCTGAAAAAACTGAACTCATCACGCAATACAAGCAGTACCATCTATTGACACTTGCTAACAGCATTTTAGTTGTAAATCTCATCAACAGATGTCCATCGTAATTTTATTTATTATTTTTATATAAAACACCACAAAGCCTTAGGATGCCTTTTAGTTAATAAAACAAAAATAATATTTCTTCCATGGTTCATTTTATAATTAAAACGTATATAGCATTATAATGTTAGTTTTAAGCACTGCCATCAGAAACAAATTTATTTTTTAAGTATTTTTACATTTTTTATGTTCAAAACAATATATTTTAAAGAAATACTATTTCCTTATGATTTATATGAAAAAAAATAATTCAAAATCATAATTGAACCAAAAAATCATCCCTTTAGTTTGTAAGTTCTTCCATACACATTATTTTGATATCAAAACCTAATCTGACATTATAATTTAAGTTTCTTACTCACTTAATTAAAAAAAAAGTTATGAACCTTTCTGACCAGTCAGTTTTTTTTTTACTTACTGAGATGGAACTGTATACCTTCAGATCAAAAGTCTTAAATGATAACCATTAGATTATGGTTTAGTTTTTCCCATTTGTCTTAATAAATTTTAATACTGTGCTTACTCCTCATGTAATTTTGAACAAAATATTTTAACTATAGGTCAGAATCGGAATTGATTGAAAAAGTGAATTTAAGAAAATCAAAATAAATGGGTTTGGAGTTAGTTACATCAAAACTTTTGTCTCTTCAAACTCTGTAAGATTGTACAGATTGGACGGCCAGAATTTTTTTTTAATCAAGTTGCTTTGCTATTTTGTATGGAAATCTTTCTTGCCTTATATTTAAGTTCACATTGTCAACAATGTTAAAAGGAATTTAGAATAATATTATATGTGTTGTCTAGTTACTCTATTTACTAATTTTCTCATGTTTGGTTGTTTGAACCATAATACGATATAACTACAGTCCTTTCTCATTTATCTGTCAATTGTGTTTTTTAATCTTCTACAATCTGCTAGTTATTGTTGTAAGACAAGATTGTGTTGTGTTACTGTAAATTCTCTTTTAAAATTGAACCATTTAACTTATGAACTGCCCTCTCATATTTCAACCACTCCATTATGGGACCACAATATGTATTTTTTCAGCTTTATAGCAATGCTTCAAATAGGAAAAAATAATATTGTAATATCAACAATTTTGTTGCAAATATAATATAAAACATAAAACTTATACCAGAGTTAAACTGCTTTTTCTGTTTGAAAAATTTGTCTCTAAACTGGTTTAAAAATAGCTCCTTTATAATGAAATAAGCAGCATTAAGTAGGTATAAAGTATATTTTTTATATCATAAATATTTGTAATAATGTTTAACTGATTTGTCCATGTTTATTTTGTAATTTTATTTGTCGAGTGAAATTAATTTTAAATAAAGATGTACGCTTTTTGTCAAACTCTATTTTCATTTAACACATTTGTAACAACACGGCAGGTGTATGCTTACTCAACCATCGCATCAACAGGAAAAATGTGTTAAAAATAAAACACTCACTAGAGGGTGTATGCAACTAAGATGCACATGCGGTTTATTTTATTAACGCATTGTCCCCAAAGGGGTCCATCTAAAGATCTAAATCTAAGCTGCAAAGATATATATCATGTAAGATTCATATTACATATTCCCACAAGCAGACACATATAAGTTAGCGCTAACACATACCACATATAGTGAGCAAAATTGATTTATTTTTACAGGTAAGATGAGTTTACCAGCTCCCGAGGGGGATGGTTCTCATATCTTGTGAATAAGCCAAGCCAGTATTTTTGTTTTGGGTTTGAAACCTCGGTAAGGGTTCGAACCCTAATCTACCAACTGAGCTTTCGTCTGGGAACTGATTTATCAATCGGACAAAACAACCTGCTCCGTAGTCCAGTGGCAACACTTCGGACTCGTAAATGGAATGTTGTGGGTTTGAATCCCGGTAGAGCACAAAAATATACCATTTATATTTTCAAATATGCGCTGGGTTGAAAAATTCATAAATCCTTTACCAATGACCGGACACTAAAGTTCCATCCAGCCTTACAGCAACTGAGACTTGCTTGAGTATTGCCAGTTTTGTAGCGACGACCAAACTCGTTAACACCTCTGCGGCACTACAACAAGTGTCATAGACCCCTAGAGTCTCTGAAATCTAGGGAGTCTCCTGCACAGGATTTCGTAGAAAAAAAACATAATGATACCAAAATCCTTTTGTAGAGCTGCAGCTGATGTATCTTAGTAAAATAGCCAAAGTGAAGTGTTGTATGGGAGGAGGCTGGAATATTTGCTGAGCTTATGAGGTCTCTTTCACCTTACACAGTGAAAGGATCACTCTGCATTCAGTGGATGGTGGAAACAGAACATTGGTGAACCTGGAGAGTTGCTTTCCGGGATCTGTTGCTGTGGTCTGTATGTGCAGTGTCTTTTCAAACTACCTACATTATATTGTATTGAACTTATGATGCGTCTTTAGCCCGCCCAGGGTTGGACGTCTCCACGGTAACTCTTACCTACCGAATATCGGTAATATTTGTTTGAAGGCCTGTCAATCCAAGATAGCCGCAAGTGAACAACTGATTAGTCTTCATAGAAATATTACCAATATTCGGTAGGTAAGAATTACTGATGAGACTTCCAGCCCAGGTGATCACTTCTATAGGCAAAGGAAAAAATATTGCTTTTGCCCAGTTTACGCTACAATAACAAAAAACTAAAAGGACACTGCAATAAGGTAGGCGAAGGGAGCTTGCAGAAAACAAACACATCTGTTCTAAAATATTTTTATTTCAAATTTATAGGAATAAATACAATATTGTATTTTTGGTCAGCCTTATGAAATAGTTTGTACATTTATAATATTTGTTTATTTACAAAAATAAAACATAATCTGTAAAAAAAATGCTGGCTATACCTAATTAAAAAAAAACACTTAATAATATTGCCTTGCATTCTCTTCTATTATACTAAAGAACTCCCTTGATAAAACTATTCAAGATGCATGATTTTTATAAAATATTTTTTTTAAAACTTAAAAACACATGGGATATAAATGGATTTAGAAAGGATGTTCTAAATTAGTTTTTTTCTCAGTGGGTAAACATGATAGGTCTATTATATTAGTTAATCTTTTCTCTAGCAACGCGACCGTGTGACATCACAACTTTTATTCAACGTCCCATCAGGATCTGTGGAGCTGATGTCTCGAACTAAAGCAGATGCTGCACTTCTAGGAGAAACTATAGTACTGTACCGTCCTGTATCCTGCCGCCGTTCCACTAGGGGTGGCCGGTACCTCCGCAGATGCGCCTCCACTTTTTTCTGTCCTTACAAACCACTTTCATTTCCTCAATATTCATCACCTTTTTCATACATACTCTTCTCTTGTTCTCACTCTGCAGGTTCCATTCTTTCGCAATAGACCAATACTTAAAGATTAATAGACAAGTATATTCCTACACGGGTCATAACTGAACGTGGTGATTATTGAAACTACAGCCTTCATCATGTAAAACATCACTTTTCATAGTTTAACGCAAAGTTAGAGGTGTCGTTAAGCTTTTCGCTTCTGAATATTCTGGCTTACCCCCAGTACGAAATAATTTTTTAAACACATTTTTTTAAACATTTATTGATTTCCTATCTTAATTGATTGACGACACTTCAAACTATGTGAACAGTCACATGTATTAGTTATTCAAGAACAAGAATCACAAAGGCTTAGCACATATTTCCACTTGCAGACTTTTGAATTCTTGAACACAGATGTCAGTGAAAGTTCAAAGTTGGATGACGTCTATGATTGACAGCCGCACTGTATGCAAGTTTACACTCGCGGCTATGTGTGTCCCCTGTAGTTGAAAGGTTTAAAGAGTAATTTTTTAGATAAAAACATACCAACATGCATTGATTTTATCAGTATGTAGGCCCTGACATCACAGCAGTGCCTTCACTCAATGTCGCATACATTCAGTATAAGAGGTGTAGGTCTATACTTCCATGATGAAGCACTCTAAATGAGAGGTCCTATCATAGCATGGTGACCCAAAATTAGTATGTATCTGATGGTGCAGGTGGATTAAGTCAACCACTCTATCCCTGCAGATCTAGCGTCTAGCGCCTCAAACCCATCCCAGTGGGTGAGAACATGTCAGACAAGCATGAAGGAGCCGCATTATTTTTAGCTTGTTAACCACCAAACAGGGTGAACCACCTTTTCCAGAAAACAAAGGCTGGTGTGGTTTTTTAACAATGGAGTTGTACAATCTTGTTACCTAGACCTGAGACATCTACCGCAAGAGAGAAAATTACATTTCAATGTGGAACTCCTTTGAGATGTCCTTGCACATGTGTTGTGTGTCTCAGTGGTCCTCCTGCACCAGCTCCTCCTCCCCAGGCATGTCCTGGCTGTCTCCCGGGGAGGCTTCTGGTGCTGCAGACACCAGCCCCGTGAGCAGCTGGCACTTGATGGAGGAGGCGTCTCCCCCTGCAGGCAGCTTGATGCCCGGCTTCAGCACCATCACTCCGTCCTACACAAGAGACAGCAATATTAGCACATAGCTTGTCACTCATCTATCACTGGCTGCGTGTCTGAGAGAGGGGAGGGGAATTCAAGTCCAATGGTGACCAGAAGCGCTATTCTGCTAAATTCTTTACATTTTAGATATCAATCCAAGTCGCAGCTTGCTAGCGCTTGCGGAAGAACTCCGTAGATAAAAAAAATCACAGTACACCTTATTTTTGGACACAAATCGCTATCTCGTCGTCAGGAAAGGTCGTAAGGAATTTAACAGAATAGCGCTTCAGGGCCTGAAGTCTCAAAGGGGGTCGGTATTTCTATTGTATGCGCATGAAGATTGAACGCAATAAAACATGGCAGCGTGTAAACGACCAATCTCAGTACCATATAAAATGTATGAGCTGTTTCGCACTGCCATATTGTATTGCATTCTATCTTCAAATAGATACAGCAAGATCAACCAAGAACGACCATTGCGTCTGCAAGCCCAGCTCTTTCAGAGGAGCGGCCCAATCTTAATTGGCTAAACTGCGCAGTCAATGAAATCACTGGTGCACATTGCACTTTTTCTATGAGGTATGCTACTAATAATAATATTAGGATTATTTATTTGGTGAGTGCTATTTTTGTGTGAATCACACCCCAAGAGCCTCTACTAGCTTGGACATCTCTATAGAAAGCGTCAATTCTCAAGCAAGACCCAGTTGCTGTAATGGCCCTTTGTTAACCAGTATATGGTAAAGGTACATATGTACATAAATTTTTCAACCCAACAAAGAGCATATTTAATGTTATATTTTTGTGCTCTGTCGGGATTCAAACTCACAACCTTCCATTCACGAGTCCAAAGCGCTAACCACTAAACTACGGACCGGTAAATCCTGTTAAATACCATTTCAGTGAAGTAGAATGGGTTTTGGAGACAGCGCGTTTAACCCACTGCCACTAAAGTGACGACAAAGGGAGATTTAAGAGAATTGGTGACCGCGGGTTAGGGCTGCCCTCAGACGTGTGCCAGAAAAAGTGTTGAATCCTTTCACCTCCAGAGTGCCGGAGCGTGGATCCGCACTCTAAGTTCTTATCGCGACGTTTTTAGTTTTTCTTGAGTTTTTACACAGAAAAAAGATTGAAAATATTTTTAAACTTATTCTTATTGGATAAAACAAGCCACCAATAAACTCAAAGCATTCATTTTTGTTAGACACAAAAAAAAACTTTATTTCATTGTCTTTTGAGATAAAAAATTGGTTTTGAGACATGTTTTGTATCTTTGGAGATATATAATACCAACATCAAGAGTTGGGTGGCTGGATTACAGCAGAAAATCGCTGACACTCTAGAGGTTAAACTGGGAATGAAGATCCACCTCTTAGTCACGTCAATTCTGAAAGTGCCCTTGCAGAGGCAGTAGTCAAAAAACGTTCTGCAAATCAGCATCATCATCACTATCAAGATGGACAAAGACTCAAGAAGAAGATGCCACATCTGGGAGCAAGATTGAGATAGGTAGCACTGTGATGGCATACCTTGACCTGCACCAGGGACTGCTTGGCCATGGCGTCCACCTCCGCCTTGGTCATGAGGATCTTCTGCACGCGCACCACCTTGGTGCCGATGCGCATCTCAGACAGGGAGGAGGTGCGCGGGGGCAGGGGCAGGGGCTTCATCCCCGGGGGCAGGTTGCGGATCATCTCTGCCGACACCTTCAACACACAACCACCACTTAATGCCGCACCACATCATACATATTATATCTGATGGTATGCAAGTGATTGGTGATCACATTGGCTCCTGCATGCATACTTTGCCAATGTCACCCCTGTTTCAGGGAAGGTTGGCAATAGTCGCAGGTCTTATGTTCATTTAAGATTAGGTTTTTATATTGTAAGTAAGGAGGTAAACTGTTATATTGTAAGTACGGAGGCTGACCATCCATACTGTAATAAACATTTCACTTTGCCAATGTCACCTCTGTTTCATGGAAGGTCGGCAAGAGTTGTTTCATTTGAGATTGGGTTTTTATGTTGTAATTCCACATGCGGCATGTTTAAATGCAAACTTCTATGAGTCTGCTTGTGGGAATGCATTTAATATGAATCTCAAATGTAATATATCTTTGCAACTTAGATTACAGATACCTAGGAGAATTGAGGGACGGCAAGCTTCAGGTGGAAGGTGAACTTCCTGATTGAAGAACCTAAGGGTGAGGTTTTTAGAAGCACAAGGCACAAAACATAACGTACATTTGGTAGAGCAGCTGTTGGCAGTGACAGAAGACTAGGGTTCGATCCCCACAATAAGGGTGACAGAAATGATTTCCCGTTTCGGTGTTTATTCAAATCCAAAATCAAAATACTGCCATGTTTTACTCAGCCTTCAAAATATACAAGAACCTGACCCTCGGGAGCAGGAACAACTTTACTTCAATCAAGTAGTTGGCGTACGGCCAGCCCCCATTCCTGTGAAAACACAAGAAGTTTAACAATATGTAAAGCTTGGTTGCGTTTGTAGATCCCCTTTAGAGGCTGACCCCCGTGCTGTAAAAATTGATTAACTTTTGTCAATGCCACCCTGATTTCAGGGAAAGGCGGCAGAAGTTGCAAGGTTTATGTTCATGTGAGTTTTTATTTTATTTGTATGCACACATGCAGAATGTGTAGGCACAAACCTACATGTTCCTGTCTGCCCATGCATTTAATATGCGCCTCAAATGTCAACATATCTTTGCAGCTTAGATTATAGATTATAGGAGGAGGGAGTGGTCACCTTCTTGAGTGTCTGCCCCGAGGGGCTCATGAGCAGGGTCTCCCCCCCCGGCCCCTTCACACTCTTGACCCCCACCAGTGAGCTGACCTTGGCCGCCCCCGTGCTGGTGATGACTGAGGCCGCTGCTCTGGATGCGGGAGCTTCTGGCTGAGCAGCAGCATCAGCAGGAGTGGGAGTGCTGGGAGAGGAGACAGAAGCCGTGGTAGACGGAGTCTTGGGGGGACGACCCCGCCCGCGTTTCACTTCCACTGGTTTCCTGCAACAACCACAATTAGTACAATAAGATAGTCTGCAGGTTAATATTTTCAGTATGGAATTTTCTCATAATATAAAATGTGCTTCTGGTAATACAACATAACAGGGGTGTGCATCCCATACAGGCACATGCGCCTAATAGGTAGGCAATATATGGTAAAAATCCATTTTAGCTTCGTATTTATATTTAAAATTCAAAATTTAAGTTGGATTGGAGCCATCGTTAGCACTTCAGTCAACTTTAAATGAGTTATTTAAAAGGAATTGGAGAATTATTTTTTTCTGAAATGTATTTGCCTATACCCTATGCACGTGGCTGCTACATAATAATTTTGAATTTATTGTTTTTATAAAGTAAAGCATAATTGATTTCCTGCCTTTTTAATCTGGTTGATAGTTCAGAGGGTAGAATGCTTGTGTCCCATGTGAGGGCTAGGGTTCCATCCCCCCAAGGGTGTTAGAAGTGATTTTCCATTTTGGCACTACCCATACTCAGAGGGACTCAAGCTTGCAAACATTCAGTAGTCAACACAACACACTTAAAGCAGGATTGAGAATGTTGCATTTATAGGCACTCTGGCGGCTGCCAGTTGCATTAGAAATGATGACTTACTCTGGCTGTGGTGTGCTGTCCTTGCTATGTGACTCTTTAGTTGTCTCCTTGCTAGGTGTCTCCTTGCTGGGTGACTCCTTGCTGGGTGACTCCTTGCTGGGTGACTCTTTGCTGGGTGACTCCTTGCTGGGTGCCTCCTTGTAGGTTTTGTTACTGGGGCCCTTGGGTCTGCCTCTCTTGGGCACGGGGGTGGTATCTAAATCAGCAGCCAGCTCTGCAGGAGGATACTTGCGGGGACGGCCTCGCCCTCGCTTGGCAGGAGCGCCCGGGACAGTCCGTGTGCTCATCTGGGAATACACAATATTCATTGGTGTTAGAAAACTATCTAAAACTATATTACAGACCGCGCTGTTTACAAAGGAACGCACAATACTGCAGTATTAAAAGTAGAACAGACATGTAGCACGTGCAGAGGACTCCAGAAGCGCTATTCTGCTAAATTCCTTACACATTGGATATCCAAACAAGTCGTCAGCGCTAGCGCTTGATAAAAATCACAGTACACCTTATTTTTGGACACAAATCGCCAGCTCGTCGCCTTAAGGTCGTAAGGAATTTAGCAGAATAGCGCTTCAGGATCATCAGAAATGTGTTGCATGGTGCCCCCTCCGGTGTTAGACCACTTGGACGTCCCAGGATACTCTGGATCTGGATCAACTCTGGTTGACGCCAAAGTCCTAGGAATAAGGGGACCAAGACCAAAAGTCCTGAAGGATTGTGGTACAGAGGCCTTGAGCTTTCGAGGTTTGTGAGCCAAAGAAAATAAGAAAGTAAAGTAAAGTATTATGAATGACGTGATGCTAACTTGTGCAGTTGTTGTATCCTTAACGCTCCTTTAGTTTTGGGCAATGACGGCTGTTTGCTATGTAATAAAGCATGAAGGAACCTGGAACTTGCCGTTCAAATTATCATTATACTTTCCATTTCACACTTGTCAATTGTTCACTAGGCATGTCTTCATTTTTCTTATATAAAATTTTTCAAGTATAAATGGCTGAGATTTAAACTATAATATGAAAGAAAGAGAAACATTGATGTTAATTTACAAGAGAGATTAACTTAACAAAAATTACACAGCATTTTATCAGCTTTGAAAAAACAGACAAAGCAGTCATGTACATGAAATGGAATCAAAAGTCAATTTTGTATTGTCCAGCGTTTGAGGTCTAGCTTTGTTATCTACTGGTTAAAGCTACGGATTTGTATTCCGAAGAATGTGAGTTTGATTCCCGGCGGAGCACAAAAAAATATTAATGAGTAGGTACTTTCTAATACCGCCTTAACAATGGTCTAGTATATTTTTTATCATGGACAAAGTCAAATCAGTATTGTGATCAGTACCTCTATTATGGTCTAACTCACCTCCTTCCTTTTGTTCTTCTTGCGCTCCTTGGCCTCCTCCTCCTCGCTATCCTCCTGTGCATGGTCATCGTCATCGTCGTCTCCTTCGTCGTCCTCATCATCGTCTGACGTGAGCCCCGAGTGGTCCCTGATCATGGCGGCGTAGTCCTTGATCTTGGAAGGGCGGCGGGAGCGGCGCACAGACTCCTGCTCTTCCTCACTGGAGGAGTGCTCCTCACACACATCCTGAAAACACCACAACATTCCTGTTATTCAGCATCATCTGATGTGGTCCCTGATCTTATCAGCTTGAGTGCTTCTGCTTCTCCTCACACACATCCTGACAACACAATAATAATACATGAGCAATTTTTACAGCACCGTTTAGAGGCACTAGCCACCCTAAGGGCGCTTTTATGTGTTAAAGCTTCTCTTAAATAGATGTTTCTTAAACCTTCCACTGCGGGTGACACGCATAGGCGTCAAGTGTATACTTACACACAGTGCGGCTGTCAATCATAGACATCATCCAACTTCAAACTTATCCCTGACATCTGTGTTCAAGAATTCAAAAGTCTGCAAGTGGAAATATGTGCTAAGCCTTTGTGATTTTTGTTGTTGAATACCTAATACACATGACTGTTCACATAGTTTGAAGTGTCGACAAATCAATTAAGGTAGGAAATCAATAAATGTTTTAAAAAATGTGCTTGTAAAAGTATTCCACACTGGGGGTATTCATATAGCCAGAATATTCAGAAGCGAAAAGGTTATTTGTTACCTTGCTGGGCTTTCCCTTGGCTGGCTGTGCCTGCTGCTGTCTTTCCGCAGGCTTCTCCTTGTGAGGAGATCTGTCTCTCTCTCTGTCTCTCTGCCTGTCCTTGTCCCTCCCCTTCACCTCCCCCTTCCCCCGCTCCTCCTTGTGGCTGCGCTGCTTCTCTGCATCTCTGTAACAGGTGCAACCACATTCACTATTTCATATTACTCATTTACCAGGGGAGTGCATCCCATACAGGCACAATAACCTAATAGGTAGGCATTATATGGTAAAAAAACTCATTTAAGCTTAATATTGGGATTTAAAATTCAAAATTTAAGTTTGATTGGAGCAGTCGTTAGCACTTCAGTCAATTCCAAATGAGTTATTTTAAAGGAATGGGAGAAAATATTTATTCTGAAATGTATTTACCTATACCCTATGCACGCGCCTGTCATTTACCGCAATACACAAAGCTTTAACTTCCTTTCATAACAAAACATCAGGACCTCGAGTATAGACATTACATTAATAAAAAATGTATTGAAGATACAGCAGCACCCCCAGTGAGTGATTAATTTTCATACATTTTTCCCATTTACGCGATCCACAGGAGTTTCAATATTGTTTCATACTCAGGGTACTTTTCTTCCCAAGTGCACATGACCACCTAACACCACACTTTTCTGACACTGACCCCTGAATAGCTTGGAGCTTGATACTTTCCACTAAGATATATGAGTGGGTTAAGCAATAATCATAATTACTAAATTAGGCTAATTTATTTGGTGAGCGCTGTTTTTGTGGGAATCCCATCTCAAGAGCCTTCTGCGAGCTTTGTCGTCGCTGTAGAAAGAGCCAATTCTCAAGCAAAACCCAGTTAATGTAAGGCTGGATGGACCTTTGGTGATACCGGTTTTTGGTAAAGGCAGATTAATTTTTCAATCCAGGGAAGAACAATTTTGAAAAATGATTATTTTTTTTTGTTCTGCCAGGATTCAAACCCACTACCTTCCAATCACGAGTCCAAAGTACCACTAGACTGCGGACTGGTCAAGCAATAAGGCGCCTTTCTTGTAAATTCTCTAACAGCCCGCCCGCTGGAAGGTCAAACGATAAGTAAGTTATTGATCAGCTCACCTATGCAGGGGATCTCTCTTGACCAGCTTTCCAGGTGATTTGAAACCATCGTTTTCTCTCTTATCCCTGTGCGCCCTCTCTCTCTCCTTTTCCCTCTCCCTCTCCTTTTCCCTCTCCCTCTCCCTCTCTCTCTCCTTGTCCCTGTTGAGGAACGTCTTCCTCACTTGGAAGCGGCTAGCCGGGAACCTGCTCACCTGCGAGGTCACATTGGCCTGCAAATAGAAACAGTAACAACTGTTACACACTATCCGCATTCTGCCCGCTTTGTCTATGCTTTTTTTCAGATGCCGGGTCAGAAGTCAGTAGTATATGAAGATGCATGTAGTGCATAGCCCATTCGGGTTAAATGTGCTGTGCCTGAAAATTCTTAGTGCACTCCAACATTTTCTACGGCACAAATCATTTTTATTTTGTTGAACTCTCATTAACTAGAGCCAGTCGCAACTTGATTGATAATTATAATAAACGATGATTAATGTTCAAATTTGCATTCCGTTAGGCAAAAGTACTCCCCTAAAAGGCTATTATTGCTAATACCTTATGTGAGAAATCTTCCAAAAAATTGTATTGGGAAAATTTATCTTTCAATAAAATTAGATCTATAGAACTTTTTAAATATGCATCTTGAAACTTCTATCAGTGTTTAGTAGCAGAGTTTATGTAATTGTTGTAGACAGGGGATATAGAGCTCATGCCACTGTAGAAGTCGTCTCTGTTACAGTCAGTTGGATAAGGCATTGTAACTGTAACTGTAACTCTGTCGCCATTCCGCTAGGGGTGGCCAGAGCCTCTGCAGAGCTGCCTCCATTTTTTCCTATCCTGACATACCTCTTTCAATTCCTTCATATCCATCACCTTTTTCATGTTATTAAGTTATGGCAGTCTTTTTTGTCGCCTTTACCTTTGTAAATTGGCACAATGACCGCCTCTCTCCAGTCCGATGGAACCTCCTTGATACTAACACACAATTCGCAAAGCTTTTTCATCCATTCAATCACACATTCTCCTCCCGCTTTCATCATCTCAGGTCTCACACCATCCACACTTGCAGCTTTCCCATTCTTGAATTCTTTTATAGCCTTTCTTACTTCTTCTTTCGATATTTTCAAAACATTACCCTCATCATATTCTCCTTTCACAGTTGAGTCATATTCATCTTCACCAAAAACCTCATTAAAATATTCTTTCCATCGCTTTTTTACATCTTCTTTATTCCACAGAATGTCTCCGCTGACATTTTTGATTCCCGGAGTTGTGGACTTACAACTTTCGTTGTTTTGTCTCACCCAGCTCCAAAACATCTTTTTATTGTCAGAGAAGTCATTCTGTGCTCTTTCACTCAATTTCTCTTCCATACTTCTCTTACTCATTTGAACTTCATTCTTCGCTAGCCATTTTTACTTTCTTGCTATAGCCGAAGGCTATAAAGAAAGTTATGATTTGGTGTAAAAAAAAAATTTCGAGGTTTTCACGGAAATGAGTTGTCCTGGTGCAGGACATGCCAAAAAACACTATCTTTCAAAAACGTCCGTCTGTATGTATGTATGTATGTATGTATGTATGTATGTATGTATGTATGTATGTATGTATGTGTGTGTGTCACTTTCCAAAGTATAAGACCTAGAGATACCAAATTTTGGCTACATCAACTTTTTTGGACATGTATTAAGTATGAATAACATGGCATTACATCAACTTGAAAATTCAAGATGGCTGCCATACAAAAAAAACATAAAATTGCACTTTTCTCAAAAACGGCTCCAAGAATTTTTTTTAAATTTTCAGAGTTGCCATTTATTAGTTTTTAACTTAATAAATTAGTTATGGCAATACTCTTACTAATCTGTGTCTATGGGCTGCCATATGAAAAAAACAAACGATTGTGATTTTCTCGACAGTTAAGGGGTCAACAAAAATATAATGTTCTACAATATTACGGACAACATAAATTTCTACAAATTTACAAAAAAAATTTTTTGAAAAAATAAATATAAAGCACCGTTTACACGACCTGAAATTTTAAATCGAAAATATTACAAAAACCTATTAAAATGCAAGATATTTGAATTTGTTTTAGATTTGATAGAAAGAACAAGCTTATCACTTTAATTCGTAATCATTTTTTTTTTACTTTTTTGAAAATTCAAGATGGCTTCCGAAGAGCTGAAAATTTAAAATGCGATTTTCTCAAAAACGGCTCCGACGATTTTTCTGAAATTTTTTGTGAATCCATTTATATAATAGTGCTATCTAATAATTATAATCATTTCTTCATCATAATCTCGATTTAGGGAGTTGCCATATAAAAGAAAAAAATAATGGAAAAATTCTCGGCAGTTAGAGGGTTAATAAAAAAATAATGTAGTACAAATGTAAAATAATAATAATAACCTATATATTGCCATCATTATTTTTTCCAAAAAGTGAATCAAAAGTATAGCCGCCATACAGAGTGAAAATTTTCCATACAAAATGTATTAGCAATTTTCTTGGTAGTCAAAGGGTTAAAAATAGATAAATGGCTGCGATTCTTAAAATTTTATAAATACCAATAATAATCAGTCGTTACTTTTTCAAAATATAACTAAAAAGTTTACCCACCATACAAAGTACTAGTTTGCATACAAAAGGGTTCAATGACCATCTATAATAATCTAGAATATAAGTTGCAATGAAATATAAACATTCAAAACTAATATGAAATGCATGCCCACAAACAGGTATGTGTAAGTTCGCGCTAACGAATGCTGAATTTGTACTTACAAATTAAACATAAAACTTGCAACTCTTGCCGACCTTCCTTGAAACAGGGGTGACATTGACAAAGTGAATTATTTTTTACACTTTGGGAGGACTGAGAAATGCGAGAAAATTGAGATAAAGACTGAATGAAAAAAGAGTGGAGGTCTATAATAATCTATAATCTATAATCTAAGTTGCAAGGATATATTCATTTAAAGCTCTCAGATGTATGCCCACAAACCAACAAGTGTAGTTCGCGCTTACAAATGCTGAAAGTGTACTTACAAATAAAATCCAAACCTCAAATGAACATAAGCCCCACAACTTTTGCCGACCTTCCCTGAAACAGGGGTGACATTGGCAAAGTGAACCATTTTTTACAGTATGGGTGGTCAGCCTCATACCAACCTATAAGTCAAGGAATGGAGGTCGTGAAAGAATTTGATTATCTGGGAAGCAAATTTGAGTCGAATGCGAAATTGACGAAATAATTGGAAAAGCGCGCTAGTAGAGGAAGAAGTGTAATGGAAACGATTGGAAGAATTGCAAGAAATAGGAAACTTACGAAGAATATGAGATCGGCGGTCCACAATGGCATATTGGTTGGTGGAAGTGAGGCTTAATGAATGTGAGCTGAGTAAAGTATGTAAGTACGGTTGAAATGGCTTACCTGAGAGCAATGGCTGGAAAGACACTGAGTGATAGAGTACGTAATGCTTGAGTGATGAACGAGTGTGGTATAAAAGAGAATATGAGAATGAAAGTACAAAAAAGTACGATGAGATGGTTCAGACATCTTGAAAGAAAGGATGATGAACAACTAACGAAGAAAGTGTACAAAGGAAATGTCAGAGGAAAGCGCAGAAGGGGAAGGCTGAGGAAAGAATGGTTAGACCAAATAGGTGAGATTGCGAAATAATGGATTCTGCAGAGTGAGAATAAGAGAAGAGTATGTATGAAAAAGGTGATGACAGCAAAAAGTGGAGGCGCATCTGCGGAGGTACTGGCCACCCCTAATGAAACGGTGGCAGGATACAGTACAGTACAGTACTGAGGTCAGCTTCATACCAACCTATGAGTCGAGGATCTTTCTTGTGTAATTGGTACTTTTTCAAATAAATCAACAAAATATTTATATTCATTTAAGTATTTATATGCCTATATCCATATTGTACGAGTATGCAGGTACACACCGCGGTGGAATAAAATTGATTTATTATTGATATATTACATTTTTATTGAAACGGCATAAGCTGGTAGATGATTCTAGCTTTACATACGTCATACAGTGGGTAAATTTTTGCAAGAAAGTCGAGTACAGATTCTGTGCAATTTATTTCCTCTTGTACTCGGTCTCTAACATTTTATTCTTTCTATCATTAATCCATTTTAAATAGCTCTCTTTCTTCTCTTTCACTGCTTGTTTAACCTTATCATTCCATCATTCATTGCCTTTTCTATGCCCAATCGTCACTTCTCCACATACCTTCTTTGCACTTTCAACCAAACATGTTTTAAGTGTTTCCCACATCTTTCCTACACATGCATTCTTCGCCAGTTCCTTGCATTCATCCAATTTCAAAATCTGGCTTACTTCCACTTCAAAATCATTCCTCACACTTTCATCATCTAGTTTTTCTACCTTAATTCTTTTCATCTTAATAACTTTCGTTCTTTTCAACATTTTTACTTTACCTATCATTACTGTGGCACACAAGAGATGATGGTCTGATCCCACAGATTCACCTTGGTAGACTCTGACATCTCTTATGGCACCTCTCATACACTCTTCCATGTAGTCAATGACAGTGCGAGTATTTGGCCCATACCACGTATATGTGTGCACGTCCTTATGTTTAAACCAGGTATTTGATACAAACATATCATGCTCCACACACACGTCGACAAGACGTCTCCCACTGCCATTGATGACACCTCTTCCATTTGGTCCTACGACCCTCTCATATTCATCCTTTCTTCCACCTACCCATCCATTCATGTCACCAAGAAGCAACAACTTTTCATTTTTGTCTTTCATTCTGACTGTATCATCAAGCATATCCCAGAATTCATTTTTAGTCTCCATACATTCTGAATCTACTGGCGCATAGCATGCAATGAGTAAAAAGTTCATACTTCCATACCTGATCCTCACTAGAAGAATCCTAGGAGAGATCCATTCGTAATTCCTAACATTATTTTTCACACTCTCAATTATAATCACACCAACACCCTGTCTAGGGCATCCATCTTTCACTCCCGAGTAAATGAATAAACTACCATTACTCAGAACTTTCTCCCCTTCACCTTTCATCTTGGTCTCAGTCACACATAGAATTTTAATCTTCCTGTCATTCATCTCTTTCTCTAACTCTTGTTCTTTGTCCTTCATTCCTCTCACATTTAAAGTTACAATTTTCCATTCATCTTCTTGCTTACGTCTACTGTTACCAGACGGAAGTGATTTTTTCCGTCTGGTAAAAGCTTTGGCAACTCTGCAGGGGCCATTTGACACTCCCCAAGCTTCACGGCGACAGAACTTGTCAGATTATGTGCGCCTTTGTCTCTCCATCAAACCATCCTAATCAGACAGACTCGATGGAAAGACAAAATTGTCGTAATACTAAAAAATATACAAATAAAAAATATAATAGATATCAAACAATAAAAAAAAATTTATAAATAAAATCTAAAAATTATCAAAAAATTAAAAATATATCAATTATTAAAAATTAAATTATTATGGTCATTTTAGGAGGCTTGGATCCAGGCCTTCAGCATTGGTACTTCAATTTGCGTTAGTAAAACAAGTATAAGTTTGACAAGTGTAAGTTTGCCTGCGCAGTGTCCAATCGGCAATAACTTTGACCTTGGTGCAACAGAAGTCATTGGGTAAGTGTTAATAAATAAAATGTAACGCTGTTTGTTGTCCTACTAAAATAAAAAATAAAAAAAAAAAAAAAAAAAAAAAAAAAAATAATTAAAAGTTAGTAATTGATAATGTTAATACCTGTTTTTGGCCAAACAGAATAGGTTGGTGAATTTTATTCCTCTTCACAAATCTTTTTTTTTTTAAATGTGTGTTGTACCTTCTTGAGCTCCTCCAGGTCCCTCTCCAGCAGCTTAAGAGACTTCTCGTTGGTCCTGCCCGCCGCCGCTCCTTCCTTCTTCCTATCGGCGGCCACGGGCAGATTGAGGGTGCTTGGCTTCCTCTTGCTGGGGCTGGGGCTGGAGCTGGGTCTGGGCGCTACCACCGCGGGGATAGGGGGCCTGCGGGCCACAGCGGGGCTGGCCGTCTGCGCCGCCTCACTCTCCAGGGCAACCTGCCGGGTGATGGCAGGCTTGTACACCGGCGAGGGCTTGGGGGAGACTATCACCTGCAATGGAAATGCAATCATTCACTTAGTAATCATCTGTCCCTAGCAAACACCCTCTCACCTTTCCACTACGGGTCTCCGCTAAACTTAGTAAACAACTGAAGCCAGGCAAGCAATCCCCCATTTTCTCATTGTTGATTATCTTTTGTTTTTTCTATTCCATATTTAAATTTTCCCATGTTCTTTATTTACCTTACATAACTATTTAAATCCTTCCGTAAAGCTTATCCATAATGCTCTACAGGTAAAGCAGCACTTTCAGGGAGTGTTTTACATCCTCCACACATTTTAAGTAATATTCTATGTTGGAGTTTGAACATTAAGTATAATCCTTTGATACCAAGTCTCTGCAGATTCACCGTCACTGATTCCCGCACTAACATAATTTTTGCAGTTTCATTTCAATTAATATTCTACGTATACTTTAAAATACATTTTCCTGATTTAAGAGGCTACCGTCCTCAAACGCCGGTGAGTTTTGAGCGCTATATATACCTAGTGTTATAGTTTGCTCTCCATTCTCGAAATCTAAATAAAAGGCATGTCTCACATAAACAGTACAATGAAAGTATAAATTAAGGATTAAAGATTTGAGCACATACTGTCGTGACACACAAGGCAAAAAATGATTAGTTTTTGCATTGTGTGTCACAACATCTTGTGTTCAATACTTTTCCCTCTGTCCGGTAGATGAAAGCCGTGAGACAGAAATATGTTTGTCCCTTTCTACTTCGACGTGATATGATAACTACAAGTTTTGCACGCAAAAATGATTTTTGGTGTCATTTATTTTGACTAATAATGTTACATTGCCTCAAATTATACTATATGTGTACAGATCTGGGATAGCGATGTCTCTTTCACAAATTTCTATTGAACTTACTCCTTGTTCACCGAAAACTAATTTAAAAAAAGAGTTTAATATTTTCTACATTAGAAACCTTACCAATTATTTAATGTTTTAAAATTGTAATTTAAGCAACGCCCTAAATGACTACAGCAGAGGTTCCCAAAGTGGGTGCCGCGAAGAGAGATCAGGGGTGCCGCGAGGCGCCCCTGAAGTCTCTACTAAAAATCAAAATTTTACATTTTTTTTTTTTTTTTTTTTTAAATTGTGAAGAGGATTGCAATTCACCAACCTATTTTGCCTGGCCAGATGTCTTCATGCGAAAGCAGAAGCTTGTGTGCATATATGAATACAAACATCGATCGATATTATATGACTAGGGTGCCATGAGAAAACTCAAAATTTCAAAGGGTGCCGTGACTTGAAAAAGTTTGGGAACCTCTGGACTACAGCATGAGTTCTCAATATTTTTCGGGTGGCGCCTTGTATCGAGTCGTTATTCCGCTAGGGGTGGCCAGTACCTCTGTAGATATATTTCCACTTTATTTATTTGTTCATTTTCTTACTGGCTGACTAAAACTTGCAGGGTTTATGTTGATTTGAGGTTTGGTTTTTATTTGTAAGTTCACATTCAGCATTTGTAAGCGCGAACTAACACGTGTTTGTGGGCATGCATTTGATACGAGTTTTGATTGTTAATTTAGCTTTGCAACTTCGATTATAGATTATTACAGACTGTAACTCTGTCACCATTTCGCTAGGGGTGGCCAGAGCCTCTGCAGAGTTGCCTCATTTTCAATATCGACGGACTTTGGTCGTTTTCAATATAGCTTATTCGATCTTTGTTACAAAGATGTATTAACATTCAAGGCTTATTCATATTTAATGCACGCCTATAATATGCAGGCACATCTAAATTCACGCTTACACATGTTGCATGTGTACCTACATACATTTTTTTTTACTTTCTCTGAAATAGCGGTGACATTGGCAAGTAAAAAACATTTTTTACAGCATGGGTGGTCAGCCACATGCCATCCTACAAGTTTGAACACAAATATATGATCAACTCAACTTAATTAAGCTACACATATAGTGAAGCTTCTTGCCGCGTTATTGTCTAGCCAGACAAATTTGGTTGGTGAAGACAATTTTAATTTACAAAACTATTTATAAAAAAGAATGGTTCAACTTCAAAACTATTGATATATTTTTTTTAAATCATGAAAAAAACCCATTAAATTAAAGATTGCGACCCTGGTGCGTGAGCCAATGGATTCACACACACACGTCAAAATCGGGTGTTGTATGCGTAAGCTCGCGCGCCGGAAATTTCTTAGACAATGGGACGTGCTCCCGGCTCTGCATCTCAAGCTCGAATGCCCGTGAAACGAAATAAACAGCCGCTTTTATTCTGTAGCTTTTCGCCTAACAAAATTGTATGGAATTTTCGAAGCTGTTTTTTTATTGTATTTTTGTTAAATTAACATGCATTATCACGAAAAAAAAATGTGGTCAATTTTGAGTTTGATTAATAAACTTACTGTTCATATATATTTTTTGTGTACTTTCATTCAACCAATTCAAGTTATTCGTTGAACCCAGACAGCATTATTTCGTAATATTTCATAAGTTTGTGTTCATTTTGACAGAATTCAAATAACTTTTATCATTTTTGGAAACTGTCAATCTGTAAATTATACATTTCTTTATTTTATTCTGACAGTAAAAGATTTAAAAAAAAAAAGTAAACATAATGGACATTTAAAACCCAGAACACCGTTTTGGACGTATTCGCTCTATGGGGTCTTAAGTATTCCTTCACCATTTTTTCCCCTTCCTTACTTACCTTTCATATTTCCTCCACTATACCCACATTGTTGATCCATAATTGCCCATTCATTCCAATAGCCCAAACTCTCTCAGGCATGATGCTTTTATACAATGTCTGTGAAAATAAATTGGTTGTAATGATTTGAGGCTGTAACATTCCTTCTGCAGGATGGAGCTGGTGGGTGGCTTCTCCCCTCCTCCCTGTGACATGGTGGAGAGGTGGTGTGCTAGTGTACCTTGTGGCTGGTGGTTGGTGTAATGGGTGAGAGGGCCTTGTGCTTGCTGCGCATCTCCTCCGCCAGTCTCCGCTGGTGCTTCACCTGCTCCGCCTTCTGCAGGATAGAGCTGGTGGGTAGCTTCTTCGCCTCCTCCCCTGCAGGAGCCACCGTAACAGTCTTCAGCTCGGTGTACACGGGCGCACTCTCTTCTGCAGCACACAAACAACACACAGATGAATATCAACTTGTTTTCATTATACGGTGTTCTGTTGTGTCTTACCAATGTTGATTGCTTGGTGATATATATATTTGGATGGTTGATTTAAATACAGCCCTAAGCCTTAAAAAATACTTTTGATGATTTGATTTTGTAAATTAAAAGGCAATACAAACCACATTTGACAAACGACAGTTTGCACAAAAATTTATGATAGAGATGAGAATGTCATTTTGGACACAATAAATCTGATAAATATTTCTAGCCATTTTTTTTTTTAAATAGATTTGTGAATAAGAATGCAATTCACTAACCTATTTTTCCTGGCCAGTTGCCTTCATGCAAAAGCAGAAGTTGGTGTGCATGCAATGGCATCTGTTGAACCAGGATCGAAGTTATGGTCAAATGGGCCAGACGTGATTTTAACCAACGTTATTCTGTTTCAAATATGCTAGTCGAACATGTGACTTTTCCCCTCGGCCATAACACCGACAATCTTAAACATGTTTTCCTCTTTTTTTCAAGTCAATCACTATGGCACTGAGTGTCATTTTGATTTCAGATCAAGAATTCTAGTTTTATTATTGGAAAAGCCCAGTGCAGTTCACTCATCTGCAGGGGATATTGTCGTTAAGAAGTTGAGCAGGTAATTGGCAGGATGGTGTCTGGAATCTGTCCCTGCAGCAGAATGAAGCAAGAGTGTAAGTGTGGTATGCACCTGAGAGGTTGTCGGGCGTTGGCTGGGAGACCTTCTCGGCCCGTGCAGGAGCTGCAGGCACAGCGGCCGCCTTTATGGTCTGCACATCAATGATATGCTGGAATACAAAGCAAACCAACAGTAAAGAAATGCTCTTTCTCTATAAAGTAGGTGGTATTGGAAATGTGACTCCAAGCTTCTCACTATAATCTGAGTTGACCGGTTTGTAGTCTAGTGGTTACACTTTGAACTCGTAAATGGAAGGTTGTGGGTTCGAATCCCAAAATAAAAATACCGGCAAGGTTTACTCAGCATTCACAATAAGCAAGAACCAGCCACCATGGGAGAGAAAAAAACACCACTTTTGGTGACGTGTTTGGCGCAAGGCCAGCCCCCTTAAATGTGAAAATAAATAGTTCCAAATGTTACATGCGGCCCCTTCTAATAGGCAATAAGTTGCCATATACATGCAGCTTAGTTGCATAATTGCAGGCCTGACCTGCTAAGTTAATAATTATGAAACATTTCTACACAGGGAACTGTTAATTTGGCAAGATATATTAAGATTGTGAAGGGATCTCATTGTAAGCGTGAACTTGTACAAGCCTGCATTTAATATGAGTCTCATATACTTGTAACTTAGATTATAGATGTTATTAGGCTTACAATGGTGTTGCGCTTGCTGGCAGGCTGCCCCTTCACCTTCATGGGCTGCACTTTTTGCTCTTGTTCTTCCTGCTCTTTTTGCTCCTCTTGCTCTTGATACTCCTCTTGCTCTTCTTGCTCTTCGTGTTCTTCTTGTTCTTCAGGCTCTTCAGCATTCTCTTCAAAAATAAAACATTACTTCAGTAATACACACAGAATAAAAAAATTACAGAATAAATAATGAAATCTGCACACTGGCAACACAATTGAATGAATTTCTGACATGCATGTATTTTGATTGTTTTCTTTCAACCAGGGTCCAATTTTAATGTTTTATTTCACCTGGGTTCAAGAATTGAATAACCAAGTGAATTTATTCACAATTATACAACTGCACAGTTAGGTAATTAAAGCTTTGGGATATTAGATGAACCATTATGGGTAATAGCTATCATCCCTCCATCTCAGTCTCGGCCTTCCCACTTCCAGCGACAGCCCCCAGCCGTGGAAGCCTAAAACTTGCCACTAACGGGGCTAGTCTTAGACATTTTAGCCGTCGGTTGAGCCCACGTTTTGACAAACTAATAATGCATTTGTATGAAGATCTGTCAATCCAAGATGACCGGAAGTAGAAACAGCTGATTTGTTTTCATACAAATATTAAAAAATTTGGTAGGTAAAAATAACCGTGCTGATGAAACTTCTAGCGCAGGCAACATTAGTTTGTCAAAGCGTGGGCTCAACCGACGACTAAAATATCTAAGAATAGCCCCATAAGAACATAAGTAGTAGCTCACCATCTTGCTCCACATACTCCACTTCACAGTCCTCCTCTTCATCTTCCTCCTCCTCTTCCTCCTCCATCTCTCCCTCCTCCAGGTCCTCCCCCTCATAGGACTGGCTCATGGCGGCCAGCTCAGAGTCATCCACCTGCAACACAGCACCAGGAAGGCATTACAGAGGAGGAACAACAGTGCCAATACTGTCCTTCACTTAGGAAGTAAGTTTCAGATGAATGGATGAGTTACTGATGTTAGGGTATGTACGCCCTGTGTGGCTGGCCACAGGCTGCAGTTGGGATTGTGGCAATAGCAATCGCAATCGGCACATGCAGATGGAAAACCATCATTAACAGCAGTTTGTTACTCTCATTCCTACTAGCACTTCCCTTAGGCCGTTTGTCCACCGCACGCCGTCACCGTCACGTCACCGAGAACGAGATTATTTCGGGCCGAGTTTAATTGATGTGACGGCGATCGTTTGTCCACCGCGACCGATTTCGCTGGTTATAGGTTATGTATTGTATTGCCTATAACCAGGCAATACATAGCCTACATACATTACTGTACCGCTGCTTCGGCGCCGTCATCTCGTTCTCGGTGACGTGACGGTGACGGCATGCGGTGGACAAACGGCCTTAGGGCGCAATAGACGCAGTGTTGATTGTGAGTATGGGAAAGTACCAAGAAAAGTACTAGAAAGAGTCTCAAATTATTTGAGGAACTTACAAGCATTTTAAGACAAAAATAAATGTAATTACTTTTGCAATTCATTGTAAATTAAAGCAATGCGCTAAACACGGGTTTCATCAATGGCGAGCAATCGGGCCGCAGTACTGCGAGCCAACACAGCTGCTGACAGAAAGCCGCATCACAGTAAGTCTGAAAACTATTTTTTCATACATACTTACTGCTAGCGACAATGTGCGTGCGTAGCCTCAATGTGGTCTGTACCCTTAGTACGAGTTGCAAAACTTGAGTAATGTAAAGTTTACAGCAATTATAAAAGAGTGATTTCCCCCAAAATCTGCCGTTTTTGTTTGTTTGAACTTGATTTTCTTCATCACTGTAACTCTTTTGCTAAGACCATAAAGTGTAAGAAAAAAAAATGGCAGATTTTGGGAGAAATAACTCATTAATATTTTCCATAAACTTTACTTTTCTCAAGTTTTGCAACTTGTACTAAGGGTACTGGTCACTAAAACTCAAACGTCTGTTATGGGCTATATCACATTCAGCGAATGGAAACAGAGTTGTAGTGTTGGATCAAAAGGGGCAGAGGACACTGGGAAGAGTAGGGACAGATTGTTGTGTGGTAGGACTGTGAGACTGCAGGAGATTGACCAGGGAGACCAAGATCCACCTTGGGCTGCCATGCTAGTGATATTAATGATGTAATGGGTGTCCTCTAGGTTTTTTTTTTCTTTTTCCACAATTACTAACCCTAACCAGAGGGAATTTATTCGTGTGTACCACTTACACAGTATACCACACTATATATAATATTTTACATAGTCCTCTAGATAGGAGACCTCAATGAAGGGGTCCCTGTGCTCCCTATTTCTGTATGGAGTAGTAGGTGTGACTCACTAGCCTGCCCTCCAGGTAGGAGATCTCGCTGAAGGGATTCCCAGGCATGGCGTCCCTGTGCTCCTTGTGTCTGTATAGAGTACTGGGTGTGACTCACCAGCCTGCCCTCCAGGTAGGAGATCTCGCTGAAGGGATCCCCAGGCATGGCGTCCCTGTGCTCCTTGTGTCTGTATAGAGTACTGGGTGTGACTCACCAGCCTGCCCTCCAGGTAGGAGATCTCGCTGAAGGGATTCCCAGGCATGGCGTCCCTGTGCTCCTTGTGTCTGTATAGAGTACTGGGTGTGACTCACCAGCCTGCCCTCCAGGTAGGAGATCTCGCTGAAGGGATTCCCAGGCATGGCGTCCCTGTGCTCCTTGTGTCTGTATAGAGTACTGGGTGTGACTCACCAGCCTGCCCTCCAGGTAGGAGATCTCGCTGAAGGGATCCCCAGGCATGGCGTCCCTGTGCTCCCTGTGTCTGTATGGAGTACTGGGTGTGACCCACCAGCCTGCCCTCCAGGTAGGAGATCTCGCTGAAGGGATCCCCAGGCATGGCGTCCCTGTGCTCCCTGTGTCTGTATGGAGTACTGGGTGTGACCCACCAGCCTGCCCTCCAGGTAGGAGATCTCGCTGAAGGGATCCCCAGGCATGGCGTCCCTGTGCTCCCTGTGTCTGTATGGAGTACTGGGTGTGACCCACCAGCCTGCCCTCCAGGTAGGAGATCTCGCTGAAGGGATCCCCAGGCATGGCGTCCCTGTGCTCCCTGTGTCTGTATGGAGTACTGGGTGTGACTCACCAGCCTGCCCTCCAGGTAGGAGATCTCGCTGAAGGGATCCCCAGGCATGGCGTCCCTGTGCTCCCTGTGTCTGTATGGAGTACTGGGTGTGACTCACCAGCCTGCCCTCCAGGTAGGAGATCTCGCTGAAGGGATCCCCAGGCATGGCGTCCCTGTGCTCCCTGTGTCTGTATGGAGTACTGGGTGTGACCCACCAGCCTGCCCTCCAGGTAGGAGATCTCGCTGAAGGGATTCCCAGGCATGGCGTCCCTGTGCTCCTTGTGTCTGTATAGAGTACTGGGTGTGACTCACCAGCCTGCCCTCCAGGTAGGAGATCTCGCTGAAGGGATTCCCAGGCATGGCGTCCCTGTGCTCCTTGTGTCTGTATAGAGTACTGGGTGTGACTCACCAGCCTGCCCTCCAGGTAGGAGATCTCGCTGAAGGGATCCCCAGGCATGGCGTCCCTGTGCTCCCTGTGTCTGTATGGAGTACTGGGTGTGACCCACCAGCCTGCCCTCCAGGTAGGAGATCTCGCTGAAGGGATCCCCAGGCATGGCGTCCCTGTGCTCCCTGTGTCTGTATGGAGTACTGGGTGTGACCCACCAGCCTGCCCTCCAGGTAGGAGATCTCGCTGAAGGGATCCCCAGGCATGGCGTCCCTGTGCTCCCTGTGTCTGTATGGAGTACTGGGTGTGACCCACCAGCCTGCCCTCCAGGTAGGAGATCTCGCTGAAGGGATCCCCAGGCATGGCGTCCCTGTGCTCCCTGTGTCTGTATGGAGTACTGGGTGTGACTCACCAGCCTGCCCTCCAGGTAGGAGATCTCGCTGAAGGGATCCCCAGGCATGGCGTCCCTGTGCTCCCTGTGTCTGTATGGAGTACTGGGTGTGACTCACCAGCCTGCCCTCCAGGTAGGAGATCTCGCTGAAGGGATCCCCAGGCATGGCGTCCCTGTGCTCCCTGTGTCTGTATGGAGTACTGGGTGTGACCCACCAGCCTGCCCTCCAGGTAGGAGATCTCGCTGAAGGGATTCCCAGGCATGGCGTCCCTGTGCTCCCTGTGTCTGTATGGAGTACTGGGTGTGACCCACCAGCCTGCCCTCCAGGTAGGAGATCTCGCTGAAGGGATCCCCAGGCATGGCGTCCCTGTGCTCCCTGTGTCTGTATGGAGTACTGGGTGTGACTCACCAGCCTGCCCTCCAGGTAGGAGATCTCGCTGAAGGGATCCCCAGGCATGGCGTCCCTGTGCTCCCTGTGTCTGTATGGAGTACTGGGTGTGACCCACCAGCCTGCCCTCCAGGTAGGAGATCTCGCTGAAGGGATTCCCAGGCATGGCGTCCCTGTGCTCCCTGTGTCTGTATGGAGTACTGGGTGTGACCCACCAGCCTGCCCTCCAGGTAGGAGATCTCGCTGAAGGGATCCCCAGACATGGCGTCCCTGTGCTCCCTGTGTCTGTATGGAGTACTGGGTGTGACTCACCAGCCTGCCCTCCAGGTAGGAGATCTCGCTGAAGGGATCCCCAGGCATGGCGTCCCTGTGCTCCCTGTGTCTGTATGGAGTACTGGGTGTGACCCACCAGCCTGCCCTCCAGGTAGGAGATCTCGCTGAAGGGATCCCCAGGCATGCCGTCCCTGTGCTCCCTGTGTCTGTATAGAGTACTGGGTGTGACCCACCAGCCTGCCCTCCAGGTAGGAGATCTCGCTGAAGGGATTCCCAGGCATGGCGTCCCTGTGCTCCTTGTGTCTGTATAGAGTACTGGGTGTGACTCACCAGCCTGCCCTCCAGGTAGGAGATCTCGCTGAAGGGATTCCCAGGCATGGCGTCCCTGTGCTCCTTGTGTCTGTATAGAGTACTGGGTGTGACTCACCAGCCTGCCCTCCAGGTAGGAGATCTCGCTGAAGGGATTCCCAGGCATGGCGTCCCTGTGCTCCTTGTGTCTGTATAGAGTACTGGGTGTGACTCACCAGCCTGCCCTCCAGGTAGGAGATCTCGCTGAAGGGATCCCCAGGCATGGCGTCCCTGTGCTCCCTGTGTCTGTATGGAGTACTGGGTGTGACCCACCAGCCTGCCCTCCAGGTAGGAGATCTCGCTGAAGGGATCCCCAGGCATGGCGTCCCTGTGCTCCCTGTGTCTGTATGGAGTACTGGGTGTGACCCACCAGCCTGCCCTCCAGGTAGGAGATCTCGCTGAAGGGATCCCCAGGCATGGCGTCCCTGTGCTCCCTGTGTCTGTATGGAGTACTGGGTGTGACCCACCAGCCTGCCCTCCAGGTAGGAGATCTCGCTGAAGGGATCCCCAGGCATGGCGTCCCTGTGCTCCCTGTGTCTGTATGGAGTACTGGGTGTGACTCACCAGCCTGCCCTCCAGGTAGGAGATCTCGCTGAAGGGATCCCCAGGCATGGCGTCCCTGTGCTCCCTGTGTCTGTATGGAGTACTGGGTGTGACCCACCAGCCTGCCCTCCAGGTAGGAGATCTCGCTGAAGGGATTCCCAGGCATGGCGTCCCTGTGCTCCCTGTGTCTGTATGGAGTACTGGGTGTGACCCACCAGCCTGCCCTCCAGGTAGGAGATCTCGCTGAAGGGATCCCCAGACATGGCGTCCCTGTGCTCCCTGTGTCTGTATGGAGTACTGGGTGTGACTCACCAGCCTGCCCTCCAGGTAGGAGATCTCGCTGAAGGGATCCCCAGGCATGGCGTCCCTGTGCTCCCTGTGTCTGTATGGAGTACTGGGTGTGACCCACCAGCCTGCCCTCCAGGTAGGAGATCTCGCTGAAGGGATCCCCAGGCATGGCGTCCCTGTGCTCCCTGTGTCTGTATGGAGTACTGGGTGTGACCCACCAGCCTGCCCTCCAGGTAGGAGATCTCGCTGAAGGGATCCCCAGGCATGGCGTCCCTGTGCTCCCTGTGTCTGTATGGAGTACTGGGTGTGACCCACCAGCCTGCCCTCCAGGTAGGAGATCTCGCTGAAGGGATCCCCAGGCATGCCGTCCCTGTGCTCCTTGTGTCTGTATAGAGTACTGGGTGTGACCCACCAGCCTGCCCTCCAGGTAGGAGATCTCGCTGAAGGGATCCCCAGGCATGGCGTCCCTGTGCTCCCTGTGTCTGTATGGAGTACTGGGTGTGACCCACCAGCCTGCCCTCCAGGTAGGAGATCTCGCTGAAGGGATCCCCAGGCATGCCGTCCCTGTGCTCCTTGTGTCTGTATAGAGTACTGGGTGTGACCCACCAGCCTGCCCTCCAGGTAGGAGATCTCGCTGAAGGGATTCCCAGGCATGGCGTCCCTGTGTCTGTATGGAGTACTGGGTGTGACTCACCAGCCTGCCCTCCAGGTAGGAGATCTCGCTGAAGGGATTCCCAGGCATGGCGTCCCTGTGCTCCCTGTGTCTGTATGGAGTACTGGGTGTGACCCACCAGCCTGCCCTCCAGGTAGGAGATCTCGCTGAAGGGATTCCCAGGCATGGCGTCCCTGTGCTCCCTGTGTCTGTATGGAGTACTGGGTGTGACTCACCAGCCTGCCCTCCAGGTAGGAGATCTCGCTGAAGGGATCCCCAGGCATGGCGTCCCTGTGCTCCCTGTGTCTGTATGGAGTACTGGGTGTGACCCACCAGCCTGCCCTCCAGGTAGGAGATCTCGCTGAAGGGATTCCCAGGCATGGCGTCCCTGTGTCTGTATGGAGTACTGGGTGTGACTCACCAGCCTGCCCTCCAGGTAGGAGATCTCGCTGAAGGGATCCCCAGACATGGCGTCCCTGTGCTCCCTGTGTCTGTATGGAGTACTGGGTGTGACTCACCAGCCTGCCCTCCAGGTAGGAGATCTCGCTGAAGGGATCCCCAGGCATGGCGTCCCTGTGCTCCCTGTGTCTGTATGGAGTACTGGGTGTGACTCACCAGCCTGCCCTCCAGGTAGGAGATCTCGCTGAAGGGATCCCCAGGCATGGCGTCCCTGTGCTCCCTGTGTCTGTATGGAGTACTGGGTGTGACCCACCAGCCTGCCCTCCAGGTAGGAGATCTCGCTGAAGGGATTCCCAGGCATGGCGTCCCTGTGCTCCCTGTGTCTGTATGGAGTACTGGGTGTGACTCACCAGCCTGCCCTCCAGGTAGGAGATCTCGCTGAAGGGATCACCAGACATGGCGTCCCTGTGCTCCCTGTGTCTGTATGGAGTACTGGGTGTGACTCACCAGCCTGCCCTCCAGGTAGGAGATCTCGCTGAAGGGATCCCCAGGCATGGCGTCCCTGTGCTCCCTGTGTCTGTATGGAGTACTGTCGGCATGGCGTCCCTGTGTCTGTATGGAGTACTGGGTGTGACTCACCAGCCTGCCCTCCAGGTAGGAGATCTCGCTGAAGGGATCCCCAGGCATGGCGTCCCTGTGCTCCCTGTGTCTGTATGGAGTACTGGGTGTGACTCACCAGCCTGCCCTCCAGGTAGGAGATCTCGCTGAAGGGATTCCCAGGCATGGCGTCCCTGTGCTCGCGGTCGATGTGCAGGTCCAGCTTGAGCTCGCTCATGAATACGAGGTCGCACCACTCGCACATGTACTGCTCGCTCTCTATGTGGGACTTGATGTGGTTGGTGACGGAGTCCACGTCCTGGAACTTGTCTTTGCACAGCGGACAGGTGAGGTCCTGCGTGGCGTGCATGGCCGAGTGGAAGATCAGCTCGTCCTGGAACACACAATACAAACATTATCATCAAGCCCAGATGAATCTTGACCTCCTTGGTGGACCGTAGCTAGTCTATCTAACACCCCCACACACATCCTGCTCAACAATCTGCCACCACTCCATTCAGCAATGCAAGCAGTCAGTCTCAAATATACAATGAGGTATATTTGTAGAAAGAAATTTTGGAATTGCAGCCTGTGATATGTGATATCATGAAGAGTGTGAAGTGAAGAGAAAAGTGAGAAGTGAGAAAAAGGCCATTACATGTAATTACATGGTATATAAGACATGAAAGTTCAACTCATTGAAGACTTAGCACCTTCCTGACAACAATTTCACGAAGTGGCTTACAAACTTCATAATTACAGGATTTGTAGCAATTCATGGAGTTCACTTTCTTTTCACAACTCAAAAGAAATGGCAACAATGTATTTAGGTACAGACGATGCTGATGTTACCTGTGTGGGGAAGTTGGCCTCGCACTGCACACACTTGAAGGTGTCTGCGCAGGCCTCCGAGGGCGGGAGCTTCTTCCAGGTCTGAGTGTTTGGCAAGTGCTTGGTGTGTGTAATGGTGGGATATTATGTCATGATGATGTTACCTGTGTGGGGAAGTTGACCTCGCACTGCACAAACTTGAAGGTGTCTGCGCAGGCCTCCGAGGGCGGGGGCTTCTTCCAGGTCTGAGTGTTTGGCAAGTGCTTGGTGTGTGTAATGGTGGGATATTATGTCATGATGATGTTACCTGTGTGGGGAAGTTGACCTCGCACTGCACACACTTGAAGGTGTCTGCGCAGGCCTCCAAGGGCGGGGGCTTCTTCCAGGTCTGAGTGTTTGGCAAGTGCTTGGTGTGTGTAATGGTGGGATATTATGACATGATGATGTTACCTGTGTGGGGAAGTTGACCTCGCACTGCACACTTGAAGGTGTCTGCGCAGGCCTCCGAGGGCGGGGGCTTCTTCCAGGTCTGAGTGTTTGGCAAGTGCTTGGTGTGTGTAATGGTGGGATATTATGTCATGATGATGTTACCTGTGTGGGGAAGTTGACCTCGCACTGCACACACTTGAAGGTGTCTGCGCAGGCCTCCGAGGGGGGGGGGCTTCTTCCAGGTCTGAGTGTTTGGCAAGTGCTTGGTGTGTGTAATGGTGGGATATTATGTCATGATGATGTTACCTGTGTGGGGAAGTTGACCTCGCACTGCACACACTTGAAGGTGTCTGCGCAGGCCTCCGAGAACGGGAGCTTCTTCCAGGCCTGGGTGTTGGGCAGGTGCTTGGTGCGGTAGTGGCGCGTGTAGTGGTGCGACATGCGGAAGGACTTGGAGCACAGCTTGCAGGGGTAGCGGCGCTGCCCCGCGTGCATGGGCAGGTGGCGCGCCAACATGTTGGCCGTGTTGAACGCTGCAACACACACATACACCTCCATGAATCTATCATCTTAATACCAATAATATATTAATTTGCACAGTTTTGGCTCCTTCAACCCCTGCCTACAAGTCTGCTTGTTCTCCGACATTGCTCTTTGATTCACAACTTGCAGAATCTGGGCCACATCTTTCATCTGAGAGGACATTTCAGGCCAGTTTGTCTCTTTTTTCAGGGCAGGTGTCTCTCTACAGGGCTATGGTGGATGGAGTGCACTCACACTGCGGGCAGTAGTTGCACTTGAAGGGCTTCTGGCTGCTGTGGGAGGGCAGGTGTCTCTCTACAGGGCTATGATGGATGGAGTGCACTCACACTGTGGGCAGTAGTTGCACTTGAAGGGCTTCTGGCTGCTGTGGGAGGGCAGGTGTCTCTCCAGGCCCTGCTTGAAGGCAAACTTCTTGTCGCAGTGCGGGCAGTGGAAGGGGCGGCTGCGTGTGTGCTTGCGCAGGTGGTGCTCCTGCAGCTCCTCCTCAGACAGGAACCACGCATCGCACTCGGTGCAGGACACCTTGGGGGCGTCTGTGTGCACCTAAAACAACAGGGTAATTGCAAAGCTTAAAAATACGGTTGAAAATGCATTTTTGTGTAGAGTACATTTCAAGGATCACAAATATACATATGTTAAGTAGTAGAAGTAAAGATTTCATTTAAAAAATTCAAAAATTAATCCCGGCCAACACTCTCCCCTATCGACTATGGCTGGCTATGACATCACAGGACCCGCTACCTGCTACCTGCAGCTTGGTGAACTTCAGCGCAATACTATGTCGCCCGAGGTCCACTGACTTCACATCCTCCTAAAATAAAAAATGTCCTGTTCTAATTCTAAATGCAGATGCATTTTGAAAACTTGACATTTTATGAAAAAAAAGAAAAAAAGTTAAAATATCTAATTCTTAGCAGACTGTCTGCACAGGTGGCCTCAGAGCAGACAAGTTCCTCAGCCATGGGACATCTATTTGCATCATAGTTTGTAATTTAATACAAGGACAATAATCAAATATACAATATAAGGACAATGAAGACAAAGAAATGAAATGAGACAACAGAAAGGAGAATGAAGACAAAGAAATTTTGGAAATGAATAGGTACAGAAGTTTCTTCCAGACTACATTATTAATTTTGACTTAATTTTCACCAAAGTGCTTTTTGTACCTATATTTTTCATATACTTTTTTATATCAGTGGCAGGGAGCAGCAGGAGAGCAGGAGTGCAGGTGGCTGGTTGGGGGGAGTGTTACCTGCTGGTGCCTCCTGAGCAAGGTCTGCCGGGCAAATGTCTTGGAGCAGATGATGCACTGGAAGGGCCGGACTCCTGAGTGGGTGCCCTCATGCTTCTGCAGGTCATACTTGGAGAAGAACGTGCTGGAAATCATAATCACTGTGTATGCTCCTTGGCTTATAGGTTGGTATGCGGCTGACCACCCATGCTCTAGAAAATGGTTCACTTTGCCAATGTCACCCCTGTTTCAGGGACGGACGGCTTGAGTTGCAGGGTATATGTTTATTTGAAATTTGGGTTTTTTCTTTCACATGCTGCATGTGCAAGCGCGAACTTGTACGTGTCTGCTTGTGAGAATGCATATAATGTGAATGTTACAATATCTTTGTAACTTAAATTAGATTATTTTAGATTAGGATGATGGCACTCAATATAGTAAAACTTCTTCCCGCATCGGAGAGCACTGCACATTTATAATTTTCACAGTGTATTGCACACTTTTTGTAGTCGAATCACAAAACAATACGTAGGAGAATTGTGGAAAACCTTTTTTTTATCTTAAGAAATGAATTCTTATGTTTAGAACATATGAAGACTACAGGGAAAAACAGGGAATGTCAGAAAAAATAAGAAAATAATCTACTAATGCCATGTAGTGGCATCTGTGTGTATCTAAAGCTCTGCAAAATTTGTAATGCAACAACAGTCGCTATCTCAGTTTATGGCGGTATTTCTGGTTCTTTGTGACAGGCAATAACCGTGAGAAATACAGACTTTCAAATTTATAATTTTAATTTACTCAAAATATCCTTCAATTATTTCAGCCTTGGTGTGGATTGAATGACTTCAGCATTTGTCACGAAATTGACGGGTAATAAGTAAGACGGGTATTTGTAAGGTAATTAATATCTTGGATAATTCTATCATCCGCCCTCCTGGCCCATCAGCCGTCACTGGTCCAGTATGTATGTACATGCAACTGCTCACCTTTTGAGAAAAAATGGAATCACTTCCAAAACAAGTGAGTTTCTATAAAGTTTTGTTTATTTTCCGTCAGTGAAGTTGGGAAAAGCATCCAAATCCTCTGATTACAGCTCAAGGCGACTAAGCTCATCAGCATCCTACGACATTACAATCAATTTCCCTCACAATTATTTTGCGCTAACTCCATTGCCCTATGAGCTGGTATACCTGGGGCACAGGAGGCAGCTGAAGTCCCTGTTGCGGGTGTGCTGCTTCTTGTGCAGGTCCAGCAGCTGCTTGAGGGGGAAGGAGCGGTTGCAGTGGTCGCAGTTGAACACTGCCGTCTTCACCACCACCGCCTCGTCCTCCTCCTCTGCCTCTTCCTCCCCGGCTGGAAGCAACCCTTACATTATATCACACACACTTCAAATACCATGCACGGACTGCTGAATATCTGCAACAGAGTAAGTAGATGCAACCATAAAGAAGGTCCAGTAGAAGATCACTAAATTGCTCCAGAATCCAGAGAGGCTTACAAGCTCCTACAGAGTATAAATACACTTTAAATTGATATCAGTGTTCCTTGACTTATAGGTTGGTATGCGGCTGACCACCCATGCTGTAAAAATGGTTCACTTTGCCAATGTCACCCCTGTCTCAGGGAAGGACGGCAAGAGTTGCAGGGTGTATGTCCATTTGAGATTTGGTTTTTATGTTGTAGGTTCACATGAGGCATGTGCAAGCGCGAACTTGTACGTGTCTGGTTGTGAGAATGCATGTAATGTGATTCTCCAATGTAACATATCTTTGCAACTTAGATTAGATTAGATTAGATTAGTGTATGAATTGAATTAACTTTTGTAATCACAAAAAACCAAGCCCATAAAAACATAAGTCTCCATTTAAAAGCTTAATTTCAGTGTTTAGGTTCTAGGTTGGTATTAGACTGATCCCCCATACTGTAAAAATGGTTCAATCAACCAATGTCACCCCTGTTTCAGAGAAGGTCGACAAGAGTTGCAGTTGAGATTGGCTTACTGTCATGCATGTAGTCGCAGGGCATGTGGGGCTCCTCCTCGATGATGATGTTGGTCCCCTGCTGGGTGACGCGCAGGAAGGCCTCCCCGTCCTCTCCCTCCACAGAGATGGTGGAGGTGAGGGTGGGTTGCTGCTGTCCCTGCTGGCTGCTGGGCGCGACCTTGCGCGGCCGACCACGACCTCTGCTCACACTGGCCTCCACCTCAACCTGGAACCAGAGGCGGCTCGCCAATAACGTTCATCCGTGCAGTGAAATGCCTAGATTTTGTAATAATTTTAGCAAAAAAATGTATACACCTTTAATAAAAATATATTGTGTGGCAGATATGTTAAAAGATCGCTGAAGTAAAAAATCAATAATAATTATACAAAGCGCCTGGTAAGCGCAAAGGACTGCCGCCATACGTAATATTATAGTATAATTATTATACATGGCGCGGCGGGGCATATCGCTCAATGCACAGGGACCTTGAAAAACTTCCATACATATTATGAAAATCGTCAAATCCGTGGCTGTGAGGGAGAAAGCAGATCAATCATAGCTTCTGTAACGCGGTCACAGCTGTGCGGAAGAGAGTCAACTATATTGTCCGCTGACGACTTTACTCTGTCTTTCTGGGTAAGCGAGTGGAACAGTCCTATCATTCCTGTGGTTCCCAAAACGTTCTATAATATTTTTCAAATATAAAATAAATATATTTTTGTGAAGAGAAAGGTAAGTTCGTTGTTTATTTTTTCTGAATAGGTATATTGTTTTTCCTTTGTGATATGTGCCAAGCATTTGATTTTTTTCTCTCTCTAGAAAATGGCTAGAATAAATACCTATGAAGAAATAGAAAAATTGCAAGACTTTAGTGATGACGAAGTTATTGACAGTGACTTAGAATTCGAATTGTGTAATTCGGATGATTCTGAAGTCGGAGATATTATTGAATCTGAGTCTGATGAATCTGAGTCTGCATACTGTAAAAAAAATGTTTCAATTATGTCAATGCCACCCCTGCTTCAAGGAAAGGCAGCAAAGTTGCAGAGCTTATGTTCATTTAAAAAAAAAAAAAAAAATTAAATTAGGCTGATTTATTTGGTGAGCGCTGTTTTTGTGTGTATCACACCTCAAGAGCCCTCTGCGAGCTTGGTCGTCGATGTAGAAAGCGCCAATTCTCAAGCAAGACCCAGTTGTTGTAAGGCTGGATGGACCTTTTGATGACCGGTCTTTGGTAAAGGTTTATGAAGTTTTTTACCCAGCGAAGAGCAAATTTGAAAATATAAATGGTATATTTTCTGTGCTCCGCCGGGATTCGAACCCACGACCTTCCAGTTACGAGTCCGAAGTGTTACCACCTGGACTACGGACCGGTCATTTGCGTATTTCCTACTGTAGACACATTTGAAATTGTATTTGTATGCGCGAAAATCTTACGTAATAAAAGATGCCTTCGCTTGATATTTCTCAACACTATTGTAAATAACTTGAAAAATTGTATTTATGTTTTTTTGATTTTAACTTTATCTATGTTTTTTTTTATTTTTTTCTACGTTGCATATTTCACTATTATTCAATTGAAAATGAAATAAAAATTATTATAGAAATGTTTATTTTAAATTCTCTTCCACCGTTTAGGAAACACTGGTTGAGTTTGACCTATTTGCGTCATTCCGACGGCGTGTGCGGACCGAAACGCACGTCTGGCGGGCTCTCTGCCTTATGATTATTTTGTATGAAAAGTAGCTGGGGTCCTCCGGTACCCCACTTCGGACCATGTGTAGGTAATTTTTAGATACTCAGGGTGATAAAGGTTAAATACATATATTCGTTATTTATTTATTTATTTATTTATAAATTCACGACACTTAGTGCCTTTTACAATACATACTAAAAATAGTGTTATAAATACAAGAGTAAGTAAAAAGTATAAAATGAAACAACAAATATATCAGAACTACAATTGAAAACTATCCGGGATAAAAAGTAACATAAAACAAAATAATGATAAGTAGGTATTAATACTTTAAAAAAAAATAGAGAGATGAGATAAAAAAACAAGAGAAAAGACAGTTTATGAATGTATAAATAGTAAGCAGACATTAGAAGTAAGTAGCTGAATATAAAAACACAATTAAAAATAGATTGAAAAAGATTATAAATACCTATATATGAAAGTAAAATGAAACAAATAAACACAATAACAAAAACTATATAAAAATAAGAATAAAAATCAAAGTTACTATTTAGAGAAAAAATATAAATCAAAAATCAAAAGAAATATACAAGCAACAGAAATAAAAACATTATTCATCCAAAAAGTACCTCAACAGACCAGCTCTATACCTATCAAAGTTATTGTTGGGTGGGTCAAAGTCTAGTGTACAGGTATTACCACTACGTTGAAGGCGATTTATGCAACTGTTATATTGTGCATTTGTATTGGAAGCTACAGGGCGATAAGGAACTATCTGACGAGATCCCTGTCGCGGAACAAAAAAATTAATAGTTTCAAGCAACATCGGGCAATCTATTAGACCATTCTTAATTTTATAGAGTGTGAGTAAATCAATGATTTTTCTCCTATTAGACAAACTTGTTAAATTAAGTAAGGAGTTAAGGAGGATGGGGTCAAAATTAGCAATAGGAATATTTAGTTTAAAATTAACGATTTTTAAAAATTTAGTATGAACTTTTTCAATATTGTCAATATGGACCGAGAAGTGAGGAGACCAGATGGTAGAACAGTATTCTAAAACGCTACGGACCAGTGAAGTATAAAGAATTTTTATTGTTTGTAAATCACGGAAATCTTTGGTAATTCGGAAAACAAAGCCAAGCATTTTCATACTTTTAGCGCGGATATCGTTAATGTGGGCGACAAATGAGAGTTTATGATCAAACAGAACCCCCAAGTCAGAGATGACTAAAACATTATTTAATAAGTTATGATTAATAACATAATCTTTAATCAATGGGTTTTTTATTCTATAAAAACGCATCACTTGACATTTGGATATATTAAGATTAAGATGATTAAGTGAACACCAGTTATTTAATCTATCAAGTGTCGATTGTAGTTTAATACAATCGTTGATTGAGTCGATCTCACGAAAAATTTTAATGTCATCCGCAAACAAAAGTACATTACAGTCCTGGACAACATTAACAATATCGTCAATGAATAATAAAAATAGCAGCGGACCAAGATGAGATCCCTGTGGGACACCACTAGTTTGTGTAAAAGGATCACACTCAGAGTTATTTATTTTCACGATCAGGGAACGATTCATAATATAACTCCTAATCCACAACAAAAAGCTTCCAGATACTCCCATTGCTTCCAGCTTCGTAAGCAAGATATTGTGAGAAACTCTATCAAAAGCTTTAGCGAAATCTGTGTAAATAACATCGATCTGTTTACGTCTACCAAGAGCCCCCGACAGAAAATTCTCATAAGACATGAGATTAGTGGTCGTAGATCTATTGGGTAAAAAGCCATGTTGACAATTAGTTAAAGATCTAGTGACCACAAATCCAATTTTCGATAAAATCAGTTTTTCAAGCAGTTTGGGAATAGCCGAGAGCAAGTTAATAGGTCTGTAATTTGTGACATCCTTCCTATCCTTACCTTTGAATATTGGAGTGATGTAGGATGTCTTCCAGATAAGTGGAAAGCATCCAGAAGATATAGATAAATTAAAAATAGTGCACAAAGGTTGTGTCAAACTAGAAGCACAATTCTTTAAAAAAAATGCCGGAACCCCATCAGGGCCAGGACAAGTTAAAGGTTTCATTAATTTTATACCTGATGTAACATCAGACACTTCAAATGACAAGCTCGAGAGCTGAAAATCAATGTGAGATGAGAAATCAAAGGACTGACCAGTATTATCAGTAGTATAAACACTTTTAAAAAACGTAGCAAATAGGTTTGGTACTTCTCCCACATTATTATTAGATATAGTTTTCTGACTCTCATTTTTGAGAGATCGTGAATAATTGAAAATCTTTTTTACATCAGACCTAACAGACATTTCAATGCTATTAATATATTCATTATAACACGCTACCAAGATTTTCTTACACTGCTTTCTGTGATAATTGAAATTCTCATAATCTGGCGCTAATCTGGTCTCCTTGTACTTTTTATGAGCAAGTTTCTTCTCACAGATACAATCAATTAGATCACGGCTATACCATTTAGGGAATGATGATTTTCTAACTTTTGTAACTGGTATACACAAATCAATGGCTCCATTCAGAATGCTGTAAAACTCCTCAACCATCTCGCCTAAATTATTATTTTTCGCATTGACGAATGACCAATTGGCCTCAGACAAAAACTTGTTTACACCTTCATAATTAGCCCTGACAAAATTCCGATAGGATTCTGGAGAGTCAACATTACAGACCTGCGGTTTAGTAATATCAATGACAATATCCAAAATCGTTATGCAGCAAAACGGGTGTAGGTACGTACTCGTGTATAGCTTAATAAAACATTATATATGTACGTATTTCTTACAATTTCCATTCAAATAAAATTGGAAAATAAAAGCGAACTTAAATTGCAGAAATTATGAACTGCCAACATTTTTATTGCCGAGCCGCCTCTGCCTGGAACCACATTGCTCTTTTAAGTCAGAGGGACACCTCTGCTTTATAGCAAAACCTAAATGTGTTGTAACATCATTTAACATTTGTTATTGGTTATTCCCCTATTTCTTTAACCTTTCACAGCAAAGTATAATAAATATATTTTTTATCAATTACAAATATGAAGCTGCAGAGATTGAGATGGGCTGGACATGCACAAGGATGCCCAGCTCAAGAGTTTCTGAGCACAGCATGAATGGGCACCCAGGAGGAAGGAGAAGGTCGGAAGACCAAGGCTGAGATGGGAGGACTAGGTGAGGGGGGATTTTACACATTTGGTATGTCCATAGATAATCTGGTCAGAATAAATTGTGTCTGCAATGGTCTTGTCTTGTATCCTGCCGCCATTCCTCTAGGGGTGGCCGGTACCTCCACACAAGTGCCTCCACTTGACTCTCTCCTTGCATACTTCTTTCATCTCATCTAATTTCATCACTCTTTTCATGCATGCTCTTCTCTTGTTTCCACTCTGTAAATTCCATTCATTCGCAATCTTATTTATCTGATAAATCCATTGTTTTCTAGGTCTTCCCCTTCCACGCTTACCTATTACATTCCCTTTATACACTCTTTTTGTCAGTCGGTCTTCTTTATATATTGTCTTATTATATGTCGGTCGTCCTTATTATAAATAAAGAATATACCTACCTTTTAATAATTTGTGTATTTACAGTGAAAAAATATTTTTATGAGAAAATATACAAATGTTTAAAAAAAACACATCTAGTTTTATTTTCACAATTTGAGCATTTATTTCACCTCGAGTACTTTCAACTTGCTTACGTCATTTTTAAGAGGACACTCGCCTGTAAAATGACTTGAATGAAAAATTAATACTTGAGGTGAAATAAATGCTCCACTTGTGAAAAATAAACCTATGTGTGTTTATAAACATTTCTATACTTTTTTATAATAAAGAATATCATAAATGAGTTAAGTTGCTGACCTTGACTTCCTGCTTGGGTTTGATCTTCTCCTTGGTCTCCTCGTCCTGGCTCTCCTGCTCCTCCTCCTCCTCATCCTCCGGCTCCGTGTACTCCTCCTCGGGAGTGGCGATCTTCACCTTGGTTCCCTTCAACACATAGTCTGGAACAATCTAAAACACAATGCAATTGATTAAGAAAAACATCAAGATACTCATATATTTTGGTGGTTTGTTTTCTGCCCTACCCACTGTAAGGTGAGTTAGGGCCGATCTTATAAACATCCGTTTGTTAAATGTCAAATCTAATAAACCGAAGTTTGGTACAGATTTCGTTTTTCTCTTCTAACAATTCGTGCGTAAATTTGTTAAAAATGTTCATGAATGCACCCTAAAAATCATCGAAAATACGAGTGCATTATTGAGAACTAACGGACGGTTAAAAAAGCTTTATAAGGGCCGGTCTTATAAACATCCGTTAGTTCAATGTCGTACCAAATTTACCGAAATATAATACAAACGTCACATTTTTCGTCTTATAAGAATCCGTTGGTTTTATTTCCGTAAAAGTTACCGACAGATCTAACCGACAGCCGACCCACCGATTAATGGCAGATACCGGCCGGTTAGTTAAGGTTTGAGGTTAGGTCAGCTGTCAAAGAATTGTTTCTTTGCGGTGAGTTTTGCGTGTCATTGGACTACTACACTCTATCGTGTTGAAGATAATTTCTTCCGAAAGTGATAGATAATGCATTAAAATTGCGCTGTCTTAGTCGTTTTCGTATTTGTCAAAGGCAACTTTAGGTTATGTTTCGTCTTTGACAGCAAACGGATGACGTATGTTCATGAATGCACGTAAAAAATTATCGAATATACTAGTGCATTATTGAGAACTAACGGACGGTTAAAAAAGCTTTATAGGACGACCATCGGTAAGATCAGTCCGTCAACGTCCATCCGTTAGTAACTTGCCGAGATACTTACGGATATTTGGTCTCTCGTTTATAAGACCGGCCCTAAGACGACCATCGGTAAGATCAGTCCATTAATGTCCATCCGTTAGTAAAATGAGGATTTACTTACGGATATTTAGTCCAACGTTTATAAGAATGGCCTTTAACAAGATATGAACAAGGTTGACAAGAGAGTCAACTGAAATGGGAAATTAATTATTTTATTGCAATATTAATTAAGTCATGGTAATGGGTAGGCGCTATTATAAATATTATAATAGACACAGCTGCATATTTTCCCATTACGTTCGCACATTTGAAAGAGTCAAAAATATGTAACGTCATGACCTAGATCATGTGGTGGGGCCTGCTGGCACACGCCCTAGAAGGGAGTGAGTATCTTGATTATGTGGTGGGGCCTGCTGGCACATGCCCCAGTAGGGAGTGAGTACCTAGATCATGTGGTGGGGCCTGCTGGCACATGTCCCAGTAGGGAGTGAGTACCTAGATCACGTGGTGGGGCCTGCTGGCACATGCCCCAGGAGCAAGTGAGTATCTTGATTATGTGGTGGGGCCTGCTGGCACATGCCCCAGTAGGAAGTGAGTACCTAGATCATGTGGTGGGGCCTGCTGGCACATGCCCCAGTAGGGAGTGAGTACCTAGATCATGTGGTGGGGCCTGCTGGCACATGCCCCAGTAGGGAGTGAGTACCTAGATCATGTGGTGGGGCCTGCTGGCACATGCCCCAGTAGAGAGTGAGTACCTTAATCATGTGGTGGGGCCAGGGGATGGGAGGGCGCAGCTCCCCGTGCGCCGTGTAGTGGCGCAGTGCCTCATCCGCTTGCTTGCAGATCTGCTTGAAGCGGTATGACTGCACCATGAAGTGGCGGCACACCCCGCAGATGGTGCCCGGCATGCCGTCCAGAGGAAACACCTGACAGCAACAACAACCAACACGTTAAATACAATCCCCTCTCTCCCTTCATACTCACACCTTATAGTTTCCGTTATGGCATAACACACTTATGAAAATGAAGAATTGTAATTAAATGGCATAAAATTTTCATCTTTTCAAGCTCTAAAATCTGTCAGAATGCGCTGTTTTTTTTAAATAACATAATATGAGAAACACTGCTTTGTCAAAAACAACTAACACGCATCACATTGCAAATAACAGGTGTGGATACTCCACAGAGGCAAATAGAACCAAAGGTAGCAATGTGACTTATTCAAATATGAATTCCTCGAATGTATGAAAACACATACGGGGCTATTCTTAGACATTTTAGTCGTCGAATGAGCCCACGCTTTAACAAACTAATGGTGCCTGCGCTGGAAGTTTCATCAGCACGGTCATTCTTACCTACCGAGTTTTGTAATATTTGTATGAAGACAAATAAGCTGTTCACTTGTGGCCATCTTAGATTGACAGGTCTTCATACAAATGCATCAATAGTTTGTCAAAGCGTGGGCTCAACCGATGACTAAAATGTCTAAGAATAGCCCCGATAGAATGTTAGTGCCTATGCTTCCATACATTTATGCCATTTTCGAAAAGAATCCTAGATTGCCACCTTTGGTAGTGTATGACTCACGTATTTAACCCATTCGCGGACACACAAAATGTGAAGTAGGCTAGAAAAAACATACTTATTTCATCATCTCTGCGGCACTACAACAAGTGTCATAGACCCCTAGGGTCTTTAGAATCTAGGGAGTCTCCCGCACAGGATTTCTTAAAAAAAAAAAAAAATCATCTCAAATTGTATTTTTATTATAAAATTTTTATCTATTTTTTTTTTTTTTTTTTTTGACATCGAGGGACGAAACGGCTATTGCCGTTTTCTTTGGATTTCTGTAGGGACGCACGGATGCTACATGTATGCAAGTTCTATCAGAAATAGCCGTTTCGTCCCTAGTGATAATGTTTTATCACGACGGCTATTACCGTTTCGTCCAGTCCTAGACAAGCTCATAGAGCGGCTATAACCGTTTCGTCCGCGAACGGGTTAAGAAGTATGTGAGTTATAATTAATTAAGAAGTAAGTTTTTTTTTCTCAGCGGGCAAAAGTCACTTGTATGGGACTATGGTGCTTAGCAACTAATAAAATATTTGGATGCCTTTTCCCTAGCAACGCGGGCGTGCGACGCATAATTATTATGTTGTTTATGGAATTTTTAAGAAAAGTCAATTAGGTCTGATGGAAAAATTATTTTCTACAAAATGTACAGAAAAAGTTATTTTATTCTATTCAACAGTACTTTATTCACAAATAATAAAAAATATTAAACAATTCATAAACTAACAGTGTCTTTGTAAACTAATCTCCGTAATGAAAATATCGATTTTTATAATAAATAGTAAAAATCTATTATAGATTTACAGCGCCCATAGCATTATTTTTTTTATTTCATTAAAAATTTAATTTCAGAAAAAAATATATAAAATATGTTGCAATTTTTTCTTCCATTAATTTTATTCCTAACTCATTTAATCAACATATGAACATAAGTACGATGATTTCCGTAAATATATCAGATTTTTCGTATTTTCATTGAAATTATTAAAATAACAATGAAAAAATAATAGCCATAGTTTTTTCTTCATTGAAATGTACGGGTGGTTCAAAGCGACATCTCGCAAAAATCTCCTCTTATTAAAAACAGACATTTTAATGGGAATGGTTCCAAACCAAAATTATACTGAAACTCGGATACGAACCATAACATAGTCAGGTGAAAACCAAAACAAATAGTTTACAATGAAAAAACAACGGATAAATCAAATGTAAAGAGCGAAAAAATGGTGTAATATTACTTACTTCGATAGCGACGCACGCCATTATCTGCAGAGGCAACGGAACCGAGTTTTTCGCCCTGACAGAACGATCGAATATATTCGTCAACGGTTCCTCCAGCGTCAGACAAAACCGGCATATTCGCTTGGCACGCAAAATCTCACGCCGTTTCTCCATTATTTTTCACAATGAATCGTCAAAATTAAAACACAATTTCGTGTAAAAGAGTTCGCGAGTTTTGGCGGGTGCCGACCGGTCCCGCTACTTTCACGAATTATTAAAATATAAAATGGCCGCCGGCTTGCTTGTGACAGCGCCGCACCACGGCAAGATGACATACTACGTTATTCAAAATAATATTTTTCTCTTTATTATTATTTCTATAAATTTCGCTTCAATTGAACATCTTTTAGCATTCAAAAATCGCTCAAAAACATCTTGATTTATAGGAACTTTTTTATAATTTTACGAAAAGGCTAATATTTTTTGAAGCCATGAAACTTTTCGTGTTCATTTGATTTGTTAGTTTATGGTGCTGTCACCACGCTGCAGTGGCGCTGCTGTCAAACCATCTCGATTTTATTGACGAAAAAATAATTTGCTAAGTACTAAATTATTTTTGGATAATTGCGTAATTTGTCAAATAATGAACAAAACAAAAAATTGTAAAATATGAAAACTGAATTAATAAAAAATCTTGATTAAATCATGGATCCAACGGTCCTTTATCTTTCAAAAAACGAACATATTTTACCAAATATTATATACTTACATAAGTGAGTACCTTTCTATTTATTGTAGGTACTACTTTCTATTTTTTCTAAAAAAAAAAGAAAAACCTTCCTTAATTTTTGCTCTTGATTTGTTTATTTTTCTTTTCAAAAGTTCCTAGGTAAAAATTTCTCCTTTTTTTTTTTGTCCTTTCTTTAATAAATTTACAAAATAATTTCTATCCCTCTTTGAATTTGAATCAAAAGCTTCTTAAATATTTTTTCAAAAATATCTTTAAAATAAGTCGTTAGAAAAAAAAGAAGAGTAGAAAATAGATTAAATAATTTGCAAAAAATATAAAATAAAAGGGAACACCCAACAGATACAAAAGGGGCAATAATCGTAAATGAACGATTTCTTATATTTTATCTCACCTCAAAACTTGTTGATGTTGCTGCCCGGCCCAGATTAACCCTTCTGGGGGCCCTGGTGCGGGGAAAAACTTGGGGTCCCCCTATATGGCCCCCCTCTCTCTGAAAATTACCCCCCCCCCCCCTTTCCCACTCACTTTTTCCAATACCACGCTGGTTGCAGGGAAAGCAGGAGTTGGCAGGAGTTGCAAAGTTTTTGTTCATGCGATGATTGGTTTATTTTGTATTCACACACATGCAGCATGTATAAGCGCAAACTTACATGGGCCTGCTTGTGGGTATGCATTATATCTTTGTAACTTAGATTATCGATTGTAGAAAAAAAATACACTTCAAGTTCATATTTTATTACTTAAAAATATTTTTGAGAAGCAGTAAATAGGTATCTACCTACCTAATAAATATATTTTTTTAGTTAGGGTAGGCAAATTAAATATTCTTAACATGTATTATTTTTTTTTTATTGGTAACTCCATTGTGTTGCCAGCTTTCTCTAGCGGCCGCCATCTTGTTCCATTTTCAAATATTTAAAATCTGAGTTGGTTGTTTTGGAAGCCTCCCTGCGCCTGCTGGAATCCTCCAGCGCATGACGTCACATTTTCTATGCCGTCACATGCGTTGATCAATTCATTGAACGCGTTGCCCTCTCCGCAGTTGTTGAGTCTTGGACGAGAGTTCACGCAAACATAGTAGCGCTGACAGTCGTTGGGAGATCTGCAAAATCATAATGCGATAGGTGTAATTTGTCAGTTATAAAAATTGCGCATTCGACTTTGGTGTCAGCCTGCCTGGCAATTTTCATTCAAGTTGATGCATCATAAATGATTGAACCTGGTTGAAAATGAGGAATGAACAATTAAAGATCTCTAAGTATAACCTTAAAAAAATAAATCTGATACATCTTGATGGATGATATCTTAATGATATAATTGATGAGAAATGAAGATTACCACTTTCTCCATCTTATCACACATAGAAAAAATGAAGGCGGAGGGAAACCAAAGGACACTGTTGCTAAAGAACCAGCGACAATGTTGAAAAAACGCCAAGTCTTTATCTAGAGCTGTAGAATCAGAAAGTAAAAATAACTTGGCACTTAGGATCTTCGCTTATTATCAATAGATTTGGCATTAAAAGAAGAAGAAGTGTTGTAGTACAAAAGAAGAAGACGAAAGGATATTAATGAATTGGGATGACAGCTAATATAGGCCGCGACTTTAGGGCCTTCAAACTGCTATAATCAATATTTCTTAAATTTCATTTCTTCAATACAATCTATCTAAGTATAATCTATAATCTAAGCTGCAAAGATATGTTAACATTTAAGGCTCATATTAAATGCATGCCCACAGACAGGCACATGTAGGTTCCCGCCTACACATTCTGCATGCGTGCATACAAATAAACAAAGCCTCACATGAACATTAACCTTGCAACTCGCCTTTCCCTTAAACTGGGGTGGCATTGGCAAAAGTGAACCGATTGTTACAGCACGGGGGGTCAGCCTTATACCAACCTATCAGTCAAGGAGCGAATGATTCTTATATTTTTGTAATTCAGCTGACTTCACGTTGAACCATCAAAAATGACTTTATACAAGATGGCGATGTTAGTTACGATTTTTGCCACGTTGGTCTGTACTTACTTCTTTTTTACAAAATTTGTGAAAAAAAAGTACAAACATGATAATGTAATTATCATTAAAATAATTTAATTACACTTTTCGGATATTGGACAAACCGTTATGGGAGAACTTGCATTATTCTCGACGTTTCGTTCTCGCTCTCTGCAAGACGATTGAGCATGAACTCGAACAAAGAGTGAAATTATTAACCTTTAAAATTTAAATGTAAATATGTTAAACGGATCCAAAAATCTGACTACGAAGCTTTGGACAATGTAAACGTGAAACCAAAAAATAATGATACAAAGTCTATGAGATCTATATTATTATTATTATTATGTATTATTATTATTATATCTATAAAATAGAATGTATGTGTGTATGTATGTATGTATGTATGTATGGCCTTTATAGACTCCCAACCCGCTAATTCGATTTTGACGAAATTTTCAGGAAACATGTCAAATATTCTTAGAATGGTTCCTGTTAAGTTTAATGGTGATCAAATAAAAAAAAGTTACCTATTCTCAATTTTTTAGCAACAAGGTCGGTAAATTTTGAAACCACCCGATAGAAGAAGACCATAATATTCATCAATAATATATTGTATAATGTTTAATCTAAGTTGCAAGGATATATTAACATTTAAGAATCATATGAAATGCTTGCTTACAAGTAGGCACGTATAAGTTCGCGCTTAGAAATGCTGCATGTGTACCTACTTAAAATTTAAAATCCAAATCTGAAATGAACATTAACCCAGCAACTTTTGCCGGCCTTCACTAAAAAAAGGTATGGGGGCCGGTCTTTTCTAGCTCCCGAGGGGGTTGGTACTAATCTTAATCTAAATCTAAGCTGCAAAGATATGTATCATTTGAGATTCATATCAAATGCATTCCCACAAGCAGACATGCATAATTTCGCGCTTACACATGCCGCATGTGGACCTACAATATAAAAAACCCAATCTCAAATGAGCATAAGCCCTGCAACTCTTGCTGACCTTCCCTGAAGCAGGGGTGAAGTGAACCATTTTTTACAGTATGGGTGGTCAGCAAAAGCTGAGTAAGTCTTGGCGGGATTTTATTTTGGGATAACTCGTCATGCAACGAAGGTATTCTACCAACTGCGTTATCGACCGAAATTTTTACTCAACTAACGCTAACGCAACTAAGCTACACATATAGTGTAACTTCTTTCGAGTGAACCAATTTATTTTAACAGATAGGGGGGCCGACCTTACGCCAACCACTTCAGTGAAGTGGGGGTTTCTTAGATCCCGAGGGGGCTGGTACTCATTACTTTTGAAGGCTGAGTAAGGCTTGCCGGTATTTTATTTAGGGTTTGAAGAAAACACTAAAACGGGAAATCATTTCTGACACCTTCGCTGGGATTCTAACCCATGCTCGCGGCATGAAATGCATGTACTCTACCGACTGAGCTATCGATCGGACTTTTTACAAATAAAATAAATTAACGGTCCAACAACTTTTTCATATAATGGAGCATCTAGGATATCTGTTGGTGAATCACCAAAATCCTTTTAAATACTTACAATCTTCAAACACGAGCAACAACAATTATTCTTGACAAAATGCGCGTCTTCGTCATGGAAGATACACATTTCATGATGAAATTAGATGCGACTTCCACGAAACGTTGAGAAATTTGCTATTCTCTCCACAATGGTTCGCAAAATTGGTTTGACACGATTTGGCAAAACGCTAAAAACCACGATCTTCTCTTTTTCACGGTTCTAATCTAATCTAATCTAAGTTGCAAAGATATGTTACATTAAAGATTCACATATGCATTTTCACAACCAGACACGTACAAGTTCGCGCTTGCACATACCGCATGTGAACCTACAACATAAAAACCAAATCTCAAATGGACATACACCCTGCAACTCTAACCGTCCTTCCCTGAGGCAGGGGTGACATTGGCAAAGTGAAACCATTTTTACAGCATGGGTGGTCAGCCGCATACCAACCTATAAGTCAAGGAACATACACGACAAATTACATTTTTTAAATCAATAAATAATAAACATCTTCGTTCGCAAAATTCATATCTACAAAATGTCTTACTATCGTAATGAGGTCTGCACATGAATTGGTATAGACACTATTGTTACTTTAGCCGGCCGTGCTGCTAGGGAAAATGCAAACAATTTTTTTTTTTATTGGTAACTAAAGACTGCAGAGTACAATACTGGCATTTGTTCGCCTAGACAAAAGTTCCCAATTAAAAAATGAGTCCATACATAAAATTAAGTACTGCAAGTAGGATTTTAGAAATGTAAGAAAGCTTTTAAATACCACACACGGTAAATTAAAGTTAGTAGATACCAACCAGAAAGCGACTGTATTTAAATGAAGTATTTTTATTGAAACCTTCCAGATGGTTCGTTTATACTTTTAATCAAGATACATAATATTATGCTTGTTGTAAAAAAAAACAGTGCATTTCTTTGTAAATGTCTTTCTTCTATGCGACAATGGTCCTAAACAACCAATAAAAAGAAATGATTTGCCTTTTCGCGAACGAGCGACTTCGCAATTTTTCTGTCTATGGAAAATGCTCCATTTGCATTACCTTCTGATTTAATCTAAGTTGCAAAGATATGTAACATTAGGGATTCACATTATATGCATTTTCAAAAGCAGACACGTATGACTTCGCGCTTAAACATCAAGTCCACGCATGTGGACTTAGGTACAATATAAAGACCCAAATTTCAAATGAATTAACGCCTAGCAAATCTTGCCGAATGTCCCTGGAACAGAGATAACATTGGTGGCTGACCACCTATGATGTTGACAATGGTTCACTTTGCCAATATCACCTCTGTTTCAGGGAAGGTCAGGAAGAGTTGCAGGGTGTATTTTCATTTCAAATATAAGTGGAAGCACCGCAATTGTTGTTTCTTATGCCTGGCCTTACCGCTCAACAGTTTTAGACCAATTTTTCAGAAAATGTGAAGAATAATCTAGAAAAGAATTGTGAATTTTGATTCCGATTGGATTACAACATTTTTTTGGTTCTGTTGTTGGTAAATGCTGCTTCTTTTATCTGTGGAAATGAATCGATTCCACATGCACAAATGGCGTTGTGAAACACGCCGGGTACTGCTAGTGTACCTATATAAACTTTGAAAAACAAATATTTATGCTCACCGGAAGAACCTGTACTCTTCAGCTCCGAAGAAAGCGTCCCTGGCAGCCGGTGGACAAGTGAAGCCCAAGAATGCTGGTAAAATACAAACAAGCAAATTTGTAAGATAGAGTGGTCAGTAGAGTTGAGTAGAGTCAAGGGCGTCGCCAGCCGATGGCGCAGGGGAGGGGGCAAGTTGACTTTACCTACTACAATTCATACTTTTCTCATTCTCTATGAATGAGAAAAGTAGGTATGAATTGTAGGTAAAGTCGACAGCACATGAAACTTTTCACTTTTACTACGAGCCTTACATCTACAGCGATTGTAATAACAACAGTATCTTAGTACTATATACATATATATATTCTGTGACAGTACAGAGTCCAATGTGTAAAGCTACACGAGCACGAGTTTCGACGTACGGGAATGATTGTTCAAGGCTTGAACTTCAAGCAAATCAACTCAAAGACTTAGGACTTTGGTTGTATTATTTTTGGCAACTTTTTTATAATCTCTAGGGGGGGGGGGGGGCAGCTGCCCCTCCCTGCCCCCCCTTGGCGACGCCCTTGAGAAGAGTGTCTTCACTGTCTGATCCAGAATGTATGCTACCTGGAGGGAAGCTTTCCAGGAGAAATATAGAAAGATGTGTAAAAGCAGATATTACAGAGAGTTGGATAGAACTCTCAAGTTATAATGGTTCTGGATTTTCAAGTTCAGTTTTGTGAAATATCTGCAATGGAACTTTAGATCCATAGTCTCTCCTAAGTAGAAACACTTGCTATAGCTCTCAGCCAGTGCGGGGAGGTATTCCACAATAATGCAAAATATACACTATCCAAATTATTATCTGTGTTCTCCTGAGAGGAACTCTGAGCTTATTCTGACAAAAGTACATAGAATATAAAACAGTCCTGGAAGATTGTGGTGCGGGAGGCCCTGGGCATTCAAGGCTTGCGAGAAAGTAAAGTAAGGATTGTTACGAGCATCTAGCGGCGGACTCGCGAAGCTTGGCTGCGCGCGCAACACATTTTTGAGGAAGATAATTCGAGAACTGTGCGAGATAAATTGTTGAGTTGGTTTTTTAAATTTTAACCGAGTATTGTTTTATAAACGTGATCACTGAACACTAAAATGGTGCACTTTCATGGTCAGTATTAATTAACAAATCCTTTTGTGTTCTTTTTGGTTTGAACATGGTCTATTTGCAGATCTGCCGACGTTTCGCTTTCACGAGCAGAAAGCATTATCTAGGCCAGTTATCAAAGCACCGCGGCGGTCTTCGTTATGTTCGCGGTCGCTCACTGATGTTAACTCCAGCTAAGTTAACAGTTAACAACAGCGGGCGACCGTGAAGACGATGAAGAACGCCGCGGTGCTTTGATAACTCGCCTGGAGAATGCTTTCTGCTCGTGAAAGCGAAACGTCGGCAGATGGAAGACCTGCAAATAGACCATGGTCAAACCCGAAAGAACACAAAAACGATTTTTTGACTCAAGTTATTGCTCCTAGTTTTTGTGAGCTTATCCAAATGAATTTTTGTGTCCCGGAACCACCTTGGAGGAAAATAATGCTGCGTTACCTTCAGCGTCGCAGTCAGGCACCATGTCCGGCCAGTCGCACCTGTAGGTGTCCACGCTGAAGGCGAGCCCCTCCGGGCAGGTCATGAGGTAGCCGCGCCCGTCCACGCAGTTCATGAACTGCGAGCACTCCGAGGGATCCGAGCCCACGCGGAAGTAGCCGAATTGGTGGGGACAGTCTCCGGTGGGGTTGGGGGCCTCTGGAAGGGCGAAGACAAATATTCAAGAGATAAAAAGAAAAACCACTTTGTTTTAGATTACTATGAGTATTTTATTTAATTTAATACCACAACCGGTTTCGCAAACATCCGTTCGCATCATCAGGTGGATAAATTAATACTGATGATGCGAACGGATGTTTGCGAAACCGGTTGTGGTATTAAATTAAATAAAATACTCATAGTAAATAGTAATCTAAAACAAAGCGGTTTGTTAATGCCTCTACAATCAATAAAAACAAATATTCAAGATTATTGGTTTCCTTGACTTATAGGTCGGTATTCCTTGACTTATAAGTTGGTATGAGGCAGACCACCCATACTGTAAAAAATGGTTCACTTTGCCAATGTCACCCCTGTTTCAGGGAATGTCGGCAAGAGTTGCAAGGCTTATGTTCATTTGAGGTTTGGATTTTATTTGTAAGTACACAATCAGCATTTGTAAGCGCGAACTACACGTGTTTGTTTGTGGGCATACATCTGAGAGCTTTGAATGAATATATCCTTGCAACTTAGATTATAGATTATAGATGAGGCTGACCACCCATACTCTAAACAAACGGTTCACTTTGCTAATTTCTCCCCTGTTTCAGGGAGGGTCGGCAAGAGTTGAAGGGCTTATGTCCATTTAAAATTTGGTTTTTATAGGTATTGTAAGTCCACATGCGGCATGTTTAAACGCGAATTTATACGTGTCTGCTTATGAGAATGCATTTAATATGAATCTCAAATGTAATATAACTTAGATTATAGATTATTATAGTTGGCATGCTCCCTGCTCAGTTAGATAATTGTTATGTTCATGTGAGGTTTGATTTATTTTGTGTGTACACACGCAGTATGTGTAAACGCGAGCTCGCATGCGCCTGTTTGTTTATTAAAAAATTTAAATTCATTGAAATTTGTTAAACAAGAAAGAAGAGGGCTTACAACTGAATAAAATATGGTTGCCGTCGATACAAGATATGAACCGAAATATTTTTACCCCGTTTCGTGATATCAGCAATAAATAAAGACAATAACTCGAATTCAACCTGAAGGTAGCAGAGCTCCGAAGAAGTTACTAAACATAAGCAGAAGAAGAAAAAAGAGAAAAAAAAAGAAGAAATCTATGGACTACGGTCAAAACCCGAAATAAAAATGTCAAATCGCGTTGCATCATTCAATTGGATCAGAGCACCTTTGAGGTAGCTCATCATAGTCATGAGTGAAACGTCAGAAAAGAAACAAAGTTGTGTTACGTTTTCCCTGTCGCCCAGCGCAGTCCACGTCTATGGGGTACTGGCAGGGATAGCTGAACACGGAGGCGTTGGCGTTGAACAGTAGACCATCCGGGCACAGCTTCTCCTCCGCCACGCCGTCCTGGAAACAACAATTACAATTACTACACTGATGTATGGAAGTGCAGCATGGACAAGAAAATTACCTTGCCTTCCATTAGAAAATTTTATTATATTGTAACGAGCGTATGGTAGTATTAGTGCATACGTGATCCTTATCACGCTGGTGGAACAACTCTGCGGTATTGGAATCATCCACTATGTTCGAGAAATCAAGAACAGTCGAGAAACGTCCGTATGAACGTATATAAATGTAATCCGTAATTGTGTGCAGACCAGAGTGTCCATTGAAACACTGAGCCGTGAAGTCGATAAAGCAAGAGCTACTATTAGTACATTGTAAATTGTGAACCAAACCGTGTAATAGTTATTTATGCCACTGCCTTGTAATGATAGTCTTTGTAACACGAGTGCTAGTTTGTGCCATGAGGCGCAGCCGAATGGCACAATAGAAAGCACGAGTGTTATAAAGGCTAATTACGTGCAGTGGCATACAATACTTTTTCAATAGTCATTATAATGTACTCGTTCATTTGAAGTAATTAAAACCATACCTTTGTCAAAACGTGTGATTTATCATTCCCTTCGATTATCTAATCAAACTTAAGTTGTAAAAATAAATTATATTTAGGTTTCATATTGAATTCATGCCCACAAGCCGACACATATAAGGTCGCGCTTTTACATCCTGCATATAAGCTTAAACATTCAAACCCAAAACTCAAATAAACATATGCCCTGCAGTTGTATTGGCAGGTGAACCAAGTTTGTACAGCATAGGTGATCAACCTCATACCCACCTATTAACCAAGTAACTTTTTGAGTTTGTTTATTTTTTGCGGTGAAAATTTTTGTATTGTTTTCCTTTCAAGCCTTTTATTTTCCTTTGAAAAAAGGAAAGCTTTATTTGGAGCATTCCAAGAAATAAATTCGATAAATTTTAGCACTATTAACTATTTTTATTTGACTCTTCACAAAAAATTTTTTTTTTCATCTGAACAGGGCTGGAAGTCTCATCACCACGGTAATTCCTTCCTACCAAATATCAGTAATTATTTTATGAAGCCTAATCAGCTGATCGCATACGGCCATCTTGGATTGACAGGTCTTCATACCCCCATACAAGGTTGACATTTGAAATTTAAAAATGGTTCCAATTCTGACAATGCGCATGCGCACATTTTCATTTCAATACGGTTACCGGTTGCGTAATGTAACATTACGCAACGAGTGTAGAAATGTATGGCATTGTGATTGCGTTAGCCGTTTTGTAATTAGTAAATTACCAAATGGGAGTAGAAAAAATAAATTCTGTTAAAATAAATAATTGCAATTTAATTAAAAGAGAACTCAATAGTGTTAAGAAAATCTAGCAGTGGACTGGCGGGGCTCTGGTGCGCGCGCGACACACAGTTGGGTAGTAGAGGATTTGAAAAGTGTGCGAAATATTTTTTTACGTGTTTTGGTTCTTGTCCACTTTTTCTATTTAAGCTGAATGCGGTTGGATGCCCGTAACTTTACATTATTTTATCTATGGCGATCAAAAACTAATTGGTGTCACTGCGCCATTGTCTGCATCACTTAGTCCAAGTTTTACGTCTATCCCTGTAGTTATTGGCCCCGCTAACGACGTTGTTCTCCTGCTCTAGCTGCTCCTAGGTGAGGGGGTAGGGTAGCTTACCCTGCACTCCAGCTATGCATCACACTGTCCAGTGATTGGATACCTGGCGTTGTTCTCCTGGCAGCCTACCTACCTAGAGCAGCTAGAGCAGGAGCTCTAGCTGCTCTAGGTGGTGGAGTAGGGAGCAACTTACCCTGCACTCCAGCTATGCATCACACTGTCCAGTGATTGGATACCTGGCGTTGTTCTCCTGGCAGCCTACCTACCTAGAGCAGCTAGAGCAGGAGCTCTAGCTGCTCTAGGTGGTGGAGTAGGGAGCAACTTACCCTGCACTCCAGCTATGCATCACACTGTCCAGTGACTGGATACCTGGCGTTGTTCTCCTGGCAGCCTCCTGCTCTAGCTGCTCTAGGTGGTGGAGTAGGGAGCAACTTACCCTGCACTCCAGATATGCATCACACTGTCCAGTGACTGGATACCTGGCGTTGTTCTCCTGGCAGCCTCCTGCTCTAGCTGCTCTGGGAGGTGGGGCTGTAGGGGAGTAGCCCTGGATGCGGGAAGGCGGCTGGCCAAAGCGCTGGGCTGCAAGGAAGACAGAGAAGTTAACAACATTTGATCATAGAAGTTCAATGGTGTTTGTCAAGGTGGTTTTATGATTGCTGCAACTGTTAACAATTCATCGCAACTTTGGGTGGATTTTGATGGATGGGATGGCCAGCGCAAAGGTGAAAAGTTTCGACATATCTATCAATCATATCGCATATATTTACCTATAATTCTCGTGTCACAGTGTTTGTGGTCACACTCCTCCGAAACAGCTAAAAGGATTGTTATTCAAAAGTACGTATTTTTGATAGGTATGAGAGTCGGCCAGTACAGCTATATGATTGGAAGAGCGTACAGTCTACCAAATATTTTTTTCGTACTTTTAATAAAATAATAATTTGGCATCAAAATATACGTATACTGCTATGTTTTTACTTGGTTCTCAATAAAAAATTTAATGGTTGAGTATTTACTCAATGGTTGAGTATAAACACAATGGTTGAGTATTAACGCAAGGGTTGAGTATTAACGCATTGATTGAGTATTAACACAATGATTGAGTATTAACGCAATGGTTGAGTATTGACGCAATGGTTGAGTATTAACGCAATGATATTAGCAAAACGATTGAGTTTTAGCGCAAGTGTTGCGTATTAACGCATAGCTCAATGATTGAGTTTTAACGCAATGATTGAGTTTTAACGCAATGATTGAGTTTTAACGCAATGGTTGAGTACTAACGCAATGGTTGAGTATTATTTATTTTATTTATTTATTTATAAATTCACGACACTTAGTGCCTTTTACAAACCATACTAAAAATAGTGTTATAAATACAAGAGTAAGTAAAAAGTATAAAATGAAACAACAAATATATCAGAACTACAATTGAAAACTATCCGGGATAAAAAGTAACATAAAACAAAATAATGATTACATAAGTAGGTATTAATACTTTAAAAAAAAAATAGAGAGATGAGATAAAAAAACAAGAGAAAAGACAGTTTATGAATGTATAAATAGTAAGCAGAAATTAGAAGTAAGTAGCTGAATATAAAACCACAATTAAAAATAGATTGAAAAAAATTATAAATACCTATATATGAAAGTAAAATGAAACAAATAAACACAATAACAAAAACTATATAAAATATTATATAAGATATTATATAAGTATTATAAGTATATAAGTATATTATATAAGTATATTATATAAGTATATTATATAAGAATATTATATAAGATATTAACGCAATGATTGAGTATAAACGCAATGATTGAGTATTAACGCAAGTATGAACGTCATATGTAAGTTGTAACTCAATGATTGGGTATTAACGAAATGAGTTTAAACGCAATAATTGAGTATTAACGCAATCATTGAGTATTAACGCAATGATCAATCATTGCGTTTAAACTCAATCATTGCACTGAACCATTGCGTTAATACTCAACCATTTCGTTTATAATCAACCATTGCGTTATTACTCAAGTATGATAGGGTATTAACGAAATGAATGAGTATTAACGCAATTATTGAGTTTTAACGCAATGTTTGAGTTTTAACGCAATGATTGAGTTTTAACGCAAAGATTGAGTATGATTGAGTTTAAACGCAATGGAGTTTAAACGCAATGATTGAGTATTAACGCAATGATTGAGTTTAAACGCAATGATTGAGTATTAACGCGATGGTTGAGTATTAACGCAATGGTTGAGTATTAACGCAATGGTTGAGTATTAACGCAATGATTGAGTTTAAGCGCAATGATTGAGTATTAACGCGATGATTGAGTATTATCGCGATGGTTGAGTATTAACGCAATGGTTGAGTATTAACGCAATGATTGAGTATTAACGCAATGATTGAGTATTAACGCGATGATTGAGTATTATCGCGATGGTTGAGTATTAACGCAATACTGTAACTGTAACTGTAACTCTGTCGCCATTCCGCTAGGGGTGGCCAGAGCCTCTGCAGAGTTGCCTCCATTTTTTCCTATCCTTACATACCTCCTTCAATTCATTCATATCCATCACCTTTTTCATGCATTTTCTTCTTTTACGCTCACTTTGTATATCCCATTCTTTCACAATCTCCTCAATCTGATCACTCCATACTTTTCTCGGTCGTCCCTTCCCTCTTTTTCCTTTCACACTTTCTTTGTATACATACTTTGTCAGTCTATCATCATTCATTCTTTCCACATGTCCAAACCATCTCATCACATTCTTTTGTACCTTAACTTTCACATCCTCTTTCAAATTACATTCTTTTTTTACCCATTCATTCCTAACTCTATCCCTCAGAGTTTTTCCTGTCATGCTTCTCAAATGCTTCATTTCCACCGTACATACTTTACTCATTTCGCTATCGTTCACTGTCCATGCTTCACTTCCATACAACAAAGTCGGTAACAATATGCCATTGTGTACCGCCATTCTCAGAACCAACGCAATGATTGAGTATTAACGCAATGATTGAGTAGTAACGCAATGATTGAGTATTATACTAACACAATTGTTGAGTATGAACGTAAAATGTAAGTTATAGCTCAATGATTGAGTTTAAACGCAATGATTGAGTTGTAACGCTAAGATTGAGTATTAACGCAATGATTGAGTTGTAACGCAATGATTAAGTATTAACGCAAGTGTGAACGTCGATATGTAAGTTGTAACTCAATGGTTGGGTATTTACGAAATGAATGAGTATTAACGCAATTATTGAGTTTTAACGCAATGTTTGAGTTTTATCGCAATGGTTGAGTTTAAACGCAATGATTGAGTTTTAACGCAATGATTGAGTTTGAACGCAATGATTGAGTATTAACGCAATCATTGAGTACTAACGCGATGATTGAGTTTAAACGCAATGATTGATTGGATGTTTGAATTATGTAAGCTTTGTGTGAATGCAGGAGTAGTACCGATGGATTGGAGGAAGGCAGTCATTGTTCCCATTTACAAAGGTAAAGGGGACAAAAAAGACTGTCAGAACTTCAGACCAATCAGTCTACTCAGTATACCAGGAAAAGTCTTCTGTAAGGTGATTATAAAAAATGTGATTCTGACTACTAGCAAAAGGGTTTCCGATATACAGTCCGGCTTTATGGCCGGTAGAGGCTGTGTTGATCAGATTTTCACTCTGCGACAACTTGTTGAAAAACAATTGTCGGTGAGGGGGAAACTATTCACGGCCTTTGTGGATCTGGAAAAGGCTTTTGACTCAGTGGACAGAGGTATGTTGTGGGATGTTTTGAAAGCATACGGAGTGAATGGAGCTCTACTCAATGCGGTGCATGCGAACTATGAGAATAGTATGGCCTGCATTCGTATTGATGGTGAGTATAGTGAATGGTTTGAAGTTTTTAAGGGTGTAAGGCAAGGATGTGTGATGAGCCCATGGCTATTTAACATAGTCATGGACAAGTGTGTTCGAGATGCTAGACTTGATGATTGTGGATTAATGATAGGAGAGAGCAAAGTAAGCGTTCTACTGTATGCGGATGATGCAGTCCTTGTATCTGATTCAGCAGTGGAATTGCAAATGATGCTCTCTAGATTGAACGAAGCTTTGAAAGGTAATAATTTGAAGTTGAATGCAAGAAAAACGAAAGTTTTGATTTTTGAAAGAGATGATGAAAATATGAATTATGAATTTAAAATTAATGGAATGAATGTTGATGTTGTAAATGAGTTTGTATATTTGGGATGTAAGTTTGAAAAAGATGGAAGAATGGCCGGTGAATTTGAAAGAAGAATAATGAAAGGCAGGTGTGTACTGGGTGCGACCGCTTGCATCGCCAGGAACCAAAATCTCTCAAAAAATGTTAGATTGGCGGTGCACGGTGGTATACTAGTGCCAACCTTGATGTATGGAAGTGAAGCCTGGACGGTGAGTGAAAGGGAAATTAGTAAAGTCCATACAGTAGAAATGGACTATCTAAGAAGTATGATTGGGAAAAAACGAAGTGACAGGGTGAGGAATGATTTTGTAAGAGAAGAATGTGGTGTAAGGGAAAGTGTGAAAGTGAAGATTAAAAGAAGTATGTTAAGATGGTTCGGGCACTTGGAGAGAATGAGTGATGAAAGATTGACGAAGAAAGTATATGTTGCTAGAATAGATGGATGTCGTGGTAGAGGAAGACCGAGAAAAGTATGGAAGGATCAAATCTCTGAAATAGCGAATGAATGGGATATCCAGAGTCATAATAAAAGGAGGACTTGTATGAAAAAGGTTATGACTCTGGATGAAATGAAAGAAGTATGCAAGGACAGGAAGAAGTGGCGGCTAATCTGCAATGTTGATTTCTAATGTTGGTGTATTCATTTGCTACATTTTTTGCATAGGAAATTTTTTACTTTTTTTGTATAGATTTCTTTGTAAGGTTTTGTTCTTTTTTATATTTAAATGTAATTTATTATTCATATTCCTTGACTTATAGGTTGGTATGAGGCTGACCACCCATACTGTAAAAAATGGTTCACTTTGCCAATGTCACCCCTGTTTCAGGGAAGGTCGGCAAAAGTTGTGGGGCTTATGTTCATTTGAGGTTTGGATTTTATTTGTAAGTACACATTCAGCATTTGTAAGCGCGAACTACACTTGTTGGTTTGTGGGCATACATCTGAGAGCTTTAAATGAATATATCTTTGCAACTTAGATTATAGATTATTTATTATTGAGTTTAAACGCAATGATTGAGTATTAATGCAATGATTGAGTATTAACGCAATGGTTGAGTACTAACGCAATGGTTGAGAATTAACGCAATGGTTGAGTTTTAACGCAATGGTTGAGTTTAACGCAATGATTGAGTTTTAACGCAAAGATTGAGTATGATTGAGTAAAAACGCAATGGTTGAGTATTAACGCGATGATTGAGTATTAACGCGATGGTTGAGTATTAACGCAATGGTTGAGTATTAACGCAATGATTGAGTTTAAACGCAATGATTGAGTATTAACGCAATGGTTGAGTATTAACGCAATGGTCGAGTATTAATGCAATGGTTAAGTACTAACGCAATGGTTGAGTATTAACGCAATGGTTGAGTACTAACGCAATGGTTGAGTATTGACGCAATGATTGGGTATTAAAGCAATGGTTGAGTATAAACGCAATGATTGAGTATTAACGCAATGATTGAGTATTAACGCAATGATTGAGTTTTAACGCAATGATTGAGTTTTAACGCAATGATTGAGTTTAAACGCGATGGTTGAGTATTAACGGCTAAGTATTAACGCAATGGTTGAGTACTAACGCAATGGTTGAGTATTAACGCAATGATTGAGTATAAACGCAATGATTGAGTATTAACGCAAGTATGAACGTCATATGTAAGTTGTAACTCAATGATAGGGTATTAACGAAATGAGTTTAAACGCAATAATTGAGTATTAACGCAATCATTGAGTACAAACGCAATGATCGATCATTGCGTTTAAACTCAATCATTGCACTGAACCATTGCGTTAATACTCAACCATTTCGTTTATAATCAACCATTGCGTGATTACTCAACCATTGCGTTAATACTTAACGAAATGAATGAGTATTAACGCAATTATTGAGTTTTAACGCAATGTTTGAGTTTTAACGCAATGATTGAGTTTTAACGCAAAGATTGAGTATGATTGAGTTTAAACGCAATGGAGGTTAAACGCAATGATTGAGTTTAAACGCAATGATTGAGTATTAACGCGATGGATACAGTATTAACGCAATGGTTGAGTATTAACGCAATGGTTGAGTATTAATGCAATGATTGAGTTTAAACGCAATGATTGAGTATTAACGCAATGGTTGAGTATTAACGAATGGTTGAGTATTAACGCAATGGTTAAGTACTAACGCAATGGTTGAGTATTAACGCAATGATTGAGTTTTAACGCAATGATTGAGTATTAACGCAATGATTGAGTTTAAACGCAATGAATAACGCAATGGTTAAGTACTAACGCAATGGTTGAGTATTAACGCAATGATTGAGTATTAACGCAATGGTACTAACGCAATGGTTGAGTATTAACGCAATGATTGAGTAGTAACGCAATGATTGAGTATTAACGCAATGATTGAGTATTAACGCAATGGTTGAGTATTAACGCAATGGTACTAACGCAATGGTTGAGTATTAACGCAATGATTGAGTTTTAACGCAATGGTTGAGTATTAACGCAATGGTTAAGTACGAACGCAATGGTTGAGTATTAACGCAATGATTGAGTAACGCAATGATTGAGTATTAACGCAATGATTGAGTTTAAACGCAATGATTGAGTAATAACGCAATGGTTGAGTATTAACGCGATGGTTGAGTACTAACGCTATGGTTGAGTATTAACGCAATGATTGAGTATTAACGATTAACGCAATGATTGAGTACGCAATAATTGAGTATTTACGCAATGATTGAGTATTAACGCAATGATTGAGTTGTAACGCAAAGATTGAGTATTAACGCAATGATTGAGCTTTAACGCAATGATTGAGTATTACCGCAAGTATGAACATCGATATGTAAGTTGTAACTCAATGATTGGGTATTAACGAAATGAATGAGTATTAACGCAATTATTGAGTTTTAACGCAATGTTTGAGTTTTAACGCAATGATTGAGTTTTAACGCAAAGATTGAGTATGATTGAGTTTAAACGCAATGGAGGTTAAACGCAATGATTGAGTATTAACGCAATGATTGAGTTTAAACGCAATGATTGAGTATTAACGCGATGGATACAGTATTAACGCAATGGTTGAGTATTAACGCAATGGTTGAGTATTAACGCAATGATTGAGTATTAACGCAATGGTACTAACGCAATGGTTGAGTATTAACGCAATGATTGAGTATTAACGCAATGATTGAGTATTAACGCAATGATTGAGTTTTAACGCAATGGTTGAGTATTAACGCAATGGTTAAGTACTAACGCAATTGTTGAGTATCAACGCAATGATTGAGTATTAACGCAATGATTGAGTATTAACGCAATGATTGAGTTTTAACGCAATGGTTGAGTATTAACGCAATGGTTAAGTACGAACGCAATGGTTGAGTATTAACGCAATGATTGAGTATTAACGCAATGATTGAGTATTAACGCAATGATTGAGTTTAAACGCAATGATTGAGTAATAACGCAATGGTTGAGTATTAACGCGATGGTTGAGTACTAACGCTATGGTTGAGTATTAACGCAATGATTGAGTATTAACGATTAACGCAATGATTGAGTACGCAATAATTGAGTATTTACGCAATGATTGAGTATTAACGCAATGATTGAGTTGTAACGCAAAGATTGAGTATTAACGCAATGATTGAGCTTTAACGCAATGATTGAGTATTAACGCAAGTATGAACATCGATATGTAAGTTGTAACTCAATGATTGGGTATTAACGAAATGAATGAGTATTAACGCAATTATTGAGTTTTAACGCAATGTTTGAGTTTTAACGCAATGATTGAGTTTTAACGCAAAGATTGAGTATGATTGAGTTTAAACGCAATGGAGGTTAAACGCAATGATTGAGTATTAACGCAATGATTGAGTTTAAACGCAATGATTGAGTATTAACGCGATGGATACAGTATTAACGCAATGGTTGAGTATTAACGCAATGTTTGAGTATTAACGCAATGATTGAGTATTAACGCAATGGTACTAACGCAATGGTTGAGTATTAACGCAATGATTGAGTATTAACGCAATGATTGAGTATTAACGCAATGATTGAGTTTTAACGCAATGGTTGAGTATGAACGCAATGGTTAAGTACTAACGCAATGGTTGAGTATTAACGCAATGATTGAGTATTAACGCAATGATTGAGTATTAACGCAATGGGTTGAGTATTAACGCAATGATTGAGTATTAACGCAATGATTGAGTATTAACGCAATGGTACTAACGCAATGGTTGAGTATTAACGCAATGATTGAGTATTAACGCAATGATTGAGTATTAACGCAATGATTGAGTTTTAACGCAATGGTTGAGTATTAACGCAATGGTTAAGTACTAACGCAATGGTTGAGTATTAACGCAATTTGAGTATTAACGCAATAGTACTAACGCAATGGTTGAGTATTAACGCAATGATTGAGTATTAACGCAATGATTGAGTATTAACGCAATGATTGAGTTTAAACGCAATGATTGAACGCAATGGTTGAGTATTAACGCGATGGTTGAGTACTAACGCTATGGTTGAGTATTAACGCAATGATTGAGTATTAACGCAATAATTGAGACGCAATGATTGAGTTTAAACGCAATGATTGAGTAATAACGCAATGGTTGAGTATTAACGCGATTGTTGAGTACTAACGCTATGGTTGAGTATTAACGCAATGATTGAGTATTAACGCAATAATTGAGTATTTACGCAATGATTGAGTATTAACGCAATGATTGAGTATTAACGCAATGATTGAGTTGTAACGCAAAGATTGAGTATTAACGCAATGATTGAGTTTTAACGCAATGATTGAGTATTAACGCAAGTATGAACATCGATATGTAAGTTGTAACGCAATGATTGAGTATTAACGCAATGATTGAGTATTAACGCAATGATTGAGTTTAAACGCAATGATTGAGTAATAACGCAATGGTTGAGTATTAACGCGATGGTTGAGTATTAACGCGATGGTTGAGTACTAACGCAATGGTTGAGTATTAACGCAATGATTGAGTACGCAATAATTGAGTATTTACGCAATGATTGAGTATTAACGCAATGATTGAGTTGTAACGCAAAGATTGAGTATTAACGCAATGATTGAGCTTTAACGCAATGATTGAGTATTAACGCAAGTATGAACATCGATATGTAAGTTGTAACTCAATGATTGGGTATTAACGAAATGAATGAGTATTAACGCAATTATTGAGTTTTAACGCAATGTTTGAGTTTTAACGCAATGATTGAGTTTTAACGCAAAGATTGAGTATGATTGAGTTTAAACGCAATGGAGGTTAAACGCAATGATTGAGTATTAACGCAATGATTGAGTTTAAACGCAATGATTGAGTATTAACGCGATGGATACAGTATTAACGCAATGGTTGAGTATTAACGCAATGGTTGAGTATTAACGCAATGATTGAGTATTAACGCAATGATTGAGTATTAACGCAATGATTGAGTTTTAACGCAATGGTTGAGTATTAACGCAATGGTTAAGTACTAACGCAATGGTTGAGTATTAACGCAATTTGAGTATTAACGCAATAGTACTAACGCAATGGTTGAGTATTAACGCAATGATTGAGTATTAACGCAATGATTGAGTATTAACGCAATGATTGAGTTTAAACGCAATGATTGAACGCAATGGTTGAGTATTAACGCGATGGTTGAGTACTAACGCTATGGTTGAGTATTAACGCAATGATTGAGTATTAACGCAATAATTGAGACGCAATGATTGAGTTTAAACGCAATGATTGAGTAATAACGCAATGGTTGAGTATTAACGCGATTGTTGAGTACTAACGCTATGGTTGAGTATTAACGCAATGATTGAGTATTAACGCAATAATTGAGTATTTACGCAATGATTGAGTATTAACGCAATGATTGAGTATTAACGCAATGATTGAGTTGTAACGCAAAGATTGAGTATTAACGCAATGATTGAGTTTTAACGCAATGATTGAGTATTAACGCAAGTATGAACATCGATATGTAAGTTGTAACGCAATGATTGAGTATTAACGCAATGATTGAGTATTAACGCAATGATTGAGTTTAAACGCAATGATTGAGTAATAACGCAATGGTTGAGTATTAACGCGATGGTTGAGTATTAACGCGATGGTTGAGTACTAACGCAATGGTTGAGTATTAACGCAATGATTGAGTACGCAATAATTGAGTATTTACGCAATGATTGAGTATTAACGCAATGATTGAGTTGTAACGCAAAGATTGAGTATTAACGCAATGATTGAGCTTTAACGCAATGATTGAGTATTAACGCAAGTATGAACATCGATATGTAAGTTGTAACTCAATGATTGGGTATTAACGAAATGAATGAGTATTAACGCAATTATTGAGTTTTAACGCAATGTTTGAGTTTTAACGCAATGATTGAGTTTTAACGCAAAGATTGAGTATGATTGAGTTTAAACGCAATGGAGGTTAAACGCAATGATTGAGTATTAACGCAATGATTGAGTTTAAACGCAATGATTGAGTATTAACGCGATGGATACAGTATTAACGCAATGGTTGAGTATTAACGCAATGGTTGAGTATTAACGCAATGATTGAGTATTAACGCAATGGTACTAACGCAATGGTTGAGTATTAACGCAATGATTGAGTATTAACGCAATGATTGAGTATTAACGCAATGATTGAGTTTTAACGCAATGGTTGAGTATTAACGCAATGGTTAAGTACTAACGCAATGGTTGAGTATTAACGCAATGATTGAGTATTAACGCAATGGTACTAACGCAATGGTTGAGTATTAACGCAATGATTGAGTATTAACGCAATGATTGAGTATTAACGCAATGATTGAGTTTTAACGCAATGGTTGAGTATTAACGCAATGGTTAAGTACTAACGCAATGGTTGAGTATTAACGCAATTTGAGTATTAACGCAATAGTACTAACGCAATGGTTGAGTATTAACGCAATGATTGAGTATTAACGCAATGATTGAGACGCAATGATTGAGTTTAAACGCAATGATTGAGTAATAACGCAATGGTTGAGTATTAACGCGATTGTTGAGTACTAACGCTATGGTTGAGTATTAACGCAATGATTGAGTATTAACGCAATAATTGAGTATTTACGCAATGATTGAGTATTAACGCAATGATTGAGTATTAACGCAATGATTGAGTTGTAACGCAAAGATTGAGTATTAACGCAATGATTGAGTTTTAACGCAATGATTGAGTATTAACGCAAGTATGAACATCGATATGTAAGTTGTAACGCAATGATTGAGTATTAACGCAATGATTGAGTATTAACGCAATGATTGAGTTTAAACGCTATGATTGAGTAATAACGCAATGGTTGAGTATTAACGCGATGGTTGAGTATTAACGCGATGGTTGAGTACTAACGCAATGGTTGAGTATTAACGCAATGATTGAGTACGCAATAATTGAGTATTTACGCAATGATTGAGTATTAACGCAATGATTGAGTTGTAACGCAAAGATTGAGTATTAACGCAATGATTGAGCTTTAACGCAATGATTGAGTATTAACGCAAGTATGAACATCGATATGTAAGTTGTAACTCAATGATTGGGTATTAACGAAATGAATGAGTATTAACGCAATTATTGAGTTTTAACGCAATGTTTGAGTTTTAACGCAATGATTGAGTTTTAACGCAAAGATTGAGTATGATTGAGTTTAAACTAATTAACTTAATTGAGTTTTTTTAATTTTTGGTATGTCCATCGGAATTTATAGAAATTCATTAAAGTCTGTTTTATCATGTAATTCTTCTTGATTTATGTTTAATTTCTCTTTTCTTACTGATCACTTATTTTTATACATTTATTTTTAATCTTTTTATATTCATAATATGTATAAATTCTGTCAGGAATGGAAGTGTGTGTAAAAGGAAGTATGTGAAACAGGAAGAATGGATATTTGCAACGTGGAATGTTAGAGAATGGAATGACTGTAAAGAGAATGAAATTACTGATATTATGGAAAAGAGAAGAATACAAGTGATGTGCGTGACTGAAATAAAAATGATCGGGGATGGAGAAAAGGTATTGAAGAATGAGGAGTATTTTATTTGGAGTGGAATTAAGGATGGATATAAGAGACAAGGCGTGGGAGTAATTTTGAGCGAACGGGCTAAAATGTGTGTAAATAATTATGAAAGAATATGTCCTAGGATTCTGTTGGTAAGAATGAGATTAGGACGTGTGAAAATTCTAATGGTAGCGTGTTATGCTCCAGTAGAATCTGATAGCAGAGAAGAAAGAGATGAATTCTGGGAGAGTGTAAATAATGTACTAAGAATGAAAGATGAGAATGAACGAATTATCTTATTAGGAGATATGAACGGATGGATTGGTATGAAACGAGATGATTGCGGAATGGTTGTGGGTCCGAGTGGTAGAGGAAGGATGAATAATAATGGACGAAAGCTTGTCAATACATGTATAGAACACAGACTTTTTGCAACAAACACCTGGTTTAAACACCAAGACTTGCATCTCTATACATGGCAAAATAGGGCAGGCAATCGAACAATTATTGATTATATATGCGTAGATGAAAGAATGAGAGGATATGTGAGAGATGCAAGAGTGTACCGTGGAGCTGAACTCAGCACAGACCACTATTTGTTATGCGCGAGAATAATGGTAGGGGATTGTAAGAAAGGAAAGAAAAAAATATTGTTAAGAATGAAAAGAATAAAAGTGGAAAATTTGAACGATGACAATGTGCAAGATGAATATCAAAGTGAGATTGCCAAAAGATTAAATATGGATGAACTACAAAAAATGAAAGATGAAGGATGTGTGGAAAAAGTGTGGCAAATGATGAAGAAAGAACTGACCGAATCTGCTAGGATGACATGCGGAGAAACAAATGTTGGTAAGAAAAAAGGTGATGCCTGGTGGAATGATGGAGTGAAAGAAGCAGTAGAGCAAAAGAAGGAAGCGTATATGAGATGGTTGAAAGATAAAGGTAATTTAAATTTGGAAATGATGTATAAAAGGGCAAAAATGAATACTAAAAAGCTTGTGTATGAAAGTAAGATGGAATTAGAGAAGAAAAATAATGAAAAGGCACAGCAGGACTTCCACACCAACAAAAAAATGTTCTGGAGTTGGGTTCGGAATAATAACGAAAGTGTGGGAGCAACAACTCCGGGCATAAAGAATGCGCAGGGAGTCTTGCTGTGGGATGAAGATGATGTATGTAATAGATGGAAAGAATACTTTGAAGAAATATTAGGACAGGGTGAAAGAAATTTATATGAATGTGACCCTACAAATGAAAGTAATGAGGATATTTTGAAAGAGGAAATAAAAGCAAGCATAAAAGAGCTGAAGAATGGAAAGGCTGCAAGTATGGATGGATTGAATGCTGAGATGTTAAAGGCAGGAGGAGAATATGTGGTAGAGTGGATGTTTGAATTATGCAAGATGTGTATGAAAGACAGGGTAGTACCGATGGACTGGAGAAAGGCGGTCATTGTCCCTATTTACAAGGGTAAAGGGGACAAGAAAGACTGCCGTAACTTCAGGCCCATTAGTCTCCTTAGTATACCTGGGAAAGTCTTATGCAAAATTGTCATAAAAAAAGTGAGAATGGCCACCGATCACAGGGTCTCTGATATTCAATCTGGCTTTATGCCAGGACGAGGTTGTGTGGACCAAATCTTTACTCTCAGACAGATTGTTGAAAAACATCTGGCTGTGGGGAGGGTGGTCTACGCAGCATTCGTAGATCTTGAGAGGGCCTTTGACTCGGTGGACAGATGTATGCTGTGGAATGTTCTCAGGAAGTACGGTGTGAATGATAATCTTCTGAATGTGATACGTGCCATCTATGAAAATAGTTCGGCATGTGTAAGAGTGGATGGGAGATATAGTGACTGGTTTGATGTATATAAGGGAGTGAGGCAAGGCTGCGTGATGAGTCCATGGTTGTTTAATATAATCATGGACAGTTGCATAAAAGAAGCTGGAATATCAGAGAGCGGAGTGAAAGTGGGTGAAACAAGAGTTGGAGTACTTCTTTATGCTGATGATGCTATAGTTTTAGCTGACTCGGCGGAGGAACTCCAAACTATGTTAACCAAACTAAATGATGCATTTTGTAAGAATAGCTTGAAAGTAAATGCGAATAAGACAAAAGTATTAGTTTTTGACAGGAATGAAGTATGTGAGGAACTTACAATTAATTTGAATGGAATAAAAGTTGAAGTAGTGAATGAGTTTGACTATTTAGGAAGTAAGTTTGAGGCGAATGGTAAGATGACGAAAGAATTAGAGAAGCGTGCCAGCAAAGGAAGATGCGTGATAGGAGCGTTTGGTAGAATAGCGAAGAATAAAAGGATACCAAAGAAAATGAAAATGGCGGTACACAATTGTATTTTGTTGCCGACCCTGATGTATGGAAGCGAGTCATGGACGTTGAATGAAAGAGAAGTAAATAAGGTATGCACCGTAGAAATGGCCCATCTGAGAAGTATGACAGGAAAAACACTGAAAGATAGAGTGAGAAACGAATGGGTTCTAAATGAATGCGGAGTAAAAGAAAGCGTGAAAGTGAAAGTTCAAAGAAGTGTGATGCGATGGTTTGGACATATTGAAAGGATGAATGAAGACCGACTGACAAAAAGAGTGTATAAAGGGAATGTAACAGGTAAGCGTGGAAGGGGAAGACCTAGGAAACAATGGATTGATCAGATAAATGAGATTGCGAATGAATGGAATCTACAGAGTGGAAACAAGAGAAGAGCATGCATGAAAAGAGTGATGAAATTAGATGAGATGAAAGAAGTATGCAAGGACAGAGTCAAGTGGAGGCACTTGTGTGGAGGTACTGGCCACCCCTAGAGGAAAGGCGGCAGGATACAAGACAAGACAAGACAATATGTATCTTGTAATAATCATAATATTTATACAATTTGTAAGCAACAAACTTCTGTACTACCTCTGTTAATCTAAAAATGTAAAAGGCTTCAGCCGTTTATTATAAATAAATAAAAAAAAAAAAAAAAATAAAAAAAAAAAAAATAAACGCAATGGAGGTTAAACGCAATGATTGAGTATTAACGCAATGATTGAGTTTAAACGCAATGATTGAGTATTAACGCAATGATTGAGTATTAACGCAATGATTGAGTATTAACGCAATGATTGAGTATTAACGCAATGATTGAGTTTAAACGCAATGAATAACGCAATGGTTAAATACTAACGCAATGGTTGAGTATTAACGCAATGATTGAGTATTAACGCAATGGTACTAACGCAATGGTTGAGTATTAACGCAATGATTGAGTATTAACGCAATGATTGAGTATTAACGCAATGATTGAGTTTTAACGCAATGGTTGAGTATTAACGCAATGGTTAAGTACTAACGCAATGGTTGAGTATTAACGCAATTTGAGTATTAACGCAATAGTACTAACGCAATGGTTGAGTATTAACGCAATGATTGAGTATTAACGCAATGATTGAGTATTAACGCAATGATTGAGTTTAAACGCAATGATTGAGTAATAACGCAATGGTTGAGTATTAACGCGATGGTTGAGTACTAACGCTATGGTTGAGTATTAACGCAATGATTGAGTATTAACGCAATAATTGAGTATTTACGCAATGATTGAGTATTAACGCAATGATTGAGTATTAACGCAATGATTGAGTTGTAACGCAAAGATTGAGTATTAACGCAATGATTGAGTTTTAACGCAATGATTGAGTATTAACGCAAGTATGAACATCGATATGTAAGTTGTAACTCAATGATTGGGTATTAACGAAATGAATGAGTTTTAACGCAATTATTGAGTTTTAACGCAATGTTTGAGTTTTATCGCAATGGTTGAGTTTAAACGCAATGATTGAGTTTTAACGCAATGATTGAGTTTAAACGCAATGATTGAGAATTAACGCAATGGTTGAGTTTTAACGCAATGGTTGAGTTTAACGCAATTATTGAGTTTTAACGCAAAGATTGAGTATTAACGCAATGGTTGAGTATTAACGCATTAACGCAAGTATGAAGTATTTTAACGATTGAGTATTAACGCAATCATTGAGTATTCACACAATGGTTGAGTATTAACGCAATGATTGGGCTTAAACGCATTAATTGAGTATTAACGCAATGGTTGAGTATTAACGCAATGATTGAGTATAAACGCAATGATTGAGTATCAACCATTGCGTTAAAACTCAATAATTGCGTTAATACTCATTCATTTCGTTAATACCCAATCATTGAGTTTTATTACTTTTTTTTATTTGTTTTATTATACTCAGTATTAACGCAATAATTGAGTATTTACGCAATGATTGAGTATTAACGCAATGATTGAGTATTAACGCAATGATTGAGTTGTAACGCAAAGATTGAGTATTAACGCAATGATTGAGTTTTAACGCAATGATTGAGTATTAACGCAAGTATGAACATCGATATGTAAGTTGTAACTCAATGATTGGGTATTAACGAAATGAATGAGTTTTAACGCAATTATTGAGTTTTAACGCAATGTTTGAGTTTTATCGCAATGGTTGAGTTTAAACGCAATGATTGAGTTTTAACGCAATGATTGAGTTTAAACGCAATGATTGAGAATTAACGCAATGGTTGAGTTTTAACGCAATGGTTGAGTTTAACGCAATTATTGAGTTTTAACGCAAAGATTGAGTATTAACGCAATGGTTGAGTATTAACGCATTAACGCAAGTATGAAGTATTTTAACGATTGAGTATTAACGCAATCATTGAGTATTCACACAATGGTTGAGTATTAACGCAATGATTGGGCTTAAACGCATTAATTGAGTATTAACGCAATGGTTGAGTATTAACGCAATGATTGAGTATAAACGCAATGATTGAGTATCAACCATTGCGTTAAAACTCAATAATTGCGTTAATACTCATTCATTTCGTTAATACCCAATCATTGAGTTTTATTACTTTTTTTTATTTGTTTTATTTAACTTACATATCGATGTTCATACTTGCGTTAATACTCAATCATTGCGTTAATACTCAATCATTGCGTTAATACTCAACCATTGCGTTAGTACTATTAGGTTAATACTCAATCATTGCGTTAATACTCAACCATTGCGTTAGTACTTAACCATTGCGTTAATACTCAACCATTGCGTTAATACTCAACCATTGCGTTTATACTCAATCATTGCGTTTAAACTCAATCATTGCGTTTATACTCAACCATTGCGTTAATACTCAACCATTGCGTTAATACTCAACCATCGCGTTAATACTCAATCATTGCGTTAATACTCAACCATTGCGTTAATACTCAACCATTGCGTTAATACTCAACCATCGCGTTAATACTCAATCATTGCGTTTAAACTCCATTGCGTTTAAACTCAATCATACTCAATCTTTGCGTTAAAACTCAATCATTGCGTTAAAACTCAAACATTGCGTTAAAACTCAATAATTGCGTTAATACTCATTCATTTCGTTAAGTATTAACGCAATGGTTGAGTAATAACGCAATGGTTGATTATAAACGAAATGGTTGAGTATTAACGCAATGGTTCAGTGCAATGATTGAGTTTAAACGCAATGATTGATCATTGCGTTAATACTCAATGATTGCGTTAATACTCAATTATTGCGTTTAAACTCATTTCGTTAATACCCAATCATTGAGTTACAACTTACATATGACGTTCATACTTGCGTTAATAATACTCAACCATTGTGTGAATACTCAATGATTGCGTTAATAAATGTGGATTCCACACGGTCGAACAGTATTCAAGCTTAGAACGAATAAGTGACATGTACAAAAACAAAGAAGATTCACCAAATTTGAAAGGTTTAGTAGTCCTCAAGATGAAACCCAGTAATTTATTACTTTCCTCAGTGATTTTATTTACATGTTCGTCGAAGTTAAGTTTAGAATCAAATGTGATACCCAAATCCCTAATCCTATGAACCCTCAATAAACTGTAGCCATTTATTTTGTAATTGTGGTCAATTTTCACTTTATTTTTTGTAAATGTAATTGAATTACACTTATTAAGGTTCAAATACAAATTATTATTAAAACAATAATCATGTAATCTATTTAAATCCTCATTAAGCAATTCACAGTCGTATGATGATCGAATTTGGCGGAAAATTTTGAGATCATCTGCAAATAATAGGAACTCAGAATGTCTAAAGCAGCTACCAATATCATTAACGAATATAGTAAACAACAATGGACCCAAAACAGAGCCCTGTGGAACACCAGAAGTAATTACGATGCTTTCCGATGAGTATCCATTTAGTTTGACAGTCATTAGTCTATTAGAAATATAAGATGAAATCCATCTCAAAAGGCTTCCATGTATACCATGAGTTTCTAACTTTCTCAATAATATACGATGATCAACTTTGTCGAAAGCCTTTTGGAAATCTGTATAAATTGCATCTACCTGAACTCGACCGTCCAACGCAGAAAACAGATAGTCACAGTATGAGATAAGATTAGTGACCGTCGATCTACCTCGTATAAAACCATGCTGTTCAATCAGCAGATACGGCTTAAGAAAGAATGTCATTTGAAGGGTACAGGGGAAGAAGGATCACTGTCAAAAGTAAATCATTGTGAGAAAAAGGAAAAAACATTATTTTCTTTGTATAACTGTTTATGAAACAACTTACTATAGTAGCAATTAAAACTATTTTTTATAGCTTATTTAATAATTTGATTTTGAATTCTTAATTATTTATTTTCTTTGAGTAACCATAACAATAAAGAATATTTAGAAAATATTACTTGCAACAAGGATCATAGTCAATTGACATTGATCTTTTTTCTAATTTTAGTATTCATTTATTTTAATTGTAACACTATTTACTCAAAATATTCTAGTTATTAGTGGTAAAAATATTATAATTATTGACAAATTTAAAAGCTAATATTTAAATTAGCCTAATAAGAATCTGTGAACTGACTGACAGCCGGCTGTCAAAATGAAAAAAAAGATCAATGTCCATTAGACAATGATCTTTCTTTCTGCAACAAGGGTGACATTGATCTTTTTATGATACAGTCATACAATCTATTTTTGAGTCTGTTGTAGACTATGATCGTTGTAAGCGTTTTTCGGAAATCTAGACAAGAAGCTACCTTTATTTTGCACTAGATGGCATTGTTAGTTTTTTTTTGCTGAAAAATTGACAATGATCCTTTTTCCCCTGTACCCTTCATTTGTTCTCTAACAATAGATTCGAAAATCTTTGATATGGAAGATAAAATTGATATAGGCCTATAATTCCTTACGTCTGATCTGTCACCTGACTTGTACAAAGGAGTCACATTAGCTGCTTTCCATTTACGTGGAAAATAGCCTTCATCGATACTTTTTTTAAATATAATATATAAAGGCTTAACAATATGACTAGCACATCTTTTCAAGAAAATTGGAGCAATTCTGTCTGGGCCAACACCCTTTGTTTCATCAACATTAGATAAAATTTTGTAAATTTCAGATTTAAGAATTTTGATAGAAGAAAGACACGAATTAGTGCCTGTTGGTTGAAAATCGATTGAAGTTTGGTCGGGTAAATCGTTTAGCGAAAAAACAGAGCAGAGAAAAAAACAGAGCAATGATTGAGTTTTAACGCAATGGTTGAGTTTAACGCAATAATTGAGTTTTAACGCAAAGATTGAGTATGATTGAGTTTAAACGCAATTAAGTTTAAACGCAATGATTGAGTATTAACGCAATCATTGAGTATTCACACAATGGTTGAGTATTAACGCAATGATTGAGTATAAACGTAATGTTTGAGTATGTACGCATGGTTTGGCAACACTTGGGAGTCGTAAATGGAAGGTTGTGGATTCGGATCCCGGCGGAGCACAATAATATACCATTTGTATCTCGAATGTGCTCTTCGCTGAGTTTGAAAAATTCATAAACCTAAAGGTTTATGAATTTAATAAATTTTAATAACTTTAATAAATTAAAGACCGGTCACTGAAAGGTCCATCCAACCTTTACAACAACTGGGTCTTGCTTGAGAATTGGCGCTTTCTACAGCGACGACCAAACTCGCAGAGTGCTCTTGAGGTGTGATACACACAAAAACAGCGCTCACCAAATAAATCATCCTTATACATCCTTATATATTATTATTATTATTTTAGTATTAACGCAGTGGTTGAGTATTAACGCATTGGTTGAGTATTAACGCAGTGGTTGAGTATTAACGCAATGATTGAGTATTTACGCAATGGTTGAGTATTGTTTGAGTTTGTACGTTATATTTAATCCAAAGGTCATCTTTGAATCAAATGGTAGACAAGCTAAGCAAGAATTGGGGGAAGAACTATTTGCCTTGATTGAGGTTTTGCCACTGGTATTAATATGGATAAAGAAGCGAGAGGTTGTGAGTTTCATTTAATATTAAAATAATGAGAATTTTTAATTGCTGTACAGATACAAGATAGACCTTGATGATTTTATAAACCCACTGAATGAGATAGAATCAGTGAATCTTCAAGGAAACAAGGTACCTAGTAGCACTCAGCGTAAGTAATTGCTTAGCTAAGTGTCGAATCCGCCCAAGCAGAAATAGCTAACACTTTTGAAATATGTACAAAATATCTCCTTCCCACGCTGATCCTTCCTCATGAATAACTCAAAAACAACTATTTTTACATTAGGAAACTTTAAACTAAAATAATGGTTGGCTGGTCAATTCTTTTGACGCATGAATACCAGGGTGAGAAGCCTCATCCGCTGATCGTCTAGTTTGATAGCAAGCGATAAACATGGTGGAACACGTGTCAAGAAGTCAGAAGCAGACTAGATCAAGGTCGAAATGTCTTCGCTAAAATGAGTAAAGTACTGTTGTGCCGAGATTAACCTTGAACTCCGGAAGCGCATTTGGAGGTGTTATGTCTTCCCAATCGCTCCTATGGTATGGAGGGATGGACGCTCACACAGGCACTGGAGATACGAATTGAAGCGTTCGAGGTATGTCTGCCGAAAAATGCTTCGGATCTTTTGGCGTGATTGGGTCACCAAAGGTTGTTATGAGGCTATAAGATTAGTTCACTTCGCCAATATCACCCCTTTTTCAGGGAAGGACACAAAAATTGAAGGGCGTTGAGAGATCTGAAACGCTATTCTGCTAAATTCCTTACACTTTGGATAGCAATCCAAGTTGGAACTTGCTAGTGCTTGCGAAAGAACTCCATAGATAAAAAAAATCACAGTACACCTTATTTTTGGACATGAATTGCTCTTCCATCGCCTTAAGGTCGTAAGGAATTTAGCAGAATAGCGCTTCTGGGTTTCTTTTTTGCTTGCTTTTGTTACACATTATGCAACATGTGCTATCGCGAACGCGTGTCTGCTTGTGGGAATACATTAATTATGACTCATATTATATGAATATTAAATATTAAGATATCTTTGCAACTTAGATTATAGATCCTAACGTTGTTTGTCATCGTCACGCTCTTGTGTCTTGATCATCACTTTCACTTTTCTAAATGTCAAACATAATCAACAATTATGCAAGTACGCGCCCAAAGTAAATACTGAAGACATAATCAATGTTATGGAGTGGCATCTTCATTTTTCTCTTGCGTTCGGTCGATAACTCAGTTGGTAGAGTGCTTGCAAAACTGAGAATTTTTGTAAATTGTTAAAAAGGCGTTAAAAAATTTGAACAGGAACAGTTCACGGGAGTTTTTTTAACCCATGCGAGTTGCAATTACGAGTTGCGAGTTGGACAATGGGGGATTTTTGGAGGGTTGTATTAGGCCATGCGCTTTCCTTTCAAACATCATTCCATAAGTAGACACATTTGAAAACAACAAATTTGTGAAGAAACACGGTCAAGTTGCTAGGGCAAGTCTTACTTGTATTTTTTTACTGCTTGCTAAGAACCTAAGCTACAAAAACTGTGACATTTGCCCGTCGAAAACAATTTTTTGTACATCCACGCAAAAAAGTTCTTAGACGATTGATATGCAAGATTTGACAACGGGAGAAGATAGGAAGAAGATAAAATTTCATTAAAAGTAAATAAATAATACGTTGATAAATTATAGTTTAAAAATCGACGTTTTAGACAAGCGGACAATTATTGGCATGGCACTCTAAGAGTTTTTGAATCTCACGCAAATTTCAATCGATACGGGATACCTAACTATGGCCAAGGTCCAACAGATGTCATTTGTTGATCATAAATTCATAATTAATATGATGAAATAAAAATTAAATAATGAATTCTTCATTGAAAATGTTAATACCTGTTTCTTACCAGGCAAATATAGGTTAATGAACTGCATTCATCTTCAAGAATTTATAAAAAAAAAAATCTGAGTATTCCCGTTCCGCACTTATTTTGAACTTTATTTTTGTCAGCACGGTCCAGTCAGATAACATGCTTGCATTCCATGTCGACATCTCGGATTAGATTTTTTTTTAGAAATTTGTTAGAAATTCAGAAATTTTCCGTTTCGGTGTTTATTTCAAACCCAATATAAAATACCACTAAGGTTTATTCAGCCTTCACAAGAAATAAATACCAGCCCTGTCGGGAGCTGAAAAACTCCCACTTCAACTGAAGTGATTGACGTTAGACAGGCCCCCTTACTTGTAGAAATAAATAAGTTCCACTCGCCACATGCGACACATTCGGAGCGGCTAGAAATAACGTTATATGCGTAGCTTAGTTGCGTTTTTTGCGTGAGCGGTAAAACTGAATAAGTGGCATATGAACTATGAGCCAACATGGCTTTCTCAGATAAATCCACATTTTTCCCTATTTTCTAAAAGACAAAACACTACAACGCAACAATGAGAAAGTTTAGGAGAGCTTCCTTATAATTTAGTGAGAAGTTACACCTAATAAAATGTTTTATCCACGAATTCTTAAATCAGTGAACCATTACCTATGATATCGCTTTATTCCCTCGACCAACGGGTCGAGGGAATAAGGCGTCAGTGCTCGAATTTGCGTTTTTGGCACTGACGCTGGTTCGAGCCCCACCTGCGTCATTTTCTATCGACAATTACTTAGGCCCTGGTTCAACAGATGTCACTGGATAGTTATTTATTAATAATTCATCAAAAATATTAAACACTGAATTATTAATTGATAACATTAGGGCCTGTTGCACCAAACTCCAGTCAGACAAAAATCAAAATTAACTGTGATTTCTCCCATCACATCAAAAAATTGGTTGCATATACGTAGATCAACTGATGTACATCATCTTCCCTGTTTAAATTTTATAATATTATCCACTTCCGAGAAATATTTAACCGAGTTCCTTACCAGAATTAAGCAATCAAATTTGATGTGTCAATCAAATATTGATTGGAGGTTGGTGAAACAGACCCTTAATACCTGTGTCTTGCCAGTCATTTTTTTTTAAATAGATTTGTGAAGAGGAATGCAATTCACCAATCTATTTTGCCTGGCCAGTTGTCTTCATGCGAAAGCAGAAGCTTGTATGCATGCAATGGCATCTCTTGAACCAGGGTCAAAGTTATGGTCAAATGGGCCAGACGTGATTCGAACCAACGTATTCTGTTTCAAATACGCTAGTCAAACATGCGCCTTTACCCCTCGGCCATAACACCGACTACGTTGTTGATTTTCATTCCTCCTCACAAATCTACTTCCAAAAAAAAACAAAACTTACTTAATTGTACATTGCAGCTTTCACGACCGGTACTTGTTGAACTAACAATTACTTTTTTCGGGCTATGTAGCCGTGGTCTGGTTGATTTATTCCTGACAGTTTTACCCATTGCTCCGATGGGCATTATCAGCGGTTGGCTAGTCGCTGTGATCTTCTTACTATTACTTACTATGATAATGCCCATCGGAGCAATGGGCGAAGCTGTCCGGAATAAATCAACCAGACCACGGCTACATAGCCCGAAAAAAGTAATTGTTAGATCAAAAACAAAACTGTCTGCCCAAACCACTTCAACACGAAACATTAAAAGAAAAGCAATGATGTTATTTACCGTTGACAGCGTACAGGAGCACAAACGTCCCCAGCGCGCGCACGCACACTCGTAAGTTGATCATTTCAGCGCTAGGGTTGGGTTCCCGATGTGATGTGGTGTATGTGTGAACTAGAGGTCAGTGGGTGTGGGGCAGAGCACCTCGCGCAGCGATCAGTTCAGACGTACTGAACATCCATGTCCCACACGCAGAGCATCTTCCTAGCGTTATTGTGCAAGGACATCAGGTGTGGCGACTTCACTATTGCTCATATTGCTCGTCCCCTCCAGTGCTTGTTTGGCTTATCTGCCATTTGATTACTTTCGAGATCGAATTAAAAGACTTCCTAGTTTCATCGATATTAATTGTTGACTCTTTTTTTAAATAAACCCTGTGCTAGATTCATGAGACTCCAGCATTGCTATTCTTAGACATTTGAGTCGTCCGTTGAGCCCACGTTTTGACAAACTAATGATGCATTTGTACAAAGACCTGTCAATCCAAGATGGCCGCAAGTGAACAGCTGATTAGTCTTCATACAAATATTACCAAAATTTGGTAAATAAGAATGACAGTGGTGATGAGACTTTCAACCCAGGCATCATTAATTTGTCAAAGCGTGGGCTCAACGGACGACCAAAATGACTACGAATAGCACTGTAGGGGTCTATGACGCTTGTTGTGGTGCTACGGAGGTGTTTACCAGATAGTTTGTCGCTACAAAGCGCCAATACTCAAGCAAGATCCAGTTGCTGTAAAGCTTTTTTCCAATAGAGAGGGGAAAAGCTTCAAGAGGTTCCTGCCATTGTTTCCGCCGCCAGGATATGAGAGATTTTTACTTACTAAAAACCCCCCTCGTCTTGACGGCAAGGGCCGCGCCGCGCCGCGGGACTGTTTCCCGTTTTTTGGTCAAAATCCGGTTTGAACGCCTTAGTGTTTGATTGTAAAAATATGTAAACAATACCATCCCCTAAAAGATTAAATTGCCTGTAAAACTGTATGGGTATGAACTATTTTATCGTGAAAGGTTTTAACAGAATAGCGGTTAATCTTGTGGTAACAGATTTTGCGTGATATTATGATGATAATATGAAATCATCATAATATTACGCATATACTCGTGCTAGATAGGTAGGTACTTATATACAACCATCAAAATACGTCACGAAAGTTAAACCGCTATAACATACAATCCTTTCTCAATAAAATAGTAAATATTCATACAATTTTAAAGGAAATTTAATCTTCTAGGTGATGGTATTTTTTATAAATTTTTAAAATAAAATACTAAGGCATTCAAACCGAATTTTGAACCAAAAACGGGAACTGCCGTAAAGTTTTTTGGAAAATGCTCTGAAACTACAGCAGATAGCAAGAATATGTAAGAGATTATTATTGTATAAAAATTGATTTTCTTATATTTTACGTACAAAAATATCATATTTTCTTTTTTTTTTGAGTTATAAAATATATTGTAAAAAATAACATTTTACCCCCCTTTCTCCTGAACAAGAAGGGTTGGAAATACAAATTTGTAGTATGTTTATCCTCTTATTACAAGTAATGTATGTAGTATCATATTTTTTTACTTTATTTCCATGGTTCATACAACTAACTTCAAAAGATCGTTTTTTATAATTTACAAAAAAATGGCCGCATTCAAAACGCTCCAGGTTTGGAATATTTTTTTTATGCAAAAAGCAGGTAATTAATATGGAGCATTAGTTTTTACTAGTCTCTGCCTGGTAGTCGATGAGGTAGTTTGCACCATTTTTTGGGCCTCTTTGAAGAGGCCGCATCCAAAACGCTCCAGGAAAGGAAAAGGCAGATCTGTGAAAAAATCATGTACTCGATGCAAACTACCAGCCTGACCATGTCTCTGCCTGGTAGTCGATGAGGTAAGGTTTCATACGTCTAGCTCTTAGACTATAGGATTTCACAGGATTATCTGCCATTTGATTCGAAGATCACCTTTCAATGAAATTGTCATCTAGAATCACATTCTACATAATCTGAGCTAGGAAAACAACGATAATGTGAGAGTTGTTTTAAATATTTTCAAAATCAATTTCCAGTTTTCATGAGACATATTACTCCAGTACATATACAAACATTGCTCGTATGAAATTACCTCTGATGGACATACGACAAACATGCACTAAGGGGACGATCTGTCTACCACCAATACTACCTGTTATATTCAAGAATGACGCTGTGAGAACTCGAAATGCCAAATATTTTTTATTTTTCTTTTTCGTTTTATGTCCTGTCCAATCGCCCTGAGAAAAACAGAGGACTTCAGTTAGTTCACTTTCACCACCCCAGTTTCAGGGAAGGTCAGCAAGAGTTGCAGGACTTACATTCATTTGAGTATTGTAGGGCCCACGTGCGGCATGTGTAAGCGCGAACGTGTCTGCTTTTGGGAATGCATGTAATATGAATCATAAATGTAACATATCCTTGCAACTCAGATTATAGATTATTCTAATAGAAGTTTAAATGTGCTCCTTGGAAGAATTCTTGGAATTTTCTAAAAAGGCAGTACAGTCGATAGCTCAGTTGGTAGAATGCTTGCGTTCCATGCCGGAAGACAAGAGTTCGAATCCCAACGAGGGTGACAGAAATGAATTCCTGTATCGTTGTTTATTTCAAAGTCAAAAAAAATACCGGCAATGTTCACTCATCCTTCACAATAAATGAGACCTACTAGCTCTCTCGGTAGCTGAGAAATCGCCAATTCAACTGAAGTGGCTGGCATAAGGCCGACCCCGTTCCATATAAAAATGTTTCACTCGTCATATGCGACCCCTTCGAGTGCGACGCAGCAAGAAGCTACACCATAATATGTTTTTTACGAAGTCTAAAAACCTTTGTACCTTTTTTTCTACATACTCGTAAGTGGAATGGGGAAGTGGATTCCCAAGTCAAATAACTGATACCTCAAATTCAACGAAATGCCAAAATAATTTTCGAATAAGTAATAAACTAAATTTTCAAGATCAAATTCGTGCCCAGTGATCAACAGGCCACTGGTAAAATACAAAACATGAAAGCCTTCCGGATCTCGTGCAAATGCCAGGCACAGTTTTACTTGAACAGACAAAAATACTAGCTGATATAATAATATGTATGCTCGATCAACATTTTTTACATAATTTCATATGCCAAGTTTTAACCTTTAACTAAGAAGTTTATATTATTTAAAAGCGACCCATCCTAGAGTCCGGTGACGCTTTAAAAACGCACGCAATTGACAAATTGTTTTTTAATTATTTTGAGTAAGACCGTGTTCTATTCTCAGCTTTTCTATCTGCCGACGTTTCGCTTTCACTAGCAGAAAGCAGCTAAAGAAACGTCGGCATCTATAGAAAAGCTGAGAAAAGAACATGGCCTAACATGAAACAATCCATAAATAATTTGTCATCTATAGATACCGTCGACCATGAAAATAAAAGTTGAACATCTTCATTGGTGAGGCTTATTTAAGTTTTTTTTATGTGAAAGCACTCGGCACTTCTTCTTCTTCCTTAACTCTTGGTGAGTCCACTCCTGGACGTAAGGCTCCTCTAATCTTCTACGTGTCTTTCAATCAGCTGCTGTTGTTTTTTTTTTAATTCAAGATTTCGTTTCATAGCTGGAGGGAGTTTCTTATAAGTTACCACGTTTGCCAGACGGCTTGTAGGATCCTATCATCTCCTATTCTACGAATCGATACGGATAACAGCATAAGGAAGGCGCTGTTATGATTTTAAGGCCTACAAACTCCTAAAATAAATGGGAATTATTTTGCTTTTCTTCAACTAAATAGGTGCCTCTAAACGTACTTCTAAAAGTTTATCAATTCGGCTAACATCACATTGAACTATTAAAAGTGACGTTTTACAAGATGGCGACGTTATTTCTGATTTTCACCACGTTCAGTTTGAGCCGTGTCGATGTGTACCAATATTGTTTCCGTTGTTTTGCCCATCTTAGATACTATTTCTTCCATGCCATTTTCGAATTAACTGAACGTAGTTTCAACACTTGGCCATGCTCCCAGCAGGCGAGCACCAGGCGGCCGTGACAGCGCCGTGATGCGCTAACCGAATATTTTACATAATCTGACTTTTTACCTTTTACCTGCTGGACACACTACACTACACACACGACAACACACACAGATATATTACAATATGTGCGGAGGCAGACGAGAGTGATTCATTCATGAGGAAAAATAATACCTGGTCGTGTCTGTGCAGACTTGAAAACATCGTAGAATTTAAAAAAAAAACCCTCAAGGGCTCTCGTGTACCCTTAGTACGAGTTGCAAAACATGAGTAAAGTAAACTTTACGTGATTTTTCACAAAATCTGCCGCTTTTTTAATTCTTACACTTTATGGTCTTAAAAGAGTTACAGTGATGATGAAAATCAAGTTCAAACAAACAAAAACGGCAGATTTTGAGGAAAACCACTCTTTAATACTTTCCGTAAACTTTACTTTACTCAAGTTTTGCAACTCGTACTCAGGGTACTGTAACCAAACTGGGCCGCCTGGTCAGAGACGGCAAGATTTCCAAGCTCGAGGAAATGTATCTGTTCTCTCTTCCCACAAAGAGTTGGAAGTTCGGCCGACCACCATTACTGTTAACTTTTGCCGACGATACCCCTGTTTCCAGGGCATGTTATAAGTGGGACACTTAAGAAGGCCAACAAATCCAGGAGCATCATTTTTCGACATATTTCAACTGATTTTTTTATTTAAATTTATAAGAGTTGCGTGCATGCCAAACTTCATTCTCTCTTCCGGATGGGACTGTAAGCCGAGCGAAGGATCCGTTGACACTATGACTATCGTCTTTTAAAGGCAATTCAAGGGTGCTTATTTCAAAAACCCAAAATAAAATACAGGCAAGGTTTACTCAGCCTTCACAAGAAATAGCTGGGAAACCCCCACTTCAACTGAAGTGGTTGGCGTAAGGCCGTCTCCCGTACCTGTAAAAAAGTAGGTTACTCACCACATGTGAAACCCTTCAGGGCTAACTCGGCTAGAAGTTACACTATATGTGCAGCTTAGTTGCGAGATGTTATTTTTATCCGGTTAGCAGCATCACCCTGCTTTGAGCAAAGAGTGCACTGTTTACCAACCATCTCACGATTTCACGTAGTTCAGCCAAGCAAGATTTCCATGTAAATCTGCATCATCGTCATAAGCTCAATAGCCCTGGATGGGCCTTTGTTGAATCCAGGATTCTCCTCCACTCTCACCTGTACACCGCCTTTACCTCCAGCTATGTATGTCTGCATCATCGTCATAAGCTCAATAGCCCTGGATGGGCCTTTGTTGAATCCAGGATTCTCCTCCACTCTCACCTGTACACCGCCTTTACCTCCAGCTATGTATGTCTGCATCATCGTCATAAGCTCAATAGCCCTGGATGGGCCTTTGTTGAATCCAGGATTCTCCTCCACTCTCACCTGTACACCGCCTTTACCTCCAGCTATGTATGTCTGCATCATCGTCATAAGCTCAATAGCCCTGGATGGGCCTTTGTTGAATCCAGGATTCTCCTCCACTCTCACCTGTACACCGCCTTTACCTCCAGCTATGTATGTCTGCATCATCGTCATAAGCTCAATAGCCCTGGATGGGCCTTTGTTGAATCCAGGATTCTCCTCCACTCTCACCTGTACACCGCCTTTACCTCCAGCTATGTATGTCTGCATCATCGTCATAAGCTCAATAGCCCTGGATGGGCCTTTGTTGAATCCAGGATTCTCCTCCACTCTCACCTGTACACCGCCTTTACCTCCAGCTATGTATGTCTGCATCATCGTCATAAGCTCAATAGCCCTGGATGGGCCTTTGTTGAATCCAGGATTCTCCTCCACTCTCACCTGTACACCGCCTTTACCTCCAGCTATGTATGTCTGCATCATCGTCATAAGCTCAATAGCCCTGGATGGGCCTTTGTTGAATCCAGGATTCTCCTCCACTCTCACCTGTACACCGCCTTTACCTCCAGCTATGTATGTCTGCATCATCGTCATAAGCTCAATAGCCCTGGATGGGCCTTTGTTGAATCCAGGATTCTCCTCCACTCTCACCTGTACACCGCCTTTACCTCCAGCTATGTATGTCTGCATCATCGTCATAATCTCAATAGCCCTGGATGGGCCTTTGTTGAATCCAGGATTCTCCTCCACTCTCACCTGTACACCGCCTTTACCTCCAGCTATGTATGTCTGCATCATCGTCATAAGCTCAATAGCCCTGGATGGGCCTTTGTTGAATCCAGGATTCTCCTCCACTCTCACCTGTACACCGCCTTTACCTCCAGCTATGTATGTCTGCATCATCGTCATAAGCTCAATAGCCCTGGATGGGCCTTTGTTGAATCCAGGATTCTCCTCCACTCTCACCTGTACACCGCCCTTACACTCCAGCTATGTATGTCTGCCTTGGCTGCATCTGCGTTGACACTGTTCATCCATCACAGTTTTGGCCTCCCTGGCGAGGAGGTCTCGATAGATCTTGTTACCATATCTATTTGAAAATAGGTCGAAATAAAACATGGCGGCGTACCAACAGCTGATCCACTTTACATTGAACAACGATCAGCTGTTCAGGTACCGCCATGTTTTATTTCGTCATATCCACAAATAGGTTTGGTAATATCTACCGACGTCCGTTGACACTTCCATCCCTGGTCTTTTTCAGCCTCGTGGTGATGAGAGTGTTAGGCGTTTAATGGATTAGCGTCGTCCATTCTAATTATGTGAACTGATCACATCGGGCTCCTTGTAGATGTCTAATCTAATCTAAGTTGCAAAGATATATGTTACATTGGAGATTCACATTACATGCATTTTCACAGCCAGACATGTACAAGTTCGCATTTCCACATGCCGCATGTGAACCTACAACATAAAAACCAAATCTCAAATGGACATACACCCTGCAACTCTTGCCGTCCTTTCCTGAAACCGGGGTGACATTGGCAAAAGTGAACCATTTTTACAGCACACCCGTGTCAGCCGCATACCAACCTATAAGTCAAGGAACATACACGACAAATTACATTTTAAATTGTTTTAATTTACATGTCATAGAGCTTTTTGTTGTACCGACGATGCCAACTATTCAACTATTGTTATCTCTCAAGATGAATCCTCCTTTCGAATGTTGCAATCGAGATGAGTTTGAGAGGTGTAAGCCAATCTCCTGTATCTTATCCTGGATCTTTCCTGCCTTTGAGTTGAGCCAAATAAGACTGCAATGTAAGTATTAAAAATGCACAAGGTTATATTATGATATTTAATATTGAATAAGGCACAGACAGGTTTTTTTACATTTTTTGTAACTTTGTATGTTTACAACATTTTGTATGTAAAAAAATAATACTTAGGTACATTCATTTCAATACACATTTTATCTGGTCAAATTTTTCACTATTTATGTTAAAGAGAGTAAACAGAATGTGCACAGAGGTGATCACAGGATAATTTTATAATAAAACTTTGGGGCTGTCCATATATTACGTCATTCGCATTCAGGGGGGGGGAGTCTGGTCTGCGGATGATGGCAAATGATTTACGAGTACCAAAAGTGACGTCGTTCTTGTAAATACCAATTTCTACAAAATATACTAACTGTTATGTAAGTAATATAACATTATTAATTATTAAGCTCATCCATTATTACAGCAAGAGGGGGGGAGGGGGTCATTCGATAATGACTATAGGATGATTGTAGGGGGGGGGGGGGTCGAAAATCGGCCAAAATCGATGACGTAATTTATGGACGGCCCCTTTGTTAATTTGATGTTTTATTAAAACATTATCTGGACAAGGGAATTGATAAAGTAATAAAATGAAAACACGTCTATTTTCTTGTATTCTTAAGTGCCTTGTTGTGAATTCACTGAAAGAGCACTGCAGAGCCATAGCATTTTTTGAACGGAAACTCTTTTAAATTTGACTTATAAACATTTGCACTCACCACAGCCCTCAGCTTGTGCAATAAGGCATTCGAAAACAGGGAGCCAGCAACAAAAAGCATGATCCAAATAATTGTTAGGGTCCGGTCGACAGCTCAGTTGCTAGAGTGCTTGCATTCTGTACAGAGAGTTCAGATCAGGAGAGTGTTGGCGTGATTTACTTACCTGAAATGGTTGGCGTAAGGCAGGCTCCTTATGTGTAAAAATTAAAAGGTCCTGCTCACCATAGACTCGACTCCTTAGGGAGAACGCAGCAAGAAGTTACATCATACATGTAGCTAAGTTGCGTTGCACTGTACTTGCAAATTATCACACACAGCAACTTTTTATGCATTGACCCTGAAGGGGTAGCATTTGGCACGTGGAATCTATTTATTTCTACCGATAATAGGGCTGTTTCTCATTTCTTGTGAAGGCTGAGTAAACCTTGCCGGTATTTTACCACAGTATAATTAAACTTAAGATTTTATATTGCCGCAATCACATCTCTGCACATTTTTTTACTTTTATTTAGATTATAAAACCAAACTACAGGTGATTTACTGAGAGAAGGAATTGAATACAAGTAATTAGTACACATACTTATATGTAAGTACCTAAATGCAACAGCTGACTATTCTTTTATTAAATTAAATTAAAAATATAATATTTACTTTTCAAATACATAAACAGTCTGCGCTTTGGCCAAGCGGGTCAAGACGGTAACTTTGAGTAGAATGTTTGAATTAAAACAACACTGTTAAATTTGTGATAACTTTGACCCTGGTTCAAAACATGTTATTTTTCATTCCAAAAAACGCAACTAAACTACACATATCATTTCTGAAATCATTTCTGACACCTTCGGTGGGATTGGAAGGAGAAAAGGAATGCAAGAACTCTGCCAACTGAGCTATTGACAAGGCAATAAAATTATCAATTGATGATGTTTATGCCTGTTTTATTTTTATTGATTTAAAATTATTGAACTAGGCACAATTTCCAAATATAATAAAAAATTTAAAGGCAAACTAATGTATTGTAATTGTTTGCTATGGACCCTAGATCCCTAGTCACATAGACTTGTGACGTTTGCCCGATGAAAAAAAAAGATGATGTTAGCTCATTGTTGGAGCTTATGTCTAACAGACCAGAAGGGCATCAATCCGGCACTGTTATATTTAAAACATACGCCAGGACTACCACCTTCCCCGCTCAGCAAGAGCGCCAACTTGTTTATTTATGTCCGAGTTGCTTAGTCTATGATTATTTTGCAACTTAGACCATACACCTTTATGTATTGAAGAGTAAATGTCATATTTTTTTACCTATAAAAATAATGGAATCCTACTTAGTCACTACATACAATAATCATTATATTTGTATCATTAAAAAATATACATCAACTTCTTTCATTAAATTATAGTGTCTTTGCATTTTGAGGTTATCATTATTTAAAAAAATGTATTTCATTTATTCATAAGAATTAAGGCGTCTATATTTTAAACATTTATATTAAAATGAGAAATAACTGAAAAAAGAGTCTAGTGTGAATCGTAGAAGTCAATTTCTCATTCCCCTCCTTATCTCCCCATAACCAAACAGTTGTTGGTAAAAGCAACTAACCATGAGTATCTGGCCAAGGCACCCTCTTGTCCTGCAGGTGAAAATTGGCTCCGAAAGCCGATGAACCAATTCATAAGATGACTTAGGATCAGGCAGGCTATGGGAAACCACCTGATTAAAAGTTTTCCCACAAGAAGTCTAAATAGATGCATTTTAAAAAAGCCCCAATGATCACCAATCTTTGATAGAAGTGGCATTGAAAGAATATTAACACCCTACTTCTTCTTCTTTTAGATCAGCTCTGTGAAAGGAAACTGTAACTGCTAGACAGCGCATCCTCAAGGTGGCGGATAATGGAACGCTCACCAGGCTTGTCTGGAGGGTAGGGATGAAATAATATAGTCACCAGGGATCAACAGGTAGTCACCAGGGACCAACAAGTAGTCACCAGGGACCAACAAGTAGTCACCAGGGACCAACAAGTAGTCACCAGGGACCAACAAGTAGTCACCAGGGACCAACAAGTAGTCACCAGGGACCAACAAGTAGTCACCAGGGACCAACAAGTAGTCACCAGGGACCAACAAGTAGTCACCAGGGACCAACAAGTAGTCACCAGGGACCAACAAGTAGTCACCAGGGACCAACAAGTAGTCACCAATCCATCTCGAAAACATGGTGACTCTTTTCCAACTCACTCCAAGTGAAAATTCAAATGTCGAATTTAAAAAAATGCTGAACACAGCAGTGAATCCAATGGCATGGCAACGAGGAGGCCTGCGTCCAGGACTGGACTGAGAAAGGCTGAGGAAGAAGAAGAAGAAGATAGATCAGCTGCTTAAAAATGTATCTGATTAGGGTTTGTCAGAAGATGCTCTAAGAAGGGATGGAGATAAAAAGTTCTGAGATTGACGGCCAAGAAAACAGAATATTGTGGAGGCAAAATCGTGAAATAACACAAGGAAAAACAGTAATAATAAGAAGGATGCTGTGTGCCTAGGTGTATTAAGGGTGACTGGGAGTCCAAATTGTGATTTTGTAGTAGAATAAAAATATCTACATCTATGGTCAGAAATTACAAGTTAAAAGTTTTGACTTTCGATTCATAGATGGCACTATTTTAACAAATAGGGGAAAATAATAAATTTAATTAATATTAGAACAAAAATATGGAAAGTCTCAAGAACTAATTAATATATTAAAATTTACATTTCAGTTTGACATTGTATTGCGATTTTACACAAACATTTAAATGAAAATAAATAATAAAACACAGAGATTAAAAAAAAATTCAACAACTTGTAATAATAAATGAGTTTTAATTTCTTTTAAATCTGCTCAAAAAGATGCTCTGCTTTAAAATTAATTAACAATTACCCAATTACATTTGTCTTTAAGTTATCAACAAGATTGTTTGTATTGACACCTTTATTTTTATTTATAATACACTGGTCGAAGTAACCGCCTTGATTTGATAGGCCATAGCGTCGACCAAAGGAATTCAAAAGCCTAAACGTAAACTGGTCTCATTTAAAATGCTTGCGTAGAAACGAATTTATGACAGAAAGGAAGAAATATCCAATCTCTATACATTTTCACATAGAAAGCTATTCCACTTTTTTTTATACATATAATTCTATACATGATTATTATACATCAGTATGAAAAATACATTTCATTTACAACTAGAGGAAAATTTACAATATCAACTTATTTATATTATTTTTTAAATAGATACACAGACATTGAGGCACATTTTTTAATATATATATGTTTAGGTACAGATTTACTTAAATCATTGTCTTCAGGAAGAGCAAAACTTTGCGTTAACTCCCCTTGATTGCGTTGATACAAAAATATATGATAGATATAACAGCACCCCTGGTGAAGGATTTAGTTTTCACACATTTTTCATATTTCCTCGATCCAAGGGAGATTCCACAATGTTTTATACTTGAGGTACTGTTTCCAAAGTGAAATTATTGACCTTTAGAAATTATGCTAATAAAGGTTGGAACATTTATGAACTTTTTTTTTTAAATAGATTTGTGAAGAGGAATGCAATTCACCAACCAATTCTGCCTGGCCAGAAACAGGTATTAATATCATCAATTAATAATTAATTATTGTTTATTTTATTGAATTATTGATTGATAATTACCCAATGACATCTGTTGAACCAGGGTCAAAGTTATGGTCAAATGACCCAAGCGGGGATCGAACCAACGTTATTCTATTCCACGCACGCTAGAAAGATTAGCCCACTTGGCCCCTCGGCCATAACACCGACCAATAACAATAATAACAAAGTATTTGTACGCCTTTTCCCTAGCAACCCAGCTGGTGAGGACACTATATTGTCTATTCCAATTCAAATGCGGACCTCATTCAGGTCTTGGAAAAATTTAAATTTGAAAATATAGGATTTTGAGTTTCAAAAAACGCATACTGCAAACCAGAGAGCAAAACACATAATATTATTATTAAATTTTCTGGGTTGCTCTTTTCATGCTCGTTTCTGGGTTAATTTTTTTCTACCTTTACAAAGACTGACCACAAAGTTTTATCCAGCTTTACAGCAACTGGGTTTGGCTTGTAAAATTTGTCCTTCCTATAGCAATACTCCCCAGACCTGGCCCATTGTGACTTTTTCCTGTTCCCAAAACTGAAGAGGCCCATGAAAAGGCAACGCTACGCCACGATTTAGGAGATAAAGACGGCATCGAAGGAGGAGTTGAAGAAGACAACAAACAAATATATTTTTAAGTGCTTTGAGGATTGGAATAAATGTTTTATATCCGAGTGGAATCACTTAGAAGGGGACAAAATAGATATTCATAAATAAATAAATACTTTTTGAAAAAATACAAGTTTTGCCATACTTTTTAACAGGCCTCCTATGTATTTTTTTGCTTCTTCCTGTACAACGACTAATATATTATAATCACAAACTTCAAATATTAGTTGGGTTCAAAATGTGTATCTGTTTTCAAATTAAAAAAAAAAACAAAACAATATTTCATATTTTTTCCAATGCTGACATCTATTGAAAAATTATAAAAGTTTTACTTATCAAAATAACATGCATTTGGAATGCTTTAGAATTTAAACAAAACAAAAAACACAAAAATAGTTATAAGAATTGTGAGGAGTTCGAGTGATAAAACTAATTCCCGGCACAACTCCAATAAAAACCAACAATTGCCACGTTTATCCACAGTTTGAGTGATGTGTCACATTGACAGATGAGCGGCAACCTAACCTAAACACAACATAACCTAACTTTTTGAAAGTCAAATATGCAATGGCAGAATGTGCTAAGTACACTTAATACAAAAAAACTCAACAATAAATAAATAATTACACATTACACATCCAATATTCATTTAAAAAAGACACCTACTTAAAATACATTTTATTCATAATGTTTTTTAACATTTTTTTTTTCTAAGACAATATCAGTCGATTTTTATAACTTTTTTTTTAATTACCCATTTACCAAATTTTTCAAAATATTCTTTACAATTTTGTCATTTTTATAAAACTCACTGATTCATGAGTTAATTTTACAATCCCCAAAATTTATCAAACTGGAGTCATTTAGAACCAAAAGCATCAAACTAGGATTTTTATCAAAAATTAGATAAATAGTCCTACATTTTGCCTTGATTTCATAGGACTCATTTAGTCTTCCTGACATATGAGTCTATAGAAGCAAAGGCGGCAATCCAGGATTTATGTAAAATATGATGTGAACAATAGGAATGTTGAGAAAATGATTTCCTGGTTTCCATGTATTTATCACATTTAAAAAAAATCCTAAACTATCGCCTTTGGTGACGAATGACGTCACTCTCCGGGAGAAATTTGGAGTTAGTAACTTTTGTTTCCATTAGAGGACAGGAGAAGTTTTAAGAGTTGTAAAATGTATACCCAGAGGAAAGAAGACTGCTGAAGACAGTCAAGTTGTGGTGCAAAGATGGAGCAAGGAAAGATGCCACACAGCTTCTCCAGAAGGAGAATAAAGCCACGTGAAGAATGAAGTCGCTCCATGAGAGAAGTTTGTAATTTGTAACTTTTTTCTGACTCCATTGAAGAACAGGAAGAGATTGCTGCGCAGCATTTGGGCTATGGGACCACTGCAGAGAACAGAGAATGGCGGAGCCTGTAGCTACGCCCTGTATCATACAGCGCAGCCCTTCCTGGTGCCGTACAGCACCTTGAGCTCGGGGAAGATGATCCGCTTGATGAGCTGGTTGGTCTTGGCGGCCAGCTGTGCCCGCCTGTCGTCCCTGGTGAGGGTCTTGATGCCGGGCCGGTGCACCATGAAGGCGTTGTTCAGGATCATGAAATCGTAGTCCAACACGCACAGCGCGTAGCCCTGGACACACAAACACACACAAATAAGAACCACAATAACTTCTCAATTTTCTATGGCGCAATTTTCTTTTCCACCTAGGCGTAGAGACCTAGAGATCATATAGAGCAACAATCTTCTGGTGCAATAACAGAAATGCTTAAGAGGCTATCGTCCTAAAACGCCGATGAGTTTTGAGCGCTATGTATAAGTAATGTTATAGTATATTCTCCATGCTAAACAGCGCAATGAAAGTATACATTAAAGATTAAAGGTTCGAACACACAGTGTCGTGGCGCACAGGACAAGAAGTGATTATTTTTGCATTGTGTGTGACTACATTGTGTACTTAAAACTTTTCCCTCTGTCTGACAAGTGAGGGCCGTGAGACAGAGATACGTTTGTCCCTTTTTACTTTGACGTGATACAATAACTAAAAGCTTTGCACATTAAAATGGTTTGTCGTCATTTCTTTTGACTAATAATGTTACATTTCTTCAAATTATAATATATGTGTACAGATCTGGGATGGCGATATCTCTTTCACAAATTTCTATTGCACAGGGATGCTCCTCGATCACAGAAAAATAATTTACTACAAGAATTTCATATTTTCTACATTATTAGAAATCTTACGAATTATTTAATGTTGCCCTAAATGAATACAGCATGAGTTCTCAATATTTTTCGGGTGGCGACTTGTATCCAGTCGTTATTCCGCTAGGGGTGGCCAGTACCTCTGTAGATATATTTTCACTTTATTCATTTGTTCATATTATAACTGGTTGACTAAAACTTGCAGGTATGTTGATTTGAGGTTCGGTTTTGATTTGTAAGTACGCATCCAGCATTTATAGGCGCGAACTTACTCGTATTTGTTTGTAGGCATGCATTTTATATGAGTTTTGATTGTTAGTGCAGCTTTGCGGCTTACTGTTACTGTTACTGTATCCTGCCGCCGTTCCACTAGGGGTGGCCGGTACCTCCGCAGATGCGCCTCCACTTTTTATAGAAGTTGCGGCTTAGATTATAGATTATTACAGACTGCAACTGTAACTCTGTCACCATTCCGCTAGGGGGGGCCAGAGCCTCTGCAAAGTTGCCTCATTTTCAATATCGACAGACTTTGGTCGTTTTGAATATCGCTTATTTGGTAATAATAATAATATTCGGATGTTTATTTGGTGAGCGCTATTTTTGTGTGTATCACACCTCAAGAGCCCTCTGCAAGCTTGGTCGTCGCTGTAGAAAGCGCCAAATCACAAGCAAGACCCAGTTGTTGTAAAGTTGGATGGACCTTTCAGTGACCGGTCTTTGGTAAAGGTTTATGAATTTTTCAACTCAGCGAAGAACACATTCGAAATATAAATGGTATATTTTTTGTGCTCCACCGGGATCCGAATCCACAACCTTCCATTTACGAGTCCGAAGTGTTGCTACTACGGACTACGGACCGGTCCAAGATGCCAACGACACGCGGTGTACCTGAGCGGTAACCCATCCAAGTACTATCCGCGCCCAATGTTGCTTAACTTCGGTGATTTATGGGAACCGGTGCTTTCAACATGGTAACGTCGTTGACTTGATCTTTGATAATAATTCATCGTCTAAGTTACAAATATATAGGTATATTGCCATTTATGGCTTATTAATTTTTAATGCACGCCTTTTATATGCAGGCACATCTAAATTCACGCTTACACATGTTGAATGTGTACATACAAAAATTTTCGACTTTCTCTGAATCCACAGATCGAGGAATATAAATCTGAAACATTGCCAAAGAAAAAACATTTTTTACAGCGTGGGTGGTCAGCTACATCCCAACATATAACTAACTCAACTTAACTAAGCTACACCTATAGTGTAACTTTTTGCCGCGTTATTTTTCTAGCCAGACAAAATTGGTTGGTGAAGACCATTTTTATTCACAAATCTATTTAAAAAAAAAAATTACCCTAACTTCAAAACTACCGATATATATTTTTAAAACAAAGAACACAATAACTAATTTATGCTAAAGATTGCGGCAACCCTGACCACACATGACAGCTGCGCTCCACGAAATTCTTCGAAAAAAGCGACGTGCGCACACCTCCGCGTCTCTCAATCGAATGAAAAATTGTGTGCTCTGCAGTTGCTTTTGAAGGAATTTCGGTTTACCGTACAAAAGTTTGTATGGAAATTTTGAAGGGGTTATTTTAATTTTATTTTGTAAAATTCACATGCATTATTACGAAAAACAAATGCGGACAATTTTGAGTTTGATTAATAAACTTACTATTCATATATATTTTTTGTAAACTTTCATTCAACAAATTCAAGTTATTCATTGAACCCAGATAGCATTATTTTGTAAAATTTCATAAGTTTGTGTTCATTTTGACAGAATTCAAATAACTTTTACCATTTTTGGAAACGGTCAATCTGTAAATTATACATTTCTTTATTTTATTCTGACAGTAACAGATTAAAAAAAAAAAGTAAGCATAATGGACATTTAAAACCCAGAACACCGTTTTGGACGTATTCGCTCTATGGAGTCTTAAAGCATAGGAAACTGTTTTATCGTACATTCAATGACAATGCTGTGTCACATTTTCACTAAATTTAAAAAAGTTGGCTTAAACAAATGTCTCTAAATAGCTTCCTAGTAAAAATATTTAATTATTTGTTATAAATTAATTAAAAATAAGCTATAAATATTTAAAAATATAAATGGTACAACATTGTTTTAATTCACTTTATTTTTTTATTTTTGCTCGAATATTTTCGCCTAATGAGGCATCTTCATCATCCTAATGAGGTAACTATTCTGCTCCCGAAGATGCCTCATTAGGCGAAAATATTCGAGCAAAAATAAAAAAATAAAGTGAATTAAAACAATGTTGTACCATTTATATTTTTAAATATTTATAAAAATGGACTTTCACTGTGTTAACAGATTTACACTAAAAAATATTAAAAAAAAGCTAGTTTCGATTTTTAAATATGTTTTTATCCAGGTTGTTAGGATCATTGACAATTTATAAGCACGTAATTTTATCTGAATAAACATTTAGATTTGTTTTTTTTTTGCATGGAACCATGGAGGAAGTATTAAATGGAGGGGTCGTACATGTGATTTAGTACCAATCAACATGATGCACCATCTTGACACCATACATTGTTTATAATGCTGTCTCACTCACGACATATGAAATGCTTTTCTCATTTTCTATGTACGCAACATGTCTCTACTCCGTCTTCAATCTATTTACAAATCACCAAGGAAACACATAAAATCACTATGGTAACGGATTTGTTAGTAGTGTTGTTGCAAGTATGAAAGTATCTGATAAATTCCGAATTCAAAAATGTTCCCATCTCATTGTGTACAGCAGGGGTCGGCAACCTTTTGTTGCAAAAGGGCCAAATATTTTACGTGGGATTTAGTGCGGGCCGCACTTGGCGGATCTAACGATCAGCATTTCAGTACATGCTGACTACCCCCCCCCCCCCCCCCGCCACGTCATGTATCGTGAACATTAATAAATTGACTTACGAACTACAAATGAAATTCAATATTGATTCTACCCCCCATAATAAATCTCATATTGTAGAATCCCCGCCAATTCAATTTGGGAATCCCGCGATTCGGGGAAATCACGCGAATCGACACCGGCCTACATAGGGAAATCTACCCACAAATTCTACTCCCCCCTTTGGATAAGTTTGACCACCTTTCGAGTCTAAGATCCGCCCCTACGCTTGGAGCACATGTCCTTGCCTAAAATATTTTAGTTATAAAAATAAAACGCTTTTTTTTTCTATTAATTGTTGTATTTTTTTTTCACTCCATTGTGTATGTGTATGATATCGTCCGGCACATGCGTTGCGGCGAATATCTTGCGGGCCGCACCAAGACGCCTTAAGGGCCGCATGCGGCCCGCGGGCCGCAGGTTGCCGACCCATGGTGTACAGGATGATTTCCACAAGTATCTATTACCGCGAGCATAGAAGTTACATACTTGAAGCAGCAAGCACCTTTATATTTTAACATCACTAGTTCTAGAAATGGCTGTTACTTTCGCGAACAAAATATTTCGACAAACGAAAAATAAATTTTATCAACGTAATCATCTGGAATAGTGATTAAAGTGAAATATTATTCCATGTTCTACAACACATTTACTCTATTTTGTTGGCATGTTTAGAGAATACCCAGTTTGACATTTATATGGATTTTTTCCCAATGAGGTAGCACACCTGTTCACAGTTGGAAGGTTACCGATAGACTGAATTTGGATTTTTGTGTGATGAGTGGGGTAGCGTATTTCTAATTCTCAAAGGATTGATTTCTTAGCCCATTCAGTTCTATATATCCATGCATGGAACACATTATCGTGTTTTAAATTGATTTATATGGGAAAATTTGTTTCATTTGACAAGTGTTTCACACTACGAGGGAGACTCTGGAACAAATGATGCTTGTTATGTTATGAGAGGTTCCACTGTATTTATTAAATACATCTTCTTATCATTTTAACATTACCTTATTTATTTTACATATTACCTTTGTTGGTTCCACAAAAATGAATTTTCAGGTGTCTGCTACCTTTTCAAGAAAATTAGGAGTAAAGGCATTTCACAAGTCTTTTCCTATCAGGTGGCTTTGGGTGTTTGGAATTGGAATGGGAATTTTTTCCCATCTCTAAAGAGCCTCCAAGATCATTAGGATAAACCCCAAGACCGGTGTTTTCCCCATATTTGGAATTATCTCGGAATGGTAAATAAGTGATAGTCAGTTTGTATACCTGCGTCATCTTGTCACTCTTGCCCTCCCAGCTCAGTCTCTCGTCATACATGGGGTCTGCATTAGTCCCTATGTAGATGGGCTCCCAGTGGACAAACTGTCCCGTGCGCTTGCCAATGTGAAACACATCCAGCTCTGCAAACAATAAAGCAATGCATTCATTTCACAATCATTCAAAACATCAGACTCTTCTTCGATGGCCCTACAGCTCACATCTCCCCTTGGCCTCCACCAGCCTTCACCTCCAACTCCTCCTGTCTACCGCTGCGGCTTTCCAGTCTGTCACCTAAACTTCAGACTCAATATCAGTAAAAGGCGGGTTTGATTCCAAAGTGTATGATGATGTTTTTTGCAAGGGATTGAATGAGTCGTCTGTTTCCAAAGTCCTCTCTCTCCACACGTAACCCATTTGGAGACATCAACATTTTTAACGCTAGCGATGGTGGAATTTGGAATTAACCTTTTTTTTATTTTGTGGTTTTTAATAAAGATATAGCGAACAAGGGAATAAAAATAGATACACATATACATTAAGGGTACCTAATTGTTCCTTGACAAAAATATTAAAAAGGCATTTTTTCCTGTAAGTGGAGATGGCAGATTTTGGTAACTGGCGACTCAAATAACTTCTAACAGATACACCTCAGTTAGCCTATGAAGATGGACAATTAAAGTCCGACAGCGCTTAAGCAATTTAACTCAAAAATATGAAAATAAACTATGTGATACAATAATTTGAGGTTAGACGTCGTTTGCCTTTGAAATCAAGAAAAGTGAATGGCAACTTACGCTGTGTCTCATTCTCGTTGATCCACTCCTTGCTCTTGGGCACATTGTGGCAGCCTGCGCACACTTTTTTATGGAAGGGGATAGCAACACCTCGCCGCAGCATAGACACCAACTGAGTCTTGTTCAACGGAACCTGGAAATCATAGACATACACTTTTAACCCTTCAACTGCGGGTGACACAAATAGGCGTCAAGTGTAAACTTGCATACAGTGCGGCTGTCAATCATAGACATCATCGAACTTTGAACTTATCCCTGACATCAGATTCTGTGTTCAAGAATTCAAAAGTCTGCAAGTGGAAATATGCACCGCACTTATTCTTGAATAACTAATACATGTGACTGTTCACATAGTTTGAAGTGTCGTCAACCAATTAAGATAGGAAATTAATAAATGTGTTAAAAATTTGCTTGAAAAAGTATTCCGTACTGGGGCTCTTCATATAGCCAGAATATTCAAAAGCAAAAAGGTGAAAAGGTTGAAATAATAAAAATAGGATGATTTGTTGGTGCTACGGCCAAATAGATCTAGATGGTTTGATTAACTAGCGTTTTTTAAATAAAAACAATGCTCGTTGTTATAGTCCTTTGGACCCCTTGACGATAGCTTGGACCCTGGTTCAACAAATTTCATTGGGTAATTATAAATTAATAATTCATATTAAAACCAAATCATCTTACCGTTTGGTTGCTGTCCACTTCAAAGAGACTGAGAGTGAAGACCCTGGGATTGGGTCTATCTAGCGGTGGACCCGCCCGGGCTATGAAGTTGAGGAACCTTGCTGGTAAACCGGGACTCGGGTAAAGTTCCACGTCCGACGCAAGGACAAAGTGCGTGAGAGCAGCGCCGCGAGCAACGTTACGCCCCACGTTGACGGGGTACAGAAGCTTGCGCTGCACCTTGTATAAGGATGATGAGTTGGCGAGATACGGTGCGGGTAGAGAGCAGTTAAAGGGCTCTTTCAACAGCTTGTTGACGTTGGGTATCTGAAACATAACGGCAATATTTGTTAATGTATTCATCAATCCTTATAGAGAATTGTTTCTTAAATTTCAACAAGTCAACAAAGATACAGCAAGGGCGGACATACATAGCTGGCTCGCTAATCAGTTGGTAAAATCCTTGTTTACACAAGACACACAAGGGATTTAGGTTACCTGTTTGGGGATGTGCTTGGTACTGAAGAATACGTGGAAGGTGGCCCACTGCTTCACCAGGCCGGCCCCCTCCCCGCAGTCCCTCAGGTGCCTGATGGCGGCAGCCGTGGGGGCGAGGTCATTCCCAGGGGCGTGCACCGCAATGCTCAGCGGACTGTTCCATCTGGCAACACAACAAACAACTCATTACACCACTTATTTCTTAATCTCCTAGTATTCCTTAGCCCTTTAACTGCGGGTGACATGTATATATTTTTAATGAATAAATTATTATTATTATAGATGTCAACTGTAAACTTGCATACAGTGCAGTTGTAAATCATAGATGTCATCCAACTTTGAACTTATCCCTGACATCTGTGTTAAAGAATTCAAAAGTCTGCAAGTAAATGTGCTAAACCTTTGTGATTGTTGTTCTTGAATAACTAATAAAATATGTGACTGTGCACATAGTTTGTCCACAAGTTTTGTCAATCAATTAAGGTAGGAAACAATAAATGTTTTTAAAATGTGCTTGAAAAAGTATTCCATACTAGGGGTATTCGTATATGTAGCTAGAATATTCAGAAGCGAAAAGGTTAACAATCAGTAATGTGAGTAAATTTGGGCATCCCAAATATAAGTATTGCTGCTAAGTTCAGCACAGATTGAAGGCGATTGAACTGTTTTTTTTTTGGTTCACCTATGTTCAGTGTTGAGCAATAGTCAACCCAAGACACCACAAAAACATTAAACAGGTTCCTGACCGCCCCCAACAATAAACAACTCCTGATTGCTTTAACTAGTGAAGTTAAAAAAAAAACGAGGAGGATACCATAGTATTCAACTGCTCTCCCATTGAGCGGTTCCGATCCAGTATGACTCCTAAAAGTCTTACAGAATAGAACGGCCCAATCAGCTCTTCCCTAATGTTACTGGTTTGTAGTTTTCATTATTTTGCAAAGTTTTTGTAGATAATAAGCCAATAAAGCAAATCTCTAAATCTAAATACCTTGGCGTTGAAGTGTCTAGCCATAAATGTCAGACAAGGTCAGAAATGAGACAACCAAAGCTGCTGCAACAGCAGGATGTCTGAGTAGTCTCATGGAGTCAATGGAGGAGGAATAAACATGTGGAATAAATAGTAAAGTACGCATCTATAAAACATGTGTGAGAACAATCATGACTATCAGAGTGGAGACAAGAGCAGACACTTCACAAACCAGGAGCTTACTTAAAACATCTGTTATGAAAACGTCATTGCTGGAAAAAAAACTAAGAGACAGATTAAGGAACTCGGAAATCAGAAGCAAGTGCAACACTGAGGACATCGTCAGATGGAGTAGGAAGAGGAGACGGTTCTGGAGCAAGCATGAAAATAGGATAACTTAAGTGCAACAGCAAGCGAGATACCAGGCAACCAGTGTCTACCAATTCAAGCACCTAAAATATGGAAGAACAGCTGACCACCCATGCTGTAGAAAATGGTTCACTTTGCCAATGTCACTCCTGTTTCAGGGAAGGTCGGCAGGAGTTGCAGGGTGTATGTCCATTTAAGACTTGGTTTCTATTTTGTAGGTTCACATGCGGCATGCGCAAGCGCGAACTTGTATGTGTCTGCTTGTGAGAATGCATGTAGTGTGAATCCTCAATGTTACATATCTTTGCAACTTAGATTAGATTAGATTAAATTAGACAGCAGGGCTTCTGCATCACAAAAAGGAGCTCCGTAATAAACAGATCTTTTATCTACTATAAGAAAAATAAGTGTTTTGATGCTTTGTCGAGAATCAAACCCCCGACCTTGCAATACGAGTCCGTAGCGTTAACCACTGGACTACAGACAATGACATCTTTAATCTCAAGTCTAAGTTCAGTGAAAGGACATTGAGCTAACGACCAAACAACTTATTGAGAAAGATTCAAGTGTTGGTTCAAGTGTATTAAGAAGTGTTGAACGATGTGCAAATAGCGTGCACATGTAAACAATACGTCAACGCGTTTTCTCAGTTTAACAGGGATTTGCTAATCACACAGCAAACAAAACAATCATGTCCCACACAGTGACGTGCCTTGAGCACAAGCACTCCACAATAATATAATTAAAGTTTACCATAGCCTTTAAAAAAAACTTGTGTGGAACCAAAAACAGCGCCTCTAGTGAGTGTTTTAATTTGTATACATTCTTTGGTTTTATACTTGATGTTTGGCCTTCTTGTGGACATTATGTGTAAAAAATCTATGAAAACTAAAACAATACCTCTATAATGGACTTCCTACTTAGTTTACTTGATGGTTAGACTTCTTATTCTTCTTTTAGTAACACCTCTACATCACTTAGAGTTAAGATGCTGCAGCTCCAAATAGACATAAGGATTTGTTGATTTTGTAAAATCATTGGCGTAGGTCCTTCAGTCACAATGTCATTCTCTCCTCATATGTTAAGTTGTGTGCAGACACAAAGCAACTAAGCTGCAAATGTAGTGCAACTCTTTACTGCATTGTCCCTGATGGGGTCGAATGTGGCGTGTGGAACTTATTTATTTTTACAGGTAAGGAAGCAGATCTTACGTCAACCACTTCACTTGAAGTGAGGGTTTCCCAGCTTCCGAGGAAGCTAGTTCTCATTTCTTGTCAAGGCTGAGTAGAACTTGATGGTATCTACCAAAACGGGAAATCATTACTGACACCCTTGGTGGGGATGGAATCCTAGCCCTAGGCATGGAGGTCTTAGCCTCCTTGATCAACCGCGGCTACAACTGCGTGTCCAACGCTTTACTTCTTCAGTCTCATATTCTACCCAGTGAGGAAGTATTAAAGTTCTACATATCCATGCTTCTACCACATAATAAATAATAATAATAATAATAATAGGATGATTTATTTGGTGAGCGCTTTATTGCAGTTTATTGGTGAGCGATTTATTGCTCACCCAGCGAAGAGAATGTTGTGCTCCGCCGGGATTCGAACCCACAACCTTCCATTTACTAGTCAGAAGTGTTAACCACTAGACTAGACTACTGACTGCATGGCAGTCTGGCACATTAGTCTGGGTCTTCCTCCTATCCTGCGCCCCTTTGGATCCGTCATCACAACTGTCTTTTCCAGGTTCTAATGATCCATTCTCGGATATGACCCAGCCAGACCATATGAACGTCTTGGTACAGGACTCATAGTTCAGAGTTGTATCTTCTTCGCCATATATCAACCTATTAATGTATTTTTATCTGTCGATATACCTACATAGATATTGATTAGGAACAGACTTAGTAAGCCAGAAACACATGTGTTTCATTTCTTCATTAAAAATTTACAGTACGCTCTACTGCCCTGATAATAAAATAATAACTTTAACAATAATGACCAACAGTGCTATTCTTAAACATTTTAGTAGTCCGTTGAGCCCAAGCTTTGACAAACTAATGATGCATTTGTATGAAGACCTGTTAATCCAAGATGGCCGCAAGTGAACAGCTGATTAGTCTTCATACAAATATTACCAAAATTCGGTAGTTAAGGATGACCGTGGTGATGAGACTTCCAGCCCAGGCATCATTAGTTTGTCAAAACGGATGACCAAAATGTCTAAGAATAGCACCGCTAGAATCTAAACTGCTAAGATATATTCATAAATAAGATTCATATTACATGAATGCCCACAAGCAGACATGGATAAGTTCGCGCTTACACATACTGCATATTTCCTTACAAAATACAAACCTCAAATGAACATACACACAACAACTCCCGCCGATCTTCCCTGAAACTTGGCTGAGAGATTTTTTGGTTATACAGATGGTATGCGTCTGACCCATGCTGTAGAAAAGTGTTCACTTTGCCAATGTCACCACTGTTTCAAGTAAGGTCGGCAAGAGTTGCAGGGTGTATGTTCATTTGAGATTTGGGTTTTTATGTTCCTTGACTTATAGGTTGGTATGAGGCTGACCACCCATACTGTAAAAAATGGTTCACTTTGCCAATGTTACCCCTGTTTCAGGGAATGTCGGCAAGAGTTGCAGGGCTTATGTTCATTTGAGGTTTGGATTTTATTTGTAAGTACACAACCAGCATTTGTAAGCGCGAACTACACGTGTTTGTTTGTGGGCATACATCTGAGAGCTTTGAATGAATATATCCTTGCAACTTAGATTATAGATAGATGTTGTAGGTTCACATGCGGCATGTGCAAGCGCGAACTTATACGTGTCTGCTTGTGAAAATGCATACAATGTGAATCCCCAATGTTACATATCTTTGGAACTTAGATTAGATTATAATTTGTATTGTTTGTGTATTAAATTCATATTAATTGATTTGTAATCATGTATTAGAATCAAATTCCAATGACACTGTGTATTTTCACCAATTATTAATTTATTTCAATTAATATTTACGCACGTAAATTAATTCAATTTAAGTAATTATTGTTTTCATTGTAAATCGAAAACGTTCCTAAAAATAAATTTAACTAAATTAATAATTGGCGAAAATATACAGGGTTTCATTGGAATTTGATTCAAATAAATTATTACAAATCAATAGATTAGATTAGATACAGAGTTTATAACTGTCTGAAACATACAGACTTATTTCTTCTGGAATAGTTGACAAATCTCTCCACGAATCTAATCTAATCTAAGTTGCAAAGATATGTTACATTGGAGATTCACATTACATGCATTCTCACAACCAGACACGTACAAGTTCGCGCTTGCACATGCCTCATGTGAACCTACAACATAAAAACCAAATCTCAAATGGACATACACACTGCAACTCTTGCCGTCCTTCCCTAAGACATGAGTGACATTGGCAAAGTGAACCATTTTTACAGCATGGGTGGTCAGCCGCATACCAACCTATAAGTCAAGGAACATACACGACAAATTACATTTTATACATCACTAAATAATAATATCTATGGACAACAGAAAACAAATTCCAATTTAATAAACCCTAGGAATAGAGATTGCAATCCGGATTCTTCGAAATTCGAAAATAACTGAAAAATCCGGATTTTCTGGAGTTTTTTTAAATCCGGTTTTTAAAACTCAAATCCGGTTTCTTCGGATTTTAGCCAAAATTGAGTTCAATGCATAATATTTTATATTTATCCACAAATTTTCATTCTAAGTAGTTCGATTACCTACTCTAATAAGCAAATTCGAACAATATTTGAATTGGTAGGATTAGCTATAGGCTGTAGGTACTTTGTTTGAGCGAATTTGGCGCGAAATCCGTGATTGGCTCTGTTTATGCCCATATAAGGCAATAAACCGAGCAACGCGAGACGTGCGCGTGCCGCGGGCGCGACGGACGCCCCGCGCCCCGCTCACTCACCGAGACACTTGACGCTTTCATGTTTTTAAGATCTCATTTTCTAAATAAGACTGATTAATATGTACTAAATTAATGTCATAAACTATAAATTAATGTCACTAAATTAATGTTATCTTGTGTGAAAATTTCTAACCGACCATTGTTTGACAACGGCAAATTTAATTTGAGGATGAATAATACGTTTTGTTGCATTTGATTTTATGTTATGTTTAGTTTATGACTATGTTAGTTAACTAATTTACCTATATAAGGGAAAGATGACTGATACCCAAAGTTTTGTTGATTATTTTAGTTGATTTTATTTGTCGTGTCTGAATAAATGCAGATTTTAAATTCTGTTTTATTTCAATTTATCAAATCACCTTAAAACTTAGAAAAATCCGGATTATCCGGTTTATCCGGATTTTAATCAAAGGAAAATTGGAAAATTCGGATTTCAAAAAAATCCGGATTTTGCATTCTCTACCTAGGAATCAAGCAAACAAAATGACAGTTTTGAATCAAGAGCTAAATAATTGGAGCTTATTTTTGGTACGGGAGCTGTTACTGTATCCTGCCGCCGTTCCACTAGGGGTGGCCGGTACCTCCCCAGATGCGTCTCCAAGAATTAAATTAATTAATTACTTTCAGTTTTATCATATTATCTCGAAAACTGTTCACATTACCTGAAATATTATCCATAGACTTTCTAGACATTGTATCATTCTATAATTATAAAAAACAAAAATATTTACAAAATATGAAACAACAAAATTAGAACAATAATATGTGAAAAAAACGAGTTTTTTTAAATACTTTTTTGTGGCGTCATTTTTTAAGTTATATAAAAAAAATTAACTTTACAATTTAGGTAAAAAATCAGTTAACACGCGTGATTTTTTCTTACTTACTTACTAAGGCCATAAAGTATAAGAAACATATTTTTAAAAACAACCGTCAATTTTTTGTAACCGGCCTATTAACTCACATTCGTTAACTGTCCACGCCTCACTTCCATACATCAATGTCAATTCCAATATGCCATTGCGTACCGCCAATCTCATATTCCTTGTGAATTTCCTATTTTTGGCAATCCTTCCAAGCGTTCTCACCATACTTTTTCCTCTACTACCGCGCGGAACGATGTCTCTTTATGTACCTAGTTTTGGGCGTCTCATGTTAAGTTGCGTCAGCTGATAGTTCCCACACTTGAAGCAATGATAGGCAAGATGGCGGCTGGACGACCTTCACACTTCAACTCATCACTGTCATCAATTGTTAACAATATTCATGTCACTTAAATATTTTATAACCTAGTTGAAAAATAATGCACCAGCATTGACATCATATAAAATAGTAAAGAAATTGTTAAGAAACTATATCAGTCCCATACTTCTATCTTACAGCAGTCTGCCACCCTAATCTGGGTCTTTATACTGTTCTGCGCCCCTTTGAATCCGTTATCACAAATGTCAAAACTATAGACCACGGTCTAAGGCCGGAAGAGCAATACCAAGCATCTGAATCCGGCCGTGAAAGCCAAAAAACGTCTAGAGGAACGATTCAGAGCTGCCCAAAACCGAGAGACCTACGCTCAAGTGTAGTCAACGTCGGAGGGGACCTGCCAAGACACGAAAAGAAGAAGAAGAAGGTTAGCAATGAAGCATTGTCCGATTCACAAACAATAGCGATTAAGGAAATGCTTTCATTGAAAAAAAATCCTTCCTTTAATACTAGTGCCTCTTCAGGGAAGATTGGTGATCATTATATAGCAATCTGCACCTTCGATACTGCTGGACGTAAGAGGGGTCTAGAGCTTCTGGAAAACAACTGTCTCCGGTTCTTTGACCAAGATGTTCTCGTTCGGACCGGAGTCTCGACGACTTGTAGTCCTTCAAGCCTTCTGCATATGATCTAAATATGGGTCCAAAGGAAACGTAAGACCGACAAAAGGCTGACTTGATAAGATTGTGAAATAATGAAATGTACAAAGTGAACAAAAAGAAAGAATGATTTAAAAAGCGATGGATATGAATGAATTGAAAGAGTATTCAATGATAACCGATTTGCGACTGACGATGATATAGACATAAAGAGGCGCACAGGGTCTGACAACTACTGTCGTATATTTGTGCCGCTGCAGGCTAATGACTAGAAAAAATTATGGAAACTCTGCAGAGATTCTGGTCACTATTAGAGGAATGGCAACAGAGTAGCAGTTACATAATCACACATGAATACATGATTTCGTTACTCGTATTTTCACGGAAAATCGATTGTTCCGGAAGCAGTACATTAATACCGTGTAGAAACGTATCACACGTAGATAAATGGTACTTCGACCATTCCAAATCAGACATTTATCATGAAACTCATTTGAGGCCAAGGGAAATAAATGTGCGTGTAAAATTTAGACCAATGAACTGAAACCCGATCACTGCGTGACAAAACCGAAACCCAACCTGACAAAACAAAACATAAACTTAACCTGACAAGACAAAACAGATACTTAACCCGACAAGACAAAACAGAAACTTAGCCTGCAAGACAAAACAGAAACTTGAAAAGACATAACTGAAATTTTAATTGCCAAAAAAAAAACAGAAACAATATCTATATCAGTAATCTAATTAATAAATATTGTCATTTAAGGCTTATCTTTAATGCACACCCACAGGCAGACACGTGTAAGATCAGTTTTACACAGGCTGCATGTAGACATTGGAAAAAGAGAATCAAGTTTTTACAGCATGAGGTCAGGCTCATACCAACGTATTTGTCAAGGATATACAGATACATAAATACCTGCAGATTAAAAAAAAATGCAAAAAAGATCGACTTACTTTTCCAACAAAGGCACCACATTATCTAAGAATGTGAAGTCACCGTGCGTGGTATACGTCACAGTTTGGTGGCAAGGGATCGGACCATGAGCCGCACGAACCCAATTCTGCAGCACCCAGAACTCCCCCCTCTGCCGCGTGGACTGCTCAAAGTTGCTGTCCTTGCACCCCGTCAGCAACTTCACCCTATCTAGCGCATCCTGAGTCAAAAACGTGTCGTCAGCCTCCAAAACAGCCTGCGTAGTCCGCTCCATTTCCTCCTCCATATTCAAATCCGACATCCCGCCTTCCTGCACATGCTTCACAACACTCAAAACACTGTCCAGTCTACTGCTGTTCGTTTGTTTTAAAACGTCACTTGAATTCAGTTTCAAATTGTCATCTAGAGAAGGTCGCACTGAACTGTCAAACCGTTTCAAGTCTTTGGATTTGAAGTGGGAGCCCACCAGATTGTTGTCGATCCTCAGACCTGTTTGGAGGTCTATTAGAGGAGCTTGGATATCTGGGGTTGAGCCAGAGGGCCGTCCCAAGGGTTCGTAGTTTATGTAATCACTAGAATTACTCTTCACCATTATGTGTGTCCCGATGTAGACTAGCACGGCTAAGTTTATGATGATGCTACACCTCAAGAGCCAGTTCCTCCGCGTCAGCAAAGAATTGTAGCACTTCCACAACATTTTTGTTTTTTTAATTTTTACGTGTCGATTACAAAATATATTTTTATCAAATTCAAAAACACAGGGTTACAAATGTCGACACTTTTTTTTTATTAAATAAAAAAAAATTTAAACTTTACACCGACGTGATATCAAAAGTCGTCTGCGGTTTTGTTTACTTTTAATTTTGAAATTACAAACCAAAAAAATACGTCACTCCAAAAAGTATTTCTGTTTAATTTACAAAGAAGATATTCATACTTAAAAATACATCAAATAACATTTTATTTTGTTTAATTTTCAAGATTTTTTAATTTTAAAAATCACTCAATTTCTACTGTATTTTCCATTAACACATTATTATCACAGAATTAACTCATTATTTCCACGCATGAATTTTAAATCATCTATTTTTCAATCAGATTGTTTCACTTGCCGAGGTTCCCCATATCAATGCGACAGGTATTCGAATCCATAAAGTTTAACAGCACTCCAACGTTAGTAATTTTTTTCTTCACTTCTTATCAATTCGACAATAAAATTAAACGTTAAAAAATGAAACATGAGTTACGTCCACAGATAAAAACGAGTGCAGGTATTTCAAAATCATAAAAGTATAATTAGTTTACAAAGTGTACTGCGACTGTCAATAAAAAACAGTATTAAATTTGTGCAACTGAAACTTAAACGTACTCGTATTTCTTTTGTTTGCAGTATATTTTCCTTTTTACACATACAAAAATGTGTTTTTCAATCAATCAGTCATAATTAAAAATGACTTGATTCAACAAAACAGAAATAGAACTGCTCTCATTCATTCGCGCATCTATTGTTATCTTAATTTCAAATTTCATTGTTCTCCATTTGAATATCTGTCTGCCGCATCATCCAATAAGAACGCGTTTTTTTTTTTTTTTTCTAAACAAAAGCTTTCGATTCAAATCAAATTATGTTCCATAATTTGACACGTTCATTTTTTGAATTTCAATTCTGCATTTCCTGTGTTAGAATCTGTTGTTTTTATGTCTGAACGCTGCTTTCTTAAACTTGTTTTTTTTTTTTTAATTTCTGTTTTCTTCAAACCTCTCTAGCCTGGTCATTTCTTATTCGATTTTGATGATTCTGTCACAGTTTCGTCTAGTTTCTCTCACAGCACACTTTGTCATTTGACTATAAGTGGTTGCTGTAACTATAACGGTGCTGTTGCCGTCTTCTCCCCCTGGGGCGTATGTTCCTGTAGGTGTCGCCCGCTCGCTTCATCACAGTTTGACGATCCCTGGCCTGCTGTGGTCGCGTCCATAAAAAATGTTGACCATCAATGGCATCGCTGGGGGAGGGGAGGTAGCCTGAAACAAAAAACAAAATGAGGTTCGCACATTTGAAAAGGTCATAAAAGTTGTGGGTCGCACGGCCCAGTTACTACTTACATTTTATTATTGGTTGCTAAGGCTAATTATTTTGTTTTTAGTACATCGTTGAGCTGTAGTATTTTATAAATGTTTTCGTGAAAAATAATATGGAAAAATAATATACCATCAGTATTTTTATTTGTACAGTCCGGTCGATAGCTCAGTTGGTAAAATGCTTGCATTCCATGCTGGGGATCTAACTCAACCAAGTGTAGATTCTCGCCTCGGTGTTTATTTAAAACCAAAATCAAAATACCGCCAAGGTGTACTCAGGCTTCACAATAAATGTGAAGAGTGGCTGGCGTAACACCAGGCCCTCTCCTTCCTTGCCACATGCGACCCCCTCGGGAACAACGCGCTAAGAAATTGCACTGCATGTGCAACTGGGTTGCGGTTGCATTGCGTCCATGATACATTTTACACTAGAATAATTGAAGATAACAATTATAATATTTGTAGTACAGAGACTCGACAATAAAGTAGTAGACTCGTATTTAATGTGGGATATGTATGTATTTATCTAACCATGAGGGCAGGAGCTATCTGAGAGAGCAACGACATCAAAATATGTACGCAATGAATACCAGGACATCTGGTAGGTACGACAATTTACTACGTGAGATAGTTTTTATAGGATAATCCTGTGCGGGAGACTCCAGATTTCATATCGTCTCATTTCATATCACTGATTTGAGAAACCGTGGGTAAAACATTTTATTGGGAGTAACTTCTCATAAATAAATAATATTAGGATGATTTATTTGGTGAGCGCTGTTTTTGTATGTATACACCTCAAGAGCCCTCTGCGAGCTTGGTCGTCGCTGTAGAAAGCGCCAATTCTCAAGCAAGACCCAGTTGTTGTAAGGTTGGATGGACCTTTCAGTGACCGGTCTTTGGTAAAGGTTTTATGAATTTTTCAACCCAGTGAAGAGCACATTTGGAAATATAAATGGTATAATTTTGTGCGCGGCTGGGATTCGAATCCACAACCTTCCATTTACGAGTCCGAAGTGTTGCCACTGGACTACGGATGGGCCCAAGAAAGTAAGTGAATTAATTATAAGACAGAAATTGTGACTGTGACTCTGCCGCCATTCCACTAGCGGCGACCAGAGCCTCTGCAGAGCCAACCCCATTTCTTCCTATCCTTACATACTCTTTCAATTCATTCATATCCATCACCTTTTTCAAAAAAATATTCTTTTACACTAACTTTCTATATCCCATTCTTTCACCATCTCCTGTTCATGAAAATTCCTAAACTACGGGTTTTTTACACTTTTGTAGTGTGTTCTCTAGTGGAAAATAGGAAAAAATGTGCATTTATCTGAAAACCCCATGTTAGCTTAATTTGTCCCTTATTCAGTTTTACCTTTAAGGTATCGGTATATACTAGAGGTCTATGACACAATATGTAGAGTGCCACAGAGGTATTGGTGTTGGAGAGGTGGCGGTTGATTCCTATACCTTTAGTATAAAACATTCACATACACTCCCCCCGATCGCGTAATTCGAAAACGTATGAAATATACGACAGCACTCCCTGTGAGTGATTTAGTTTTCACACATTTTTTCGATTTATGCAATCGAGGTCTGGTCGATAGCTCAGTTGGTAGAGTGCTTGCATACCATGCCGTTAGCTCGGATTCGAATCCCACCGAGGGTGTCAGAAATAATTTCAGGTTTCGGTGTTTATTTCAAACCCAAAATGAAAATACCGGCAAGTTTTCCTCAGCCTTCACAAGAAATGCGTAATAGCCCTTTCAAGAACTGGAAAACCCCCACATCAACTGAAATTGTTCCCTGTAAAAATAAATAGGTTCCACTCGCCACATGCGAAACTCTTCGGGGATAACTCGACATGAAGTTACACTATGTGTGTAGCTTAGTTGCGTTTTTGCGAGGTGAGTGCCCGGAGTATAAAACTTTACGTATACACTCATTCATCGTGCAAACAGAAAAACAAATATAGCAGATAAAGCACCGCCTCTATACGGGTTTTAGTTTTCATACATTTATTCTGTTAACGCGATGGTCGAGTATTCACACAAGGTTTTATACTAGGGGTAAGTTGTTCTATGTTAGAATGACACAGTGACTAAACGACACAATATGACATAACGGCACATGACAAAACATAACAGGAAAGAACATCACAAGACAAAACATCACTTGAAAAGCATCACATACATAAAACAGAATATACCTTAAACGGCACATGAAAAAAACATCACATCAAAACGTATGATGTGTTGTCCTTGTGATGTATTTTCTGTGTTGTTTTGTCATAGAAATGTTTTTTCATGTGATGTACTGTCATTGTAATGTTCTGTCATGTGTCGTTCTGTCATGTGTCGTTCTGTCATGTGTCGTTTTGTCACTGTGTCGTTCTAACATGTCACCGGGGTAACTCTATAGGAAGGGAACGTCCACATAAAAAGAAAGTATTTTCGAAAATCACAGTCAAACTTCACGATATCTCCTCCTGAATATTCATAGTTGAATAAATTATACTTATCTGCGGAAGCAACCGCTGATATGCAACTGGTACATACTAATTAGGAACAATCCGCCCAGGCCAGTATCTGTGAAAATAAATATGTTCCACATGCCAAATGCATTTGTAAGAAAGACAGGTTCTTTGACTTATAAGTTGCTATGAGACCGACCACCCATATTGTAAAAATGGTTCACTTTACCCATGTCCCTCTGTTTCAGGGAAGGTTAGCAAGAGTTGTAGGGATAATGTTCATTTGAGATACATACGGGATGTGTAAGCTCGAACCTATATATTTCGAGCGGTCCGTAGTTTAGTGGTTAACACATCTGACTTCTAAATGGAAGGTTGTGGGTTCGTATCCCGGCGGAGCACAAAAAAATATACCATTTATATTTTCAAATATGCTCTTCACTGGGTACAAAATTCACACATTTACGAATGACCGTTCACTAAAGGTCCATCTAGCCTTACAGCAGCTGGGTCTTTCTTGAGAATTGGCGCTTTCTACAGCGACGACAAAGCTCGCAAAGGGTTCTTGAGGTGTGATGCACACAAAAACAGCGCTCACCAAATTAAATCATCCTAATATTTATTATTATTATATTTGTCTGCTTGTGAGAATGTATGCAATATGAATCTTTAGTGTGCATGTATCTTTGCAACTTAGATTATAGATTATATAGCCAGTTGTTTCATTGTGATTGCCATCTCTCTCATGACGAGGCGAGAATCAACAAAATAACCATTCTTATAAGTAGGCCGTTCAGACGAAGACAACGCAAAATAACAAGGCAACTAAACTACACATATGGTGCAACTTCTCACCACGTTGTCCCCGGACGGATGTACAAGGTATAAGGAACCTACTTATTTTCACAGGTAAGAAGGGCGGCCTGGAATATAAACCATTTCAGTCGGAGTGGAGGTTTAGTAAAGAAATAAGTAAATATTTTTGCCAATGCCACCCCGGTTCAGGGATTGGCGGCAGGAGTTGCAAGGTTTATGTCCATGTGAGGTTTTCTTTATTTGTATGTACACATGCAGAATGTGTAGGCGCGAACCTATATGTGCCTGTCTGCAGGCATGCATTTCATTTGAGCCTTACATGTTAACATATCTTTGCAGCTTAGATTATAGATTATATAGGATGATTTATTTGGTAAGAGCTATTTTTGTGAGAATCACACCTCAAGACCACTCTGCAAGCTTGGCCGTCGCCGTAAAAAGCGCCAGTGCTCAAGCAAGATCAAGTTGCTGTAGTTGCCAAGGTGTGATACACACAAAGCTGGATGGACATGGGGCTAGAGTGACCAGTCTCTGGTAATGTCCGATAAATTTTTCAATCCAGCGAAGAGCATATTTGAAAATATTAATATTTTTTGTGAATCGAGCCCACTACCTTCCACTCACGAAGCTACGAAGCGTTACCCACTAGACCAATCATGGGCAAAGTACGGCCAGCTCCTGCCCCTGAAAGCATTTAATCCAGCCCGCCGAAGGTCCTTCGACAAGAATAGTATATCTATAATAATCTATAATCTAAGTTGCAGAGATATATTAACAATTAAGGCTCTCAAATGCATGCCCACAAACAAACACGTGTAGTTCACGCTTACAAATGCTGAATGTGTACTTGCAAATAAAATTCAAACCTCAAATGAACATAAGCCCTACAACTTTTGCCGACCTTCCCTGACACAGGGGTGACATTGGCAAAGTGAACAATTTTTACAGTATCATACATCATACCAACCTCTAAGTCAAGAAATATGACCTGCAATAATTATATTTTAAATAGCATTTTTCCTATAATTCTAGCCCTCCTCTGAAATTCGTTAAACTTTCTGGCCCCCCATTAAAAAAGTTTTCCCACCACTGCACTAGGCTAAGCTGTGGCAACTAACCACTCGCCACCGCTACTTGCGCACTGTCTCTGTGTGATTGTGAGGTGGGTATAAGAATAGTGGGTTAGAGAGAAAGAGAGGAGCCTAATTATGAGGAGCAATTATTTTCTTAGCGCAACTATAATTCAAGTCAAACAGCAGGGACGCAGCTAGGCAATGAGCAGACACGGAAGTCTAAAAAACACACAGTGATCACTTATTTAGTTTCACATCGGATAGAATTTGGTATAGTGTGAATGGTTTTCGAGAAAATATGCATTGACTTTATAATAATCTTAAAAAACAGAAAAATAAAAACGAAAGAAATTTAAAACAAAGTCGTATGTCGAGGTGGCAGAACTGTTTTCAAGAATTGAATTAATAAATTAGTTTGTTTTTTATCTATCTATCTATAATATCTGTACCTTAGAGCATAAACAACGGTAGTCACATTTAGTAAAATGTGCAGGAGACGAGTTTTAGTGAAAATGTGCACTTTTATAAAACCATCATAACTTCTAAACTAGACGAGATATTTTTGATCTGTAAAAACTATTTATCTTCTTTTATCGATATTTATTTAATGTGAAGTAATGTGAACAACGTATGTGGATCTTCCGTGGTTTATGCTCGCACTTTTATGTGCATCCCATATTTATTACACTTGATATCTCTGTAACTATGAGTTCGAGGACTCCAATATTTTTACCAGTTATAGAACAGCTAATTATAATAATTTCTGCATCATTAACTCAAAAACGCAAAAAGTGGACTTCCGTTGTTTATGCTCTAAGGTACAGATATATAATCTAAGTTGCAAGGATATATTCATTCAAAGCTCTCAGATGTATGCCCACAAACCAACACGTGTAGTTCGCGCTAAGTACAAATGCTGAATGTGTACTGACAAATTAAATCCAAACCTCAAATCAACATAAGCCCCACAACTTTTGCCGACCTTCCCTGACACAGGGGTGACATTGGCAAAGTGAACCATTTTTTACAGTATGGGTGGTCAGCCTCATACCAACCTATAAGTCAAGGAATTTATACTTCCTCGAAAACTATTCACGTTATCAAAAATCGGCTATAAATTATACACTAGACTAAATATTGAATGATTCTGTAATTAAAAAGAAAATAGTATATCGATATTTTGGTCAAAAATGAGTTATGAATGCTATCCTACTTGAAATTTTCCGCTCTTTCTAATGCGCTAACTCCCATAGCTCCACAATGTGTTTGTGTTGTTTATGCCCAAGCAAACAAATGCGTTTTCGAAGTATGGTTTTTGTGTAACCGACAAGATCCTTTTTTGTCCTAAAGGCGCTTGTGAAATAAAAAAAATCGTAAAACCACATTAATAGGGATGCCAATAAATAATGCCTTTATTTATTTAATTTTACAGCTGTTTTGATTTGAACGATATGATAAAAAATAAAAAAAGTTATGCCATTTTTCTGCAATCTCAAACTTTAAACTGCTCTCCTGAACAATTTAGTTTATGTCCCTTATTATCGCCTTTTAACCGTCGATATATAATTTTTTTAAATATTTTTTTTGCAGTTTTTTTTTTTGACTACATAATCAAAAAACACGTCTGATTTTTTCATTAATGACACTTATATTCACAGACCATGAAGCTTACAAAACATTTAAATAACGTAAATTTCTGGGAAGCGCCGCGCCGTCTTCAGACAGGAGCCCACAGGCGCTGCGTGTGCCTGGATTCTTCCGCTGAGAAGAAACTAGGTGAGACTTTACGGTCTGAGATTAAAGTTAATTGTTACGATTTACACACAAGATGCCACAATTATACCAAGTGAATGTACACAAACGTAACGCCATGATGGCACCAGCATCAACCAAAATACAAGCTCCACCAAGATGCTGACTTACTTCGGTTCTCTCTATAATCTAAGTTGCAATGATATATTACATTTAAGATTCATAGAAAATGCATTATCACAAGCGGACACGTACAAGTTCGCGCAATATAAAAACCCAAAAACCTCAAATGAAACCCTGCAACTCTTGCCGACCTTCCCTGAAACAGGGGTGACATTGGCAAAGTGAACCATTTTATACAGCACGGGTGGTCAGCCGCATACCAACCTACAAGTTAAGGAACATAGACATATCGTGACAGCGCATCATGATTTATTATTATCCCTTGACTTATAGGTTGGTATGAGGCTGACCACCCATACTGTAAAAAATGGTTCACTTTGCCAATGTCACCCCTGTTTCAGGGAAGGTCGGCAAAAGTTGTGGGGCTTATGTTCATTTGAGGTTTGGATTTTATTTGTAAGTACACATTCAGCATTTGTAAGCGCGAACTACACTTGTTGGTTTGTGGGCATACATCTGAGAGCTTTAAATGAATATATCCTTGCAACTTAGATTATAGATTATATTATTATGAAAGACTGACAGATTGTTTAAACAGAGAAAATGTGAAAGGTAAAAGGCGAAAGGAAAGACCGTGAAGAGTATTGGCTTAATCACAAGTGTGCGAGGATAGGAAGAAACTAGGCATACTATACAGAGGCTCTAGATCCATCCCTAGCAAGGAAAGCCTTAGTAAATGCATTTGGGGTGCCAAAAATAGACTACTACAATAGCTTATATGTAGGCTAACCAAAATGTCAATTAAATAGGCTACAATTGGTCGTCAATGCATGTGCTCGCATGATTGCTGGTCAGTCAAAATTTACTCACATTCCTCCTCTTCTCCAGAAGCTTCACTGGCTCCGTATCCCGGAGCGCATCGAGTTTAAAGTGTGCACGATCCGGAACCAAATCAAAGATTAAAGAACCGATAAGAAGAGTTAACACAATGTTTGGAGAGCGTGCATTTGAAGTTGCTGGTCCTCTAGCCTGGAGCCACCTGCCACATCATATGAGAGAGCTAGAGGACCATGGAAAGTTCCGGAATGCACTATAGACAAGCAAATTTCTAGCATCATTTGCACAAGCGCCCTTGGAGTGACTACATCACGAAACGGCGCTATAAAGAAATCATCAACTCATCACCATCTAAGAGGTGTACATAGGGATAGGAATTTTTTGTCTTGCATCCTGCCGCCATTCCTCTAGGGGTGGCCGGTACCTCCACACAAGTGCCTCCACTTGACTCTGTCCTTGCATACTTCTTTCATCTCATCTAATTTCAACACTCTTTTCATACATGCTCTTCTCTTGTTTCCACTCTGTAAATTCCATTCATTCGCAATCTCACTTATCTGATTAATCCATTCTTTCCTAGGTCTTCCCCTTCCACGCTTACTTATTACATTCCCTTTATACACTTTTTTTGTCAGTCGGTCTTCATTAGGTGCAGATTTTACAGTTGCAGTTATAATTTTACGTAATTTTGCGTCACACTGCGGGTGCACGACCCGCTGGTTGCGCGGCCATGTTGACGTACAAACGTCACAGTATTTCATATAAGAGTAAACCTCAGTATTCCAAGTGTAAAACGTTGCGTAAATTGTATAAATGTATGAAAACTAAATCACTCTCTAGGGGTGATGTCGTGTCTTTCATACATTTTATATTTACGCAACACAGGGGGGTTATGTAAATGTTTTACAGTCGAGGTACTGAGGTATTTCCTAACACTCACTCACTACCGATGTGTCAATCACGGCAATATGAAAGTTTACATCTCTTTTATACGAAGTTATTATACAAACATTAATGTTACGATAATAAAAAGATGAACCTTGCAAGTCTTGATGTGAAGATAATTGGCCGAGCGCTTAGAACCAATATCTGATGAAATATCGCTTATTCCCCATCCTCTCGTTACAAGAATGGGCACTCGTAGAACACAGTCATTCAGTCACTCATTCAGTCCTTTGCAGTCAAAGTCAAAACTGTGTACAAGAGTTGCAGGGCTTATGTTCATTTGAGGTTTGGATTTTATTTGTAAGTACACAATCAGCATTTGTAAGCACGAACTACACGTGTTTGTTTGTGGGCATACATCTGAGAGCTTTGAATGAATATATCCTTGCAACTTAGATTATAGATTATAGATAGATTATAGAGTTCGACGTTTTTTCGACTCGTTCCTTTAACAAACTGCTCTTTTATGGAATGATTCACCGGTATCTGTGTTTTCATCCCAATTGAATCCTGAAGCGCTATTCCGCTAAATTACTTAAGGCGACGAGATAGCGATTCGTGTCCAAAAATAAGGAGTACTGTGATTTTTTATCTTCTTTCGCAAGCGCTAGCAAGCTCCGACTAGGATTTATATACAAAGTGTAAGGAATTTTAAACAGTATAGCGCTTCAGGTGAAAATTTGGAGGATCGCTGCGAGGGATAGAAGAAGCTGGAAGCCCAATATTTTGAAGGCTTAGGAGAGAAAAGAGGCATGTTTCACAGTTTTAAATATTCCTATGCTAGATGCTCTATCCTAAGCGGCCTATGGCCCTTTTTACATTCCACAGTCCGGTGGCAGATTGGAACTCTAGAAGTGTGAGGAGATGTATGTATGTTTCAATAGAAAAAAATCCTGAGGGACCTTTTATGAGGTATGAGGGTACGTGAAAATTATCCATAATAAAGGCATCATGAGGAGCTACTTCGGGGGACAGGTTTCAGAAGTCGGGAACCAGGAACAACGGGTTTCTTATGGTGCCCTTTCATAGAGTCATCAACGGATTAATAGACAGTCCTACCCTGTTGGAGAGTTGTATGTGCCAGGCGACTATAGCCGTGGTCGACGGCATAACTTATTTTATGTACCGAAAAGCCGCACGGATGTCGTCACACAGCATTCTGTAACTTGGAGTATAAATCTCTCGAATGAGTCTAATATAGACATCTTCAATAGATTTTAAAAGAATAACTAGAGATTTTCTCCCAGCGTGTTGATGGCTGAGAAGGTGCACTGTAATTAGGGAAACCTGTTGTGCACAAAAAAAAGTTTTCACACAATTTGTCCGGCAAAAAAAAAACGCAACTAAGCTACACACATAGTGTAACTTCTTGCCGCGTTATCCCCGAAGGGGTCGCATGTGGCGAGTTGAACCTATTTATTTTTACAGGTAAGGGGGCCGGCCTTACGCCAACCACTTCAGTTGAAGTGGGGGTTTCCCAGCTCCCGAGGGGGCTGGTACTCATTTCTTGTGAAGGCTGAGTAAACCTTGCCGGTATTTTTATTATGGGGTTTGAAATAAACACCGAAATAGGAAATCATTTCTGACACCCTTCTCGGTGGGATTCGAACCCGAACTCACGGGGTAGAATGCAAGCACTCTACCAACTGAGCTATCGACCGGACTACGGCGACCCCATATATTTTACAAACGAAACCATAAACAAACCGGACCGTCTAAAAAGTGGGTGAGTCTATGGATCAGAATTAGTCAGGCTTTCCTCGTTGCACCAGTGTACCATTATGGTGCAATTTACTGGTCTTGGCTCATTCCCTATGCACATTTCAAAGCGACACTCTGCCTCCCTACTCAATGCAATTTTACCAGTAACGTGGTACACGCTGTTGCAACTAACACATGATGATTCAATTCTCAAACCCACCTCGCGCCTGTCCTGCATGAAAACGCCAGAAGGACCCACAGCACGTAGACGCAAATTCAAAACGATATTTTTTTCATGAGGCGTAAGGTCTTACCATGAAGTTAAAAAGGACGCCACGACAAAACAAGAACCCTTCGAAAATCAAAATACATTCCCACTCTTATCGGATAGTTGACGAACCGTTGTCAGAGAAGTAACATTTGACGTTTCATTGGCGTTGTAACCAACGTCTTTAGGAGTCTCTGTTTCTGCCAAGGAAACGTCTAAAATATTGTATGTTCTCTTACAAAGGTTTATCTAATATCCGACAAGTGTAATTAATTTTAAAGTTAATTGAATTTGTTGAATACATTAAATAACTCCAGTTTAGATTTTTCCAAGTACCTTTAGATGTGAGACATACCTACCCATGAATTTGCTGTAGAAGAAATATTGTGCAATTCAGGACAAAATGAGATTATTGACATTGTACTAATGTAATTAAAGTCTGAAAAGGAAATCGAAGTGATTAAGCTACGCCTTTAGTGTACCTCCTTACCGCGTTCTCCCTGAAGGGGTCGCATATGGCGAGTGAAACCTATTTATTTTTACAGTTGAAGTGGGGGTTTTCCAGATCCCGAGGGAGCTGGTACTCATGTCTTGTGGAGGCTAAGTATACCTTGCCGGTATTTTTTTTGGGTTTGAAATAAACACCGAAACGGGAAATCATTTCTGACACCTCCTTTGGTGCGATTCGAACCCGAGCTCTCGGCATGGAATGCAAGCACTCTGCCAAGTGAGCTATCGACCGGATTTTTTATGAGCTTGGTCGTTGCTACAAAGCGCCAATTATCAAGCAAGGCTCTATTGCTGTAAGTCTGGATGGACCTTTGATAAAGGTTTATGATTTTTTCAACCCAGCAAAGGTGATTTTCAACATGGAAGTATGCGTTTTGAGTGTTAAAAACGTCCATCTTTACACTGTATACAGGAGATAAACAAGGGTTAAAAGGCGCCACGGAATTATGGAATATTGTTATGTAACCGAGGAAGGAATACTCGATCAAATAAGCGACATTGCAAATCTCTGGAATCAGAAGAGCGAAAAAAATAAAAGAGCATGCATGAAGAGAGCGATGAATGTCGAGAAGAAGTGTTCAAGGACAAAACAAAGTGGAGACACATACCTACTGGCCACCCCTAGCGGAATGTTGGCCGGATACAAGTACAAGTTAATTGAATTGAAAGATAATTATAAACGTTGGGATGACTTCATTTGTAACTGTGAATTGCACTTGCTGGTACATCGGTGCATACTCTCTCACAATGCAATTTTGAATGCTAATCTATAAAAGGCCGGCCAGGAACAGTAAAACCGAGGAATTCAGGGCAGTCATTCTCCAAACAGCATAAATATTAACTGCTTCTTAGTCTTCCTGGCTTCACTAACAAACTAATAACACTTGGGTATTTAAAGAACTAAAGAATACACAGTGAAATAAACAACACAGTGTTTTTTTTCATAACAAATTACAAATGCAAGCTTGTCTAAATATAAATTGCAAAGATATACATCATTTGAGATTCATATTAAATGCATTACCACAAGCAGACACGTATAAGTTCGCGCTAACACATGCCGCATGTGGACCCATAATATATATTTATCTTCAGTCGTAGTGTAGAGAGGGTGTCTCCTGAAGACGTTAGCTACGCCGCTAACGAAACGTCGAGAATAATGTAAGTTCCCTTATAACGGTTCGTGTAATATCCGATAAAAAAAATTAACTGTGTAGTTATAATTATTGTAAATACCACAATATACAAACCCAATCTCAAATGCAGATAAGCCTTACAACTCTTGCCGACCTTCCCTGAAACAGTGGTGACATTGGCAAAGTGAACCATAACAATAACTTTTTTCGGGCTATGTAGCCGTGGTCTGGTTGATTTTTTTCGGACAGTTTCGCGAAACCGTTTCCAGAACACCAGATCCTGTAAGAAGATCACAGCGACTAGCCAACCGCTGGTAATGCCCATCGGAGCAATGGGCGAAACTGTCCGGAATGTATCAACCAGACCACGGCTACATAGCTCGAAAAAAATGATTGTTGTGTCAACAAAAGCCGGCCGTGAAAGCTTCAATGTACAACAAAGTGAACCATCTTTTTGCAGTATAGGTGGTCAGCCTCATACCAACCTATAAGTCAAGGAAAGGAAGGAAGGAAATTGTCATCATCATCATGGCCGTCGGAAGAACACAATCTAGGGGGGGGGGCAAAACGTGTACAATTTTTGTACACGTACCTACTTATCAAAAATCTAACTTACCTGATCTACATCGAAAAGGCGAATACCAGTTTTCTTGGTGTTTGACCGAAGATGTCCTCAACTAACCGGCCGGTATCTCCATTCCACCCCTATCGACCATTAATCGATGGGTCGGCTGTCGGTTAGATCCTTAGAGATTTCCAGGGTGGGGCAACGGCCCTCCCCTGCCCCCCCCCCCTACCGATGGCCATGATCATCATCATTGTCGCTACAACCCGGTGTGGGTCTTGACCTCCTAGAGGAGTTGCCTCCACCTTTTCCGCAATACATTTCTGCAATACATTTTTTGTTTCTCGGCGGACAAACGTCCCCCTTGTATGGGACTTCAGTTCTGCAGCCCATCTTAGATTAAAGCACTGTAACTGTAACTCTGTCGCCATTCCGCTAGGGGTGGCCAGAGCCTCTGCAGGGCTGCCTCCATTTTTTCCTATCCTTACATACCTCTTTCAATTCATTCATATCCATCACCTTTTTCATGCATTTTCTTCTTTTACGCTCACTTTGTATATCCCATTCTTTCACAATCTCCTCAATCTGATCACTCCATACTTTTCTCGGTCGTTCTTTACCTCTTTTTCCTTTCACACTTTCTTCAGCAGAAGAGAAGCAGAAGAAGATAAATGTTCTTCAAAGCGCTCCGCATGAGCTGGAGCATCTAAAGTAAAAGTCGCCACGGCATTCTTACATAAGCGTCTCTGAAAGGAGAAGTTGCGCACAACAAACATGGATACAAATTGTAATGCCATGTTGATAGTAATGAAAAGTAAGTACAGTGTACTGGAGCCAGTTTATGCCGGCGCTGTTTGTTAACCTTGCGGCCTTCGGTGCTCGCAGAGAAGAGGTCGCCGATCTCACGACCAGCCGGGTACCCACATAACACTGCAGGTAGCTACAATACAGCCGAGACTCCCGATCACGATTCTCCGTGTTCGAATAGCTGAGGATGATGCCACCTGTGACGTCATCACATCTTATTCTTACTCATCAGCATCGCCCTTCAGAAAACTGGATACAACCATTACAAGGATTTCATTTTTTTTGTGCACAAGTTCAAACTTACTCGGTCTTCGCTAAGACTCGTCGATATTATGCCTGATTATGTAGAAAATTCATCGCAATTTACAAAACAACAAAAATATAAGTAACATAAACGACAACTGAATAGATTCTGGTTGGGGTCGATAAATGGTATGACACGGAGTACTTTACCACCAAGTTTACAAACCACACCCCATTTATCACAAAAGCAATAAATAGACGAAAATAATTTGAATTCAATCAGAATGCAGCAGAACTCCGAAGAAGTTACTCACGGTATAGTAGCGGAACGTAAGCAAGAGAAAAAGAAGGAAAAACAATGGACCCGGCAGAACGAATTGAAATATCAGTATGGCCGTGAAAGCCTCAAAAATGTATATTACTCGATCTTCCAAATCCTCTTATGCCTTTCACATTATTCTCTAGTCATACATTTTGTCAGTATTTCATCACAAATTTATTTTTACATGTACAATCTATTTCATGTCATTCATTGCATGAGCCCACAATCACATTTTTTTACTGCCACAGCAATTTTGAAAAAGCTCTGACTTGGTGCCTTTCTGAAAAAGAAAAAAAGGAGACTGGATTCTTTCGAGATGTGGAGACTTCTTGGAGTTTCAAACAAAACGAATGAAGAGGTTCTCCAAAGAATCGGAAGACGAAGGCGCCTGCTCAAAGCTCTGCCCCAAAGGCGCGCACGATGGTTACGTCACGCAATACAGTAAGGTCTCTTGCATACACTTGCATACATGAATTGAGAGTATAATCGAGGGGGAATTTGACAACTGACACAGAGTTCCTTCAAGTTTTATTGCCAGATTTGTGCTCGTAAGAACTAAGAGCTCAAAATAATTGCGATGGATAGGAAAAAATGGAGAAAAACATTGATTAACATTTTTTTTTTTTTAAGAAACCCTGTGCGGGAGACTCCCTAGATTCTAGAGACTCTAGGGGTCTATGACACTTGTTGTAGTGCCGCAAAGGTGTACGAGCTTGGCCGTCGCTACAAAGCGCCAATACTCAAGCAAGACCCAGTTGCTGTTAGGCTGGATGGACCTTTGGTGACCGGTCATTGGTAAAGGTTTATGAATTCTTCAACCCAGCGAAGAGCAAATTTGAAAATATAAATGGTGTATTTTTTGTGCTCCGCCGGGATTCGAACTCACAACCTTCCCATTCAGAGTCCGCAGTGTTACCACTGAGGTACGGACCATTGCTATAAGTCAATCTTAGGATTAAGACAGGAAGCGAAGAAGGGGTATGGTGTTGTCATATGCGTTGCTCTTGAAGTATGTAATACAGGTTTGGCCGTCTGACGTCTTATTACCAAATGGACAATCAAGGTAGACAGTGGAATGTAAATGGAGAGGAGCATTCCACCTTACAGACAGACGCCAGAGCGGTAACCGAGAAATATTACTTTCTTTCAAAACAATCGGTGACACTTCAGATTATTCTCGTGATAAAAATATATTTAAAAAGCTTGTTGACACTAGAGAATTGCTTTCCGGGATCTGTTGCCATGGTATATCGGAGCTTTGGCTTCCAGATGTTTCGTCCATATCCGCGATGGGCTTCTTTCTTTTTTGTGATTCGATGTGATGTTGATGAAAGAAGCCGATAGCAGATATAGACTAAACGTAAAGAAGCTCCAGCTCCCGCAAAGCAACTCTCCAGGGTCAGCTGTTTTTTTTTTCTAACTATTAGAGACGCTTTTTCAGTTTACATCCATTATTTGGTAATCCGCAGCATTTGTGAAGGGCGAACTAAAACGTTTCTGTTAGTGGGCACGCAATGAATATGAGACATGTAAATTTATTTATTCAAATTAATTAGAAGTCCGCCGGTACATATCGCACCCTGAGAATGAAAGTGACCTATTTAAAAAAAATGTAAAATGACTTAAATACATAGAATGACTCAAAAAGGTACAATCTATTGCACTTTTATTAAAAGACGAGACCGAAGTATGCCTCTATCACTCTTTGACCATAAATAATCTGTTTTTAAATATAGGTGTAATAGAGTGTACCTTTTTGAGTCATTCTATGTATTTAATCATTTTACCAAAATTTTGGAATAGGTCACTTTCATTCTCAAGGTGCGATATATGACTTGAATAGTATTTCGTGATATCATGGATGAGTCCTTCGCGCCCGCTATCTTCACAAGACATTGTAATTTTTAATGTCAGAATTTGGAAGTAACCACAAAGGAAGTAATGACAAACTTGTTGCACTTTTAAGTCAGAATATGGAGGACATAGGAACAACAAAGGAACGACTCGAGTACATATCGTAAGCTCATTTCGATTGCGTAAATCCAAAAAATGTATTCGAACTAAATCACTCACTAGGAGTTTCGCCATATATTTCAAACAAACAAAACGTAACTTTTCACTATTAGTGGAAACATGTTAATCATATACAGTGTTATTCACACACATCAAATCCATGGCTCAACTGCCACCTAACGTGAATTTTCCATATAAAAGATGGATGGATCAAATGTGTTGCGAATAACCCCGTTAGAATCCAAATTTGGACCGGTCCGTAGTCCAGTGGCAACACTTCAGACTCGTCAATGGAAGGCTGTGGGTTCTAATTCCGGCGGAGCACAAAAAACATACCATTTATATTTTCAATATGCTCTTCGCTGGGTTGAAAAAAATCTTAAAACCTTTACCAATGACCGGTCACTAAAAGGTCCATCCAGCCTTACAGCAACTGGGTCTTGCTTGAGTATTGGCGCTTTGTAGCGACGACCAAGCTCGTAAACACCTCTGCGGCAGTACAACAAGTGTCATAGACCCCTAGAGTCTCTGAAATCTAGGGTGTCTCCCGCACAGGATTTAAAAAAAAAAAAAAAAAGTAGACTTCCTTGGTGACCGCACTGTCTGCACTAGGCCCTGCGGGCTGCAATTACTTGTTTTGCGTAACCGCCGTGCAGTGCACGCGCACCGACGACAAAGATACTCCTACACACACACACATGCGGGTGCAACACATCACACAGTCGTACCTTTACCTCCTCTCTGTTGCGTCACATCTTCACCTGTGCGTACCCCGTAATATGCCCTCGGAACAAATTACATAGTCAAAAAAAAATGCTATACTTGGAAACCAAAGCACCCGAGTTTGATCGTTGATTTGAAATCGTTGGCGGAAAGCGTAGAGACTACAGACGCACTCAATCTCAAAAATGACCAAGAGCCAGACGATGTATCAATATGACATACTTTCAAAAATAATAATGTAAAAATTAAAGCAAAGTTTTTATTCACGAGTTGGTTTATTTCTCGAGCGCTTTTAAACTTTGTTTTCATTTTTACATTATTCTTTTTAAAATGAATCTTCAAAATGTCAACACAAAAACCCTTAAACTTTGGCATGCTTTCTTTATACCAAAACGTACAGTCGGTCGATAGCTCAGTTGGAGGGCTCGCACTGGACTAGGGTTCGATCCCCACCTCAAGGTGTCAAAAATGATTTACCGTTTCGACACTTCGCGATATCGAAACAGCGAACTCGGGAATAGGTATATTCCACATCTCAGCATTGCAAACAGAATCGATTCGCGTATTTACCGTGAATCTAGTAAGGCATTTGAAAATATATACATCGATAGTATATATGGCTCGGCAACAAAGTTGATGGATAATGTATTCTTTTGTCAGCGGAGTAATGGATATTTCAGGCAGACGTGCATGCAAAAACACTTCAACGAGGCAAAATCACCACACGCTCTCAGCACGGGGAAACACACCAACATTCATGCGAGAACCTTCTTCTTCATGCGCTTCTTCAGTGAAGATTAGCGATCATCAGCCTCCGATACTGCGGCAATAAAGAGGGATCTTGTGCTTCTGCTAAACCACTGACTCAGACTCTTCAAACAAGATGCATTGATGCGAGAGCCTTCCTCTTCTTCCTGCGCCTCTTAAGTGAAGATTAGCGATCATCATGCCTCCGATACTGCGGCAATAAAGAGGGATCTTGTGCTTCTGCTAAACCACTGACTCAGACTCTTCAAACAAGATGCATTGATGCGAGAGCCTTCCTCTTCTTCCTGCGCCTCTTAAGTGAAGATTAGCGATCATCATGCCTCCGATACTGCGGCAATAAAGAGGAATCTTGTACTTCTGCCAAACCACTGTCTAAAACTCCTCAACTAAGGGGCATCGATGTGAGAACTTCTTCTCTCAGTGAATTCTAACGATACTCATGGCTATTTTCACTTTAAATGCAGCGGCTCGAAATATACACTTTGTGCTTTTGCCAAACCACTGTCTCAAGTTTTTCGAATTTTCCAGAAGCGCTATTCTGCTAAATTCCTTACAATATGGATATCGATACAAGACGGAGCTTGCTAGCGCTTGCGAAAGACCCCATAGAAAAAAAATACAACACCTTACTTTAGGACACGAATCGCTATCTCGTCGTCGTAAGATATAGCAGAATACCGCTTAAGGTTTTCGATGTCCTTGAGTTCTCCTCCCATCAATATTTCCTTGTATGATAAGAGGGAGAAGGCGGTATTTCTCATTTCTTATAACGTGACCGAAGTGCATCATCTTTCTCTGTTTGATGGTTGGCAAAAGTTGTTTAGTGGTATTCATGCGTCGGAGAACTTCCTGGCTGGTGACCTGTACCCTTAGTACGAGTTGCAATACTTATGTAATGTTAAGTTTACGGCAATTATTAAAGAGTGATTTCCCCTAAATTCTGCCGTTTTTGTTTGTTTGAATTTGATTTTATTAATCACTGTAACTCTTTTGCTAAGACCATAAAGTGTGAGAAACAAAAACGGCAGATTTTGGGAGAAATCATTCTTTAATGTTTTCCGTAAACTTTACTTTTCTCAAGTTTTGCAACTCGTACTAAGGGTGCTGATCACGCCAAGAGATCCACGTGACGTGACAACAACCTTTCACAATCCTAGATTACCTACTGCCGATCTAGGATCGGAGGGTATGCTACGCTGCTAAGATCTTATACTGTAACTGTAACTGTAACTCTGTCGCCATTCCGCTAGGGGTGGCCAGAGCCTCTGCAGAGTTGCCTCCATTTTTTCCTATCCTTACATACCTCCTTCAATTCATTCATATCCATCACCTTTTTCATGCATTTTCTTCTTTTACGCTCACTTTGTATATCCCATTCTTTCACAATCTCCTCAATCTGATCACTCCATACTTTTCTCGGTCGTCCCTTCCCTCTTTTTCCTTTCACACTTTCTTTGTATACATACTTTGTCAGTCTATCATCATTCATTCTTTCCACATGTCCAAACCATCTCATCACATTCTTTTGTACCTTAACTTTCACATCCTCTTTCATGCTTTTCTATGCTTTTCTGTTTTGGTGTTTATTTCAAAGCCAAATTAAAATACCGGCAAGGTTTACTTAAGGTTGTAGCGACAATGATCTATAATCTATAATCTAAGTTGCAAGGATATATTCATTTAAAGCTCTCAGATGTATGCCCACAAACCAACAAGTGTAGTATGATGATGATGACAAAATTCCTTCCTTCCTTTCCTTGACTTATAGGTTGGTATGAGGCTGACCACCCATACTGTAACAAATGGTTCACTTTGCCAATGTCACCCCTGTTTCAGGGAAGGTCGGCAAAAGTTGTGGGGCTTATGTTCATTTGAGGTTTGGATTTTATTTGTAAGTACACATTCAGCATTTGTAAGCGCGAACTACACTTCTTGGTTTGTGGGCATACATCTGAGAGCTTTAAATGAATATATCCTTGCAACTTAGATTATTGATTATTATAGATTTACCCAGCCAGTTTCTATTCTCGACGGAGCAAAAAAATATAATTATTTTTTCTAGCATGCTCTTCATCAGTTGAAAAATTCATATTACGCCTTTGCCACAGGTCATTCCAGCCTTACAGAGTATTTGTATTATTGGCGCTTTCTTTAGCGACGACCAAGATTGCAGAAGGCTCTTGAGGTGTGATTCACCCGAAAACAGCGCTCACCAAATAAATCATCCTTCTATTATTATTATTATTACGTGTTATGCTATCGATTTATAAATGGAGAAGTACATATATTTTTTACACGTAGGAAGGTTCTAGGTGTCTAACGCTTATTTTGGTCATATATTTTTAATCAACAAAGTATATATTCTAAGAACTCCGAAGTTTTTTTTACAATACAAAAAGTTGGCTGGATTCAGGGTTGTCGCTAATGTATTTTTAATTACCAACTTTAGCAAGGAAATCGATTAAGTTCATTGTGTGTTTGTTGAAAAACGAAAAATTACACGAAACTTTTATCTAAGATAACATTAAAATACATTTTAGATTTACGCCTTATGCACACCCACAAGCAAACCTATGTGTACCTACTCGCGCTGCACGCGTATTAATCATGTATTAATAGAAGAAAACGCAAACATCAAATGAACGTAAACTCAGCAACGCATACCACCTTCCCCTGAAACAGGTTTGGCATTGGCAAAAGAGAAACAATTTTTACAATACGTCAGTTAACCAAATTATAAAATAACAACTACAAAAAGTATTTAGCCTTAAACGAACCTATAAGTACGGACCTGGGAAATTTGAACCTGGTTCAGCAGATGTTATTCGGTAATAATTAATTAATAATTGCAGATAGATATTGCAGGGTATTTCGTGTGTCATTGAAATATTAATACTTTTTCAATCAATGTTTTTTTTGTAAGTTTGTACTCGTATTGATTCACAGTTTGTTTATTCATTGTTTTTGTAAGTACATATTGTTTTTTATATAATAAATCGTAAATATTAGTAATATTTATTGTTTTGCGATTATATCACCTTAATTTTGATCAAATCTACACTAATCCTCCAAATCTCCCTGTTTTTGATAAATAAAAAAAATAACGCGAATTTCCCTGTTTTCAGGGAAATAACACCGAAATGAACAAAAAATAACACCACTTTTTTCCAGTCCCAACCTATAATAGTTCGTAGAATACCAACATTCCATGCCAGGGGTACGATCCCCACCAAGAATGCCAGAAATAATTTCCCATATCGATATTTGTTTCAAACCCGAAATCAAAATACCAGCGGGGTTCCTCAGTCTTTACAAGAAATATAATATGAAAATAAGATGAAAGCTGTAAAACTCTCACTTCATGTGAACGCCGATCTTCCTACCTGTGAAAACAAATACGTTCCACACGGCACATGAGACCCCTGTGGGAGAACGTAGCTTATGAAGCTGCACTATATTGTTATGATTTTAGTTGGGTTCTTAAACTGCGATTTATTTTACATAATGTCGGTTTACAATACACTGATTTCTAGCTCTTGGCATATCAACTTCACGGCTCAGTGTTTCAATCTACACTGGTCTCTCACACAATTGCGGTCCAAATATAAGGCGTCTAAACTGGTTCCGGACCCTTCTATAGTGAACCACACACTTCTGTATTATTCCATATTATTATATTTACGCATGCCAACAACTATGTGCCTGGGCACATGCACACATTCAAACTCCTAGTAGACTATACTAGAAGCAGACACATACACATAAGCAAGCCCCGCAATCGGGCTCATAAGGTCGTAACAATATGTACAGCTTAGATGCTTTTGAATGATTTTCTTGTGCTCTAGGAACTGAACTCATCAGGACTGAAGTGTTAACCACTAGACTACGGACCGGTGATTATGAATAATCGGTTGGCAGCCCTGCATATCCATGTCCTTGATGTGTTCTAATCTAACGATGCGTCAGCGCATCTCGGAAAACGAATAAAAAACCGCCACACATGAGGCACACATACATGCACGCTCTCCTCTCTGCAGCTCTTCACGACATGTGTTGAAAAACGTAAAAGTAATCGACTGACGATGACTGTAGGAATGGTGGTTCACAATGGTGGCTGTAAACAGATACAGGCACTCTGACAGAAGTATGCAAGAACCGAAAGAAATAGCGGTTGATCTCCAATGGTGGCAACTAAGCTACACATATAGTCTAACTTATTGCCTGCGTTATCCCTAAAGGGGTCGCATGTGGCGATTCGGGACCTATTTATTTTAACGGGTAAGGTGGCCGGCCTCACGCCAACCACTTTAGTTGAAGTGGGGGTTTCCCAGCTCCCGGGGGGGTTGGTTCTCATTTCTTGTAAAGGCTGAGTAAACCTTGAGATCGAACCCTTGGTCTCGGCATGAAATGCAAGCATTCTACCAATTGAGCTATCAACCTTTTTTACGAGCTTGGTCGTCGTCGCTACAAAGCGCCAATTCTCAAGCAAGACCCGGTTGCTGTAAGGCTGGATGGACCTTTGGTGACCGGTCATTGGTAAAGGTTTATGAATTTTTCAACCCAGCGAAGAGCAAATTTGAAAATATAAATGGTATTTTTTTGTGGAGATTCGAACCCACAACCAGAGTCCGAAGAGTTACCACTGAACTACGGACCGGTGGCAGTCAGGCTTTTAAATTTTTATCCACTTTAATGTAGTTTTTAGTTTTTTTTTTGTGTTAGCTCCTAATTTAAGACTGCATTTCAATGTATTTTGTTTCTTGATAAAAAGATTGGCATAAGGCTTTTACCAATCCCGGCCCGTGTTTAGGGGAAGACGGCAAAAGTTGCAAGGCGCATGTTCATGTGAAGACTACAGGGGAAGAACAAGGAATGTCAGTTGAATAAGTAAATCTAAATTTGAAATTTGAAATCATGGTTATTACCTGTCGCAAAGAACCGGAAATACCGCCATAAACAGTGATAGCGACTGTTGTTGCATTACAAATTTTGCAGAACTTTAGATACACACAGATGCAACTAGATTTTATTTTTTTCTTACGAACTTACTTATGTTCTTATTTTCCTTGTTTTTGCCCTGTAGTCTTCATGTGAGGTATGGTTTATTTTGTAAGTACATATTCCACAGAGTGGCAGTCCACAGAGTGGCTCCTGGAAGACCCACCACGAGGCCAAAGAACATAATACTTCAACTTACCACAAGGAAACTGAAGGAGGACATGGTAGCGGCTGCAAGGAAGCGTCGTTCATTAAAGTTAAATCAGCTGGCTGGCTTAGGTTTTCCCACTGATAACAATGCCTTTTACATCAATGATCATCTGACTCTTTCCACAAAAATCCTTTATTCGAACTCAAGGCAGATGGCTAAATCTAAAGGCTACAAATATACTTGGGTAAGGAATAATAACATCATGCTGCGTAAGGATGATGGATCATCCATTATATATATTAGATGCCAGGAGGACCTAAGTAAAATATGACTCTTGGTTTGTGTGAATTATTATTGTTATTTATTTTTACTTGTTTTCTATCCTGTTAATTTTCACATTTACTTTATGATTCTGTTCAATTTTCTGTTACTGATTTGTTTTTTTCACTTGCTTCTGTTATCAATTGTTTTACTTTCTCTTTCTTTTTCATTCAAGCCCCCTACTAGTTTTAATATTATTTATACTATTATTCACTCTTCTTACGTTCTAATAAGGAAAATGTTACCCATGTTTTCCTGTTCTTCTTCATTAAGTCACCTCTACCAGGACTCTTATTGCCATCTTAACTTATCACTGCCTTTATTGAATCACTTTTGCTACTATTTTATAATTATCATGTTGTTTTTAATATTTTATGACAATCGTAAATAATTTAGATGTAAATCACCTCAACATATACTATCAAAATTGTCGTAGTATTCGTAACAAGCTCTTTGATCTGCGTTTGAACATTCTTAACTGTGAACATGACATTCTTATTATCACTGAGACGTGGCTGAATGATGGCATTTATAACAACGAGGTTGCAGATGATAGATATGTTGTTCACAGAAGGGATAGGTGTCTATCTACCTCTACAAAGAAGGATGGAGGTGGTGTCTTAATTTTAGTTAGGAAAGACATCCCTTGTGTTAGATTATTTAATGATGAGAGTCCGTTAGTTGAGGAAATTTTATTACATTTACCTACAGTTGGAAATGGTTTAATTATTGCTGCATGCTATATTCCACCACTTTCCAGTCAATCCATATATGAAGCACATTTTAATAAATTCAATGAAATAGCTATAAATAAAGTAGATCACAATTTCTTTTTAATTGGTGATTACAATTTGCCCTCTATTAACTGGACCCCTGACATTGATGGCCTTTCTTTTGTAATGCCCTCCTACCTAAGTAATATAATGTCTTTCCTGATGCTCAAACAATGTAACTTTATTAGGAACAATAATAACCGTTTATTGGACTTGGTGTTGACGGATCTTGTTTGTTCTGTAGTGGGATGTGCTGCACCCCTTAGTACAGTAGATCCTCATCACCCGCCGATTGAGTGCACTGTGAAAACATCACGATTGTTTTCCAGGATGCCAGTACATAATGTCCATAAATACGATTTCAGGAAAGCAAATTTCAATCAAATCATGGTAGAATTGTTAGAATTTAATTGGTATGACAACTTGTATAATCTCAATACTCAAAATGCGACCGATTTCTTTTATTCCAAATTGTACTCAATATTAGATTATCATGTACCACCATTATATGTACGTGCAAAAAAATATCCCTTTTGGTTCTCAAATGATTTAAAAAAGCAAATGAGCACAAAACTGAAAGCCTGGAAGAGATGGAAGACATATGGTAACATTAGTGACTACGATAGGTTTCGATCTGCTCGTGCTAATGTAAAGAGACTCATGACTGCGTGTCATAAGTCTTACATAAACAACATTGAATCATCAGTTACTCATAACGTCAAAAGTTTTTGGAAATATACACATAATTTAAAAAATAACTCAATGGGCTATCCATCATCTATGATGCTTGATAATCGGGTATCGAACGACCCTAATGAAATTTGCAATATGTTTTCTTCGTATTTCTTGTCTGTTTTTGAATCGTCATCACAACAAACTTGCAGTCCCAATACCTCCTCTATAAATATGAATTTTAATTACCAAAACAATAATAAAACATGTATTTCTGATTTGTTCCTTTTAGACGATGTAAGGGAAGCACTTAATCTTATTGATATAAAAAAAGGCGCTGGTCCGGACAAATTAAGTGCTTTTTTCCTTAAAATGACCTCTGATGCCCTGTTCAAACCTCTCACACTTATTTTCAACAAAAGTTTAGCTGAAGGATATATACCAAGCATATGGAAAACTGCTAACATAATACCCTTACATAAAGCAGGGCCGATGAATGACATCTCTAACTACAGACCTATATCTATCCTCTCTTGCATTGCTAAAATTTTTGAAAAGTTGGTACATGGAAAAATATATCCACTACTCAAACACTGTATTCCTGATAGTCAACACGGATTTGTCAGATCAAGATCCATAGTTTCGAATTTGTTACTTTATTCTAACTTTATTTTTGAGACATTTGACCAGGGCTCTTCTGTTGACAGCGTGTACACCGACTTCCGCAAAGCTTTTGATAAGGTTGATCACCTTATATTACTTAAAAAGCTTCACTTCAATGGAGTCCAGGGCAACCTATTCAGGTGGTTTTGTTCTTATCTTGATTCGAGATATCAAACTGTTACCCTTAATGGTTACGCCTCATCATTGTGTGCGATAAGCTCAGGCGTCCCACAGGGCTCCATATTAGGTCCTTTTTTGTTCACAATTTTCATATCTGATATCCATAAATGCGTTAAAAACAGCAATTTATTATTATTCGCAGATGATATGAAATTTTTAAAAAAAATCGATAATATTGTTACGAAATTAGGGTTCAATTGTCTTCAAATTAAAAATACACAGGTCTTCTTCAATAGTTATTTATTTTACACAGTTACAAAATTTATTTTCACACTACTTTCTCGATTATTCCACTTGGTTTTGGTTCACTGATCAGATGACTTCGATGTGTTTGTAAGTCTCTATGATACTGGCCCGCTCTGCAGGCCATTCGCACCTTTATACTCTTCAGAGCAGTATGATCCAGAACTAAAGTCGCCAGACGGTTCCAGAGTAATTATTACTTCTCGACGCTTCACGTACTACCTAGAGATACAACCAAAATCCTACCTACCAATGCAATACAGTATTCCTATAATTATAACAAATACCTACTTAGCCTAGAGAATTCTACACTTATACATAATTATCGATCTTACCTACCTATACCTATGAGGACTCTTATAACTATAACTACCCATACTTATTTCAATATTTATATTTACATAACACTATAACTACCCATACTTATTTCAATATTTATATTTACATAACACTACCCCCCACCTAGACTGTTTCGTCCCGGAACAGTCTTGACTCTGTGTAGGTAGGGGCATGCTGATCCACGTCGACACCCTGTGGTCAGGAAGAAGTGGCAGTCCACGGATTTCTCCCCACTGGCTCTCGGCTGCGCTTGCTCGCAGCACACCATGACGCTGATGCCGACTCCCGAGAACACTGCTTCAATCATACTCCGGATTATCCGCCAGTCTCGATTAGCGCGGCCGCCACCCATCTTCGGTATTGCCAGACGCGCCTGCTGATCCTCCAACATGTAGTCACGCAGCTCAACAAGGCCGTCCCACAATGCCTTGTAGTCCTCTTCCAGGTTGCTGGAATCCGGGACAACCAGGCAGTATGCTTGTTGACGCCCCTTCGGTAGTCTCAGAGCTCTTCCTTGCGGGCTGCTCGAGGGTTGCGGTTCTCCGAATTTGTATCGGAAGACCCGTGCAATTCCTCTAGACATATCTAGATCTTCCGGTACACTGCATGCCAGTGTGTGGTCCCTAGTGACCTCAAATAAGTCCTTGTGGACTTCTGTGGTCACTCCATGGCGAAACTTCTGCCCTGCCTTCGCGTTCTCCCAAAACGTCTCAAAGGCTGGTGATCTTTCGGATGCGACGCACTGTCGTACTTTTTGGGCTGGTTGGTCATCATTATCGCCTAGGTATGGTGAGAGGCGATTGTAGTGCACGACCCTTGGTTTTCCGTTTGGTCTCTTTTTTATGCGGTAGACCACATCGTTGATGCGCTCCAAGATCTCGTACGGCCCGTCCCAGGAACGCTGAAGTTTCGGACAGTATCCTTGGCGCCTCTTGGGGTCAAAAAGCCACACCCAGTCACCAGCTTTGTACCCCATGCTGTCAGCTCTGGTGTCATAGCGCTCCTTCATTTGATCGCTGGCTTCCCCGATGTTCATGCGGACCTGATCATGGATGTCATCCAGCCTCCTGCGAAGGTCTGTCACATAGTCTTCTCCGGCTAGGTCTTCACCTGGTTTGCAGCCAAATTTGAGATCACAAGGAAGTCGCATTTCTCGCCCAAACAGTATGCTGCTGGGAGTCTTCTTCGTCGTTTCCTGAACAGCCGACCGGTAAGCCAATAAGAACAAAGGCAGATGTCGGTCCCAGTCCCGCTGATGGCTGGACACTACTTTGGCTAAGTACCTCCCCACGGTACGGTTCATCCTTTCCACCATTCCATCAGACTGTGGATGTAGCGCAGTGGTCCTGGTCTTGTAGATCCCTAGCCGCTCACACATTTGCTGGAAGATAGCAGCTTCAAAGTTCCTTCCCTGATCAGAATGTAATTCCAGGGGTACGCCAAACCTGCTGATAAATTCGGTAACTAGAACTTCAGTCACGGTTACGGCCTCTTGGTTAGGGATTGAGTAAGCTTCCACCCACTTGCTGAAGTAATCCATCACCACCATGATGTACTTGTTACCCTTCTCAGTTGTAGGAAATGGGCCAGCTATGTCGATGGCAATTCTTTCAAAGGGGCTGCCAACATTGTACTGACGCATTGGTGCTCGCCTTTTCCTTTGCGGTCCATTGGCCGTTGCACAGGTTACACATTTTCGACACCAATCTTTGACGTCTTCGCTGCAGTTGATCCAGTAAAATCGCTCTTTCACTTTCTCCAGCGTCTTCTTAACGCCTAGATGTCCTCCAGAAGTTCCTCCATGCAGCAGTCCAAGGATTTCCGGTACTCGGCTCCTCGGAACGAGGGTTTGCTTTCTTCTAAGTGTGCCGTCTTCCTTCTCGATCTTTCGTTTCAGAAACCCTCCTTCTATCACTATGGATCCCCATTGAGCCCAATAAGCCTTGACAGTTGGTGATAAGGGGGCGAGTTTTTCCCAGGTTGGCCTTTCTCCTTCTCGCGCCCATTCCATCACATACTTCAAGTCCGGATCATTCAGTTGGTCTTGCGCCAATTTTTCATCTTGCCAGTCCTCATCTTCGGTGGTCGTCCTTTGGACAATTGCTACCTTGTCCTCCATCTTGCTGCAATGTTTGCAGTCACTGGCGCATGGTCGTCTGGATAATGCATCCGCATTTCGATGAAGCGTGCCAGGTCTATGTTCGGAGTCATAATCATACTCCTGGAGCCTTTCAATCCATCTAGCCACTTGCCCTTCTGGGTTTTTGAATTTCAGAAGCCAAACCAGTGCAGCATGATCAGTCCGTAGTGTGAATTTTCTCCCGTACAAGTATTTGCGGAAGTGTTCCACTGATTTTATCACGGCAAGAAGCTCTCGTCTGGTCACGCAATAATTTCGTTCTGGCTTGGAAAGCACTTTACTGAAGTAACCCAGAACAGTCTCATGCCCATCCTGTATTTGGGAAAGGACGCCTCCTATCCCCACATTACTAGCGTCGGTATCCAGGATGAACTTTCCATCTTTTCGTGGGTAGCTCAAGATGGGGGCACTTGTTAATCTTCCCTTAAGCTCTTCAAATGCTTGTGCGCAGGAATCACTCCAATGGAAGCGAGTGTTTTCTTCCGTAAGCTTGGTGAGCGGTTTTGCAATGTCCGCAAATCTTGGCACAAACCTCCTGTAATAAGTGCACAGCCCCAGGAAACTCCTAGTTTCATGTTTGTCCTTCAGCACGGGCCAGTCTCTTACTGCCTTGATTTTGGCAGGGTCAACTTCAACTCCACGTTGAGAAACTATGTGTCCCAGGTAATTTACTTGTTTCTTGAACAGGTTACACTTTTTCGGGTTGAGCTTCAGTCCAGCGTCTTGTAGTCGCCCGAAAACTTGCTCCAGATTTCTCAACTGATGGTTGAAGTCCTTTCCCAGGATGATTATGTCATCCAAGTATACCAGGCAGGTTTCCCATGATAGTCCTCGCAGCACATTCTCCATCAGCCTTTCAAACGTGGCGGGGGCATTGCATAAGCCAAATGGCATCACGGTGAACTGCCAAAGTCCAGATCCAGTCGAGAATGCAGTTTTCTCCTTATCTTTGGCATCCAATTCAACTTGCCAGTAGCCACTTTTCAGGTCCAATGTGGAAAAAATGGTGCATCCTGCCAATGTGTCCAAGGTGTCGTCAATCCTTGGCAGAGGGTAACTATCCTTTTTCGTAACATCGTTGAGCAGTCTGTAGTCCACACAAAATCTCGTGGTACCATCCTTCTTTTTCACCAGTACCACCGGGGATGTCCAAGGGCTACTTGATGGTTCTATGATGCCATCCTTGCTCATGTCTTTGATGATCTTGTCAGCTTCTTCCCGCTTTGCAAAGGGTAGTCTTCTTGGAGCCTGTTTTATTGGTCTCGCTTCTCCGGTGTCTATGCTATGTCGCACTACCTTGGTTCTTCCCAGACGGCCATTAGAGTCCTCGAAAATGTTCTGGTAGCGGCAGATCAAACTCCTCACTCTCCGTTTGTTTTCCTCGGTTAGACCTTGGGAAGCGTCGTGGACCAGGGCTTCCAATTGTGTTGACAATTTGTTTCCTTCGCATGACATGTTTGTCATCTGTTGCACAATGGAAGTTATCCTCTCACATCTGCCCAAAACAAAACCTTCATTCATTTTAACTGGGTAGCTGTTCACATTCATGATCTTGACAGGAATGGTCTCCTTTGCGCGAATCACTGTTCTTGCCACCATGACTCCTTTGTTAACATTGTCCATGTTCTCCGGTTCTATCATACAGATTTGGTCATTTGTACTACTGGAATCCAGGCGGGCACTCACTATCATCTCGGATCGCCCCTTCACTTCGGTATTCTTGGCTAGGATAACACGTGCAGCCAGTTCTTTCCGTCTTTGCAGGATGACTTCTTCATTTCCAATTTTAATGGACCCTTTCTTTAAATTTAAACTGCACCCAAATCTGTCCAGTATGTCCATTCCCAATATAACGTCTTCTTCAATGTTGGCCACCAACGTCCGATGATCAAAAGTGGTGCTGCCAATTTGGAAGGTGGCAATCGTCTCCCCATACACCTGTGCTGACTCTCCCGTGGCGGTGTGCAGAGACCACTTTGTTGGTGCAATCTGCTTACCTCGTGCCACTATGTCGCGTCTCAGAATTGTCCTGGTTGCTCCCGTGTCCACCAGTAGTTCACGAGTTACTCCATCTATTATGCCATTGATAAAAATGCTGCTGGCTTTTCCTCTCACGGTTGCGACAGTAGCAGCAGATTTCAGGGCCTCTCCAGCGTGGGTCAACGGTTGCCCCTTCCCATTAACCCTTTCTAGTTTTCCGCAGCCTGTTTTCTGGGTTTCTGAGGCTTGGGACACTTGGTGCTAAGGTGGCCCAGCTGTCCGCAGTTCCAGCAGCGTGGGTCTCGTCTTCGAGGTCTCAGACGTTCCAGCACTTTTTCAATTAGCTCCTCGGTTGTAGGTAGCTTGACCTCCTCTGCCTCGACTGCACGAACCCTGGCGTGGCCCCTGATGGACTGTTTGACAGCCTCAAACTCGAGAGCTTGGCTGAGCGCCTCGTTCAAAGCCTTGGGATGGGCCAGTTTTACGGCTTGTTGCGTCTCCCATTCCCGCAATCCATTTAGGAACTTGTCCACTGCCAAGCTCTCACAGATGTCGTCGGAGGCTGTCGGGTAAGCGTCTCGTACCAGGCGGGCGATGTCCATTTCAAACTCCTGGAGGCTCTCGTTGGGCTTCTGCACCCTTGTGTTCAGCTGCGACTTGTACAGCTGCTCCAGGCACTTGTGGCCATAGCGCATATCCAAGCGCTGCTTCAGCTGCCCAAAGTCACCACGGTTGTCCAGGGGTATGGCCTGCAGAACCCTGAGAGCGTCTCCTCGGAGCGACAGGCTGAGAACCGAAGCCTTCTTCTGCTGGCTCCAGGCTCCCATCATGGCAGCCGTTTCAAAGAGGGTCAAATACTCCTCCCATGACGTCTTCCCGTCGAAGGTCGGGAGGTTGTGCTTCGCCAGCGAAGGGTCATCATCCCCTCTAGTGACCCTGGTTGGAGTTGAGCATCCCTGGTCGGTCTCGTCGTGAAGGCCGTCTTTGGGGGATATTCTGGTGGACTCCATCTGGCACTTGTCAGCCAGCTCGGCACGCAGACGGTCCTCCAGGCTTGATATACGAGTCTCCATTTCCCCCTTCAGGGCTGTCATCTTCTCTTCCATTTCTCCTTTCAGGGTTGTGAGATTTCGGGACACCTTTTCCTCCAGATTCCTGGCGTTGTCAGCCATTTCCACCTTCAGGTCGGTCACCACTTCCTTCAGGTTGGTGGTCATCTTCTCCTCCAGCCCAGTCATCTTCTCCTCCAGCCCGGTCAGGTCCTCCTTCAGGGTCTTGGCGTTGTCAGCCATCTCAGTCTTCAGTCCTGTCAGGTTACTGTTTAGCTCCTCCTTCATGGACTTTGTGATGCTGATATTTAGCTCGTCCAAGGCGCGGTCCCCTCCAGACGCCATGACAAAATATGCCGGGTCTTCGCCTGATTGTTCCAAGGCCTCTATGAGGCGTGCTTGTAAGGCTGCCTTTCCTCCTGAGGTCTCCAGGTCCCTCTCCAGAAGCTCATTTTTAAGCTCAGTGACTTTGAGGTCCTTGACGTTCACTTTAGTTGCCATTTTATTTTCAAAATTTACGTCAAAACAAAAATATTTTCAAATTTATTTAATACAAGTTTTGAGTTTTATATATATAGCTGTTTTGAATACGTACTTTAGCAAAAATAATAATTTGTCTGATTACACTGATTGGTAGGTACTGTCTTTTAATATTTATTTTTAAATCACCAATATTTTTAACATAATAATGTCTGATAGTACATAATTATTTATTTCGTCTCAAGTCTTTCAAACACACAGGTAGGTACTTAATGTACATTCACACGCTTGTAAACAAAGGATAGTTATTCAAAAACTTTTTCTCGATGAATCTGGAACGTTCTTTTGTAATATTTTTCAAGATTTTTTATTTATTTATTTTATTTTTTTAATCACACACAATAATAAAAAAAACTATGGTCCAATTTGATGACTTTCTCAATGCGGTAAAATAGTCATTATGTTATGTCCAGAATTATGTTCCATATGATGTTCCAGAATTTATAAGCAACTTGCTTTTGCGTCTTTTCTTTTAACAAAAATTTATTTAAACACTTGTTTTCACAAAAGTCAGTTCACACAAAGTTCAATTTGAATAAAGTTCATTTTAACACTATTTTATTTATTTTATTTATTTTTAGACAGAAGATCTTAATTTTTCTTGACAATTCCGCACCTGACGCCAATTGTTACGAAATTAGGGTTCAATTGTCTTCAAATTAAAAATACACAGGTCTTCTTCAATAGTTATTTATTTTACACAGTTACAAAATTTATTTTCACACTACTTTCTCGATTATTCCACTTGGTTTTGGTTCACTGATCAGATGACTTCGATGTGTTTGTAAGTCTCTATGATACTGGCCCGCTCTGCAGGCCATTCGCACCTTTATACTCTTCAGAGCAGTATGATCCAGAACTAAAGTCGCCAGACGGTTCCAGAGTAATTATTACTTCTCGACGCTTCACGTACTACCTAGAGATACAACCAAAATCCTACCTACCAATGCAATACAGTATTCCTATAATTATAACAAATACCTACTTAGCCTAGAGAATTCTACACTTATACATAATTATCGATCTTACCTACCTATACCTATGAGGACTCTTATAACTATAACTACCCATACTTATTTCAATATTTATATTTACATAACAATATTAACGACTGTCTATTACTGCAAGAAGACATAAATAGACTCAGTTTATACTGCTCGATTAACAAACTGTCACTTGCTCTTGAAAAATGTAAAATTATAACCTTCTCAAGGAAACGCATTCAAATCAATTACAATTATACAATTTCCAATCACACACTTGAAAGAGTATCTTGCATACGCGACCTTGGTGTGATTTTCGATTCCAAACTACTTTTTGACATGCATGTACATGCCGTCGTCAAGAGGGCCTTTCAAATGATGGGTTTTGTGTTTCGTGTGACAAAAAAATTCAAAATGATATCGAGCTATATGACTTTATTTATTTATTTATTTATTTGAGAAAACTACAGCTTTATAAAAGTGATTACAATGGTGTTCTTAAAATTAATATAAGCCAAAATTGTTTCTTCTATTTAAAATTATAGAGAAAGAATAATAATTTGATCAGTATGCTGAGCTTGTATTGACATATCATAGAAAATTGAGAAGACAAGAAAATAAAAAAGAAAAGGAGAGCAAAACAAAAAGCAAAAAAACAAAAAGCAAAAAAGACAAGTTGTCAAGCAACAAAAAAGAAAAAAAAAAGAAACAAGGTGTAAGAAAAGAAATTAAAAGTAAAAGTAAAGTGGAAAGGAATGAGGAAAAGGAGGGATTATTACGTAAGTGAAGGAGCTTGATTGAGGGAGTTAGGGGACAGAGTTGAAAAATATCTCAATTTATTGCGAAAGGTTGTTAATGAGTCATGGAAAATATCTAAATTTTTGAAATTTTGGTTATAGTCACGCTGTATTCTGAATAAAGTTGAGTGGTATCGGTAATTGGTATGACAAATGGGTAGGTGAAATAAATTTTGCGAGCGGGTACGTCTGTTTGGTATAAGAAAAGATATGTTACATAATAAATCAGGGGAGTCAATTGTATTATTGCATATTTTGTACAAAAGTAATTGATCAAAGTAGGTCCTTCTATCTTGTAGTGTGTTAATATTGAAAAATTCTATGGAAGATTTGTAGTCGGTGTGTTCAATGTATTGTCGTTTCTCTAAATATTTAACAAAAATCTTTTGAATATTTTCAATACGGTTAGTGTGAACTTTGTAGTGCGGATTCCATATTGGAGTACAAAATTCTAAATGAGGGCGTATATGTGAAAGGTATAGTGTTTTTAAAGTGTTGATATTATTAAATTGTTTACCGGTGCGGATGATAAAACCCAACATTCGGTAAGCTTTGGAGGTAATTGAGTCAATATGCTTGTCATACGTCAATTTGTCAATTGACTTTATATCATTCATTGATACGATCACAACTAGAATTTGCTGTGACTGTATGGAACCCATTTTATGATGTGTATAAAACTCTACTAGAGTCGGTTCAAAGAAAATTTACGAAAATATTGTTCCATCGGTTAAGCTACGAAAACCGCTCTTACGACAAACGCCTACTTCATCTAAATCTGGTAAGTATTGATAATCGATGTTTAATATTGAGTGCGTTGACTCTGAGGAGTATCTGTCTATCGGAAACGGATTGCCCTGGTCTTCTATGTCAAATTAAGTTTCGTATACCAAGATGCGCTTCTCGTTCTTCACAATTATTTTTTCTGTCAAAATGTCGAACAAATGCAGGTCAAAGAGCTCCTATTCATAGAATGTGCAGTGATTTTAATAAATATTTTAATGATTTAGATTTGTTTAATAAGGGGAAATACTCCTTTAGGGGGGACTTGATGAAAACTATATATAAAATGTCTTTTACACCCAGTTTATAGGTGCTGATTGGGCTTTTTGTTCTTCTTTTTTATTCTTCTCTTTTTTCTTCTTTAACTTTTACATTCTTATGTTTTTCTTTGTTTACTCTTCTTGTTTCTCCTTGTTATTTTTGTTTCTTTTACTAATTTTATTACTTTTGAATTTTGACTTCCTCTACTTCTTTTATATTTTTATGTCAGCTACATTAAATTTATAATATATATGTGGGAAATTTTTAAGGATGTAGGCATTTTAAATTATATGTATCCACTTTTTTGTTTATTGCAACTGTGTCTGTATCTGTTTTTTCTCCTAATAAAGTAAAATAAAATAAAAAATATTGACGGTAAAAAGGAAGTAGGGCATAAGCGACGTTTTGGTCAAAAATGAGTTATGATTGCTATCCTACTTAAAATTTTCTGCTCTTTCTAATGCGCCAACTCCTATAGCTCTGATGATTTTTTTGTTGTTATTTATGCCCAAGCAAACTACTGCTTTTTCGAAGTATGGATTTGGTGTAACCGACAAGATTTTGGCCTTTTTATCCTAAAGGCGCTTGTGACATTAAAAAATCGTACAACATCGTAAAACCACATTAATATGAATGCCAATAATTACCTTTATTTATTTAGAGCTGTTTTGATTTTAACGATACGATACAAAATAAAAAAGTTATTCAATTTTTCTGCAATCTCAAACTTTAAACTGCTCTCCTGAACAATTAAGTTTTTTTCGCTTATACCCTATTGCCTTTTAACCGTCGATATGCAGCATGTGTGAGCGCGAACTTACACGTGTCTGCTTGGGGGACAAACAAGGCAGAATGCGTTGTGTCTGAAAAGGCCCTTAGCACCGTCCGTCTTCGTCGATTCACTATGTGAGCGAATTACCGTCACTTAGCGCGTCACCCGCATGCAGGGAGCTCGCTCACGTCAGTGTCCACTGTAGTGAACTACACTACGTACAGCTGTAGAGGCAACACGACGTTTGGCCAACTCCGTTCTAAATCTATTCTCATACGACTCCGAGGACAATCCCTAGGAAAGTCTGTCCACACTAGACACGCATCGCTATGATCTGAGTTCAACAATTGTCATTTTACAAAGATGTCAAAGATGTAAGAGCGAAAGTTGGAATAAGGAACTGCCTTTACAAGAGGATGGCGATGATTGGTTTATTTGTCAACTGACAAAATTAACCTGGCTTATAGGTTGGTATGAGGCTGGCCACCCATACTGTAAAAAATGGTTCACTATGCCAATGTTACCGCTGTTTCTGGGAAGGTCGGCAAAAGTTGCAGGGTTTATGTTCATCTGAGGTTTGGATTTTAATTTGTAAACTCGAACTTACACGTGTCTGTTTTTGGGAATGCATTAGATATGAGTTTTGAATATTAATATATCATCTTTGCAACTTAGATTATAGACGTACATCATAATATAAGGTAAGATCTCATTTCCTGAAGGTTTGATGAAATTCGATATTCAAGGAAGATTATTTCAAGAGACAAGATAGTTGAACGACGTTGGCACAAATGCATTTGTTTGTCCAGTGTGAACAAACGTTCGTACGTCGCACTGATGATGTTTCTCACTACGATCTGTCACATTGAAAAAGTCATTCAAAGATTTTAAAACATACAGCAGTGTCGTTAATCAGTGCAGTGCGTTGTAAAGAAATATGGAAGAGTCCAAGAAGAAGGCTGAAGAAGCGGCGAGGCTGATGAAAGAAGCGGCCGGAGACTTCACCAAGGTCATGAAGGAGCAGGGAGAAGAGATGGGGAAGAATATGGGGAAGAAGATGGATGTGCTGTCCACTGAAGCGACACAGAAGTTCGACCAAATGTCCGCAGCTACTAAACAAAGAGCAGAAGAGGCTGCTAAAATTGCAAAAGAAAAGGCTGAAGAAACGGCAAAACTTGCAAAGGAGAAAGCAGAGGTTGCGGCTAGGGTGGCAAAAGAAAAACTGGACGAGGCTAGTAAAATGGCAAAGGAAAAGGCAGAAGAAGCTGCAAAAATGGCAAAAGAAAAAGCTGAACAAGCGTCGAAAGCTTTGAAAGAGACTGCTGAGATAGCGGCGAAGCTTTCAAAAGATAAAACGGATGAAGCAGCTAAGAATCTGTTGGCAAAAGCTGAAGAGGCTAGTAAGGTGGCAAAGGAGACGGCTGAATCTGCTTCTAAGGCATTGAAAGACACTGCTGGCGGGTTGTTTTCTGCTGTGCTGGGAGGGAAGAATGTGCCTGGCGCAGTTGTGGACGCAGCCAATGAGAAGTTGCAGGAGGCCTGTAAGTTGCTGTGCGAGAAGTCAGGCGACGTGTCCAGGTCAGGGATGAAGAAGTGTGAGGAGGCGTGCGTGGCGCTCAACCAGATGAAGGAGGAGGTGGCCAAGATGACCAAGGAGAAGGAAGCGGGGAAGAAATAAGCGATTCCATCGATGACATGGCCCACATACCTCAGACTTTAGAGTCATTTAGCATAAATGATAGGATAGAATTACAGTGGTATTGTTTTTGTAAACTAAGTAAACGTAGATATTTAAGATCTTAGGGAGGCGTCCTTGTGCATCGACAAACGAGTTTCTATAATGTTGGTTGCAAAGATATATTGACATTGACTCATATTTAATGCATGCCCGCATGCAGGCACATGTAAATACGCGCTTACACATGCTGCATGCTTACATACAAAATATACCAAACCTCACATGAACATATATACATCGCAACGGCATTCTTTGACTTATAGCTCGGTATGAGGCTAGTTGCCATACTGTTAAAATTGGTTCACTTCAGTGAAGTTCGGCAAGAGTTGCAGGGTTTATGTTCATTTGAGATTCAGATTTTATTTTGTACCTACGCATGCATGTGTACGCGCGAACTTATACATGTCTGCCTGTGGGTATAAATTTGAAATGAATCCTAAATGTTTAATATCTTTACAACTTAGATTATAGATTATAACACTAATCTTATGCACGCATAGCGGTGAGAGGTTATCATAGCGTTGTCCATGAATACGGGTGACATTGTATTTATATTTAAATCAACAAATATAAAATAAATGATATTATTTAAAAATTCAATTGGATAAAAACAGAGTTTTAATTCACTTATTTATTTCTTTTTTTTGCTCAATCATTTTCGCCTAATGAGGCATCTTCAGGAGCAGAATTGTCCTGAAGATGCCTCATTACTCATTAGGCGAAAATGTTTAAGCAAAAAAAAAAGTGAATTAAAACTCTGTTTTTATCCAATTTAAATTTTAAATAATACAAATGGACTTTCACTGTGTAAATAGATTTATATGAAATAAATATATTTTTTATACCTTTTTGTTGTTTATTTTCAACAGTCCCAGACATCTCATAACGTTTTTATTAACATTTTAACTCATAAAACTTCGAACTGAAGTATTGAATCAATCATTCAACAATGCATTGTAAAAATTGTCTATGTTGTATGCACATAAATTGACATAGACGAAATTGAGACAAGACACGGCCTGGTTGCTAGGGAAAATGCAAAAAATACATATAAATTGAATTCAAAAAACAATTTATACGGTCCAAATTAGAGTATGCTGTCGAGGTTTCGACTCCTTAGTAGCGGAAGTACATAGATATGATGTAACAATTTGGTTCACTTTTGCCAATGCCACCCCGGTTTCACGGAAAGGCGGCATGAGTTGAGAAGTTCATGTGAGGTTTGTTATTTTTTTTGTATTTTTGTTAACACATGCAGCATGTGTAAACGCGAACGTAGATCTGCTTGCTTGTGCTACTTGTTAAGTAGCTTTTTTAGTTAGATTTGTGAAGAGGAATGCAATTCACCAACCTATTCTGCCTGGCCAGAAACAGGTATTAATATCATCAATTAATAATTAATTATTCAATCATTTATTTAGTTTAAGGATTTAATCAAACACTGTTCTATATTTTCACTTTTATAATTTTTATTTTTAAATTTTACTAACGTTTTCCATCTTAGATCATCGTCAGGTATACAAAAAATTTCTTAACTAAATTTTTTTAAACTAAATAAATTATTTAATATGAATTTTCAGCGTTAATACACAAACCATACAAAATATAATTCATTATTGTTTATTTTAATGAATTATTACTTAATAATTACCCAAAAACATCTGTTGAACCAGGGTCAATTTATGGTCAAATGACCCAGGCGGGGATCGAACCAACGTTATTATTTTCCAAATACGCTAATAAGATCAGCCCACTTGGACCCCTCGGCCATAACACCGACTATGAGCCATAAATATTAATATCTTCACAACTTAGATACCTACTAGGATAATTCTTACATTGGTAACACTGGAGTTTGTCTTTGATATGCAAATCTAGGAGAGAATTATTGAAAAAAGTTGATCTGTAAGTATCTGGGTCAAGACTCGATAGCACTTTTTATTCAATGCCAATATTCTAACCACAGTAGCCCGAGTATAAAGCATTGCCATAACTCCCTGCCATCGCGTAAAGCAAAAATATGTATGGAAACTAAATCACTCGCAAGGAGTGCCGTCGTATATTTCATACATTCTAATTACGCGATCGAGGGGTACGGTGTATCTCGCTTTCTGAGTTCATCTTGGGAAACTGAAACAATGTTTTTACTGACTAATTAATAAAACTGATTTTTGTACAAAACTAAGAAATATTTGTAAGCCTATATCCGATCGATAGCTTAGTTGGTAGAGTGCTTGCATGCCATGCCGAGGGTTGGGTTCGAATCCCACCCAGGGTGTCAGAAATGATTTCTCGTTTCGGTGTTAATTTCAAAGCCAAAATAAAACGGCGGCTAGGTCTACTCAGATTTCGCAATAAATGAGTACCAACCCGCCACAGGAGCTGGGAAACCCCCACTTCAACTGAAGTGGTTGGCGCAAGACTGACTCCCTTACCTGTAAAAATAAATAGGTAGTAAATAAGGTTTTCAACCCAGCGAAGAGCATATTTTAAAATATAAATGGTATATTTTTGTGCTCCACTGGGATTCGAACCCACAATCTTCCATTTACGAGTCCGAAGTGTTGCCACTGGACTACGGACCGGTCAAAGATATTTGCAATCTCGCTTATTTTCACAATCGAAGACAATAGAACGCTCTCATTTTGTCAGTCGTGCATTGTCCATTCTTTCTAGATGCCCGAACCATCTCATGAAAATCCCATGCTCTCATTTATACTGCACTAATTCACAACCAAATCATTTCGGACCCTATCATTCAGAGTCTTCCTTGTCATTCCTCTGAAATAAGCCATTTATACCGAACATACTTTACTTATGATGATAATAAGGATGTAGAATCCATCTTTCCGGGCTTGTAGACCATGTTCAATAATTATTTTGTAGGATTTGTTTTTGTTAGACTGAGTCCAAGTACAAGCCCTGAAGAAGTCAGTCGTATGTTACTGACGAAACGTAGCAGCCTTCCAAAAAGAATAAAGCAGCCTACAAAAGAATTATTGAACATGGTCTACAAGTCCGGAAAGATGGATTCTACATCCTTATCATCATCATCTGAAGCCGGCCATGAAAGCCTAAAAACACTTATAATACTTTACTTAGTTCGCTTTCATTCACAGTTCATGCCTCACTTCCATACATCATAGTCGTAAGAATATTACCATATATTTTTATAAAACAACAATCAAAGACTAATTTATTGAAATGTCAGTGAATCAGTGTTGTCAGCAAGTCAGCTGTTAGTGTTGTGTACGGTTCACCCAGTAATCTATAAAATTCAGGATATCCGTCCTTCCTACGTGAAATACTCTAAAGGCCGGATTGATAAACAAGCAACTCCCAAATATGCTTCGCGCAATGATATTAACGAGTCCGCGGTGAAATGTGCGACTATTTGTTAATGTAACTCTGTCGCCATTACGCTAGGGGTGGCCAGAACCTCTGCAGAGTTACATCGACTTCTCATCCTTGCATACCTCTCTCGATCCCTTCACATCCATCACCTTTTCCATACATTTTCCGCTTTAACATTGACAGTATACCCCATTTTTCGCAATTTCACAAATTTGACAAAGGCATACTTTTGTCGGTCTTTTCAATTTAATTTATTGGACATTTTTTCAAGGGCGCTTTACATCGTTGATTGTTTTTTTTTAAATTAGTTGACGGTAAAAAATATAAAATTACAAGTTATGCAAAAAACAATATTGAAAGACAAATTGAGGAAAATTAAAATTTCAAAAAAAATAAAGTCAAATACAATTCATAACAAAATGAGTATTATTTTGTCGACTGTACGTTTATGTGACAACATTCCTTAACCAAAATATTTGTTTGCCTTTTCTCTGGCAACCCGGCAGTGTGACGTCACAATTTTTCTGTCTATAGAATATGTTTCAAGTGCGTCTTCTTCTTCTACGTCTTCATTCTTTCGTAGACTTCCTCCAATATTCTAGATGTTTCTCTACCATTGTGGTATCTCTTATACGTCATCATCATCATCATCGGCCCGACGACCCGGTGTGGGTCTTGGCCTCGCTCAGCAACCGCTGCCAACGCTGTCTATCCAACGTCTTCCCCCTCCAGTCCCATATTCCCACTGCACGGCAATCCGCCACCACTCCATCCAGCCATCTTGCTCGTGGTCTTCCCACTGTCCTGCGTCCTTCTGAGTTCGTTATCACAATCGTCTTTTCCAGGCTCTCTCAAACATCATCATCATCATTCTAAGCTCAACAGCCCTGGGAGGGCCTTGGCTGAATCCAGGAGTTTCTTCCATTCTTGTCGGTTTGTTGAACTCATTCTCCAATTTCTCACTTGCATCACAGACGTATCCGCATTGACGTCCGCATTGTCCATCCATCGCATTTTGGGCCTTCCTGGTCTTCTACGTCCCTGTGGTACTGAGAGTGTGAGGTGTTTTGTAGGGTTGTCGTCGTCCATTCTGATGATGTGACCAGCCCATCTCAAGCGCCCCACTTTGATGAAGCTGATCACATCTGGCTCTTTAAAGATATCGTACAACTCTCGGTTATATCGACAACGTCAACCATTGGATTCTTGGGCCGGTCCGTAGTCCAATGGCAACACTACGGACTCGTAAATGGAAGGTTGTGGATTCGGATCCCGGCGAAGCACAAAAAATATACAATTAATATTTCCAAACATGCTCTTCGCTGGGTTGAAAAAAATCATAAAACCTTTACCAAAGACCGGTCACTAAAAAGGTCCATCCAGCCTTACAGCACCTGGGTCTTGCTTGAGTATTGGCGCTTTGTAGCGACGACCAAGCTCGTACACCTCTGCGGCACTACAACAAGTGTCATAGACCCGTAGAGTCTCTAGAATCTAGGGAGTTTCTCGCACAGGATTTATTTTAAAAAAAAATTGGAATCTCTCACGGGGCCATAGATTGATCTAAGAATCTTTCTTTCAAATGCTGCGATGGACCATTCACTGCGTTTTGTTATCACTCAGCGTATGTAAGGACAGGCTAAGTCTGACTTAAAGGGCCTGTTGCACCAACCTCCAATCAATTTTAATTGACAAATCAAATTTGATTGCTTCATTCTGGTAAGGCCCTCAGTTAAATATTTATCGGAAGTGGGTAAAAATATGATGGAAGTTGAACAGGAAATATAATGTACATCAGCTGATTTGCGTGTATGCAACCAAATGCTTGATTTGAAAGGTTGAAATCACACCTAATTTTGATTTTTGTCTCATTGGAGCTTGGTGCAACAGGCCCTAAAGGCTCTCTTATGCGGTGTTATTAATATACCCTTGCAACTTAGATTAGATAATTGAGTGTTTCTTGAGCTTTACAGCTGACTGTGTCTGGTCGTTACGTCAACTTCACTGTAGGTCGCGCCTGATTGTGTATTTCCTACTTAGCACGCGCGGATCTGGGCCTGGTACAAAACGTCGCGTAAGCTCACCTCGATCACGTAAATTGAAAAAATGCACGAAAACCAAGTCACTCCTTAGGTGTGCCGTCGTATATTCCATACATTTTGTATTTCGCGTTAGAGGTGGGTTAATTGATATAAATGTTTGTTGACAACCTGTGTGGGTGCATGAGCGACGACTGACCTAGGAAAGTATGGACCGGCAATACACAACGCGACACACACACAACACACAGCAGCATACTTAAGTTGCAAAGTTTTTTTTTTAAATATATTTGTGAAGAGGAATGCAATTCACCAACCTATTTTGCCTGGCCAGGGCTGGAAGTCTCATCCCCACGGTAATACTTACCTACCGAATATCGGTAATATTTGTATGAAGAACCTGTCAATCCAAGATGGTCGCAAGTGAACAGCTGATTGGTCTTCATACAAATATTACCGATAATCGTTAGGTAAGAATTACTGTGATGATGTGACTTCCAGCCCAGTTTTCTTCATACGAAAGCAGAAGCTTATGTGTATTCAATGACATATGTTAAACCAGGGTCGAAGTTATGGTCAAATGGGCTAGACGTGATTCGAACCAACGTATTCTGTTCCCAAATACACTAGTCAAGAACAAGGGCTTGGGGCACGGTAATTACACCGACAAGAGTTATTGTATTAGGTGATTGGATTAGGATATTGGACAAGGGATATTGGATTAGGTGATTGGATTAGGATATTGGACAAGGGATATTGGATTAGGTGATTGGATTAGGATATTGGACAAGGGATATTGGATTAGGGGATTGGATTAGGATATTGGATAAGGGATATTGGATTAAGTGATTGGATTAAGTGATTGGATTAGGATATTGGACAAGGGATATTGGATTAGGTGATTGGATTAGGATATTGGATAAGGGATATTGGATTAAGTGATTGGATTAAGTGATTGGATTAGGATATTGGACAAGGGATATTGGATTAGGTGATTGGATTAGGATATTGGACAAAGGATATTGGATTAGGTGATTGGATTAGGGGATCGGATTATGGATGTCGTGGAAGAGAAAGACCGAGAAAGGTATGGATGGACCAAATTTTCGAAATAGCGAGTGAATGGGATATCCAGAGTCATAATAAAAGGAGAGCTTGTATGAAAAAGGTAATGACTCTGGATGAAATGAAAGAAGTATGCAAGAACAGGAAGAAGTGGCGGCTAATCTGCAATGCTGATTTGTAATGTTGGTTTATTAGTTTGCTACATTTTTTGCATAATTTTTTTTTTATTTTTTTGTATAGATTTATTTTTAAGGTTTTGTTGTTGTTTTTTTTTTATACTTAAATGTTATTTATTACTCGTATTCCTTGACTTATAGGTTGGTATGAGGCTGACCACCCATACTGTAAAAAATGGTTCACTTTGCCAATGTCACCCCTGTTTCAGGGAATGTCGGCAAGAGTTGCAGGGCTTATGTTCATTTAAGGTTTGGATTTTATTTGTAAGTACACAATCAGCATTTGTAAGCGCGAACTACACGTGTTTGTTTGTGGGCATACATCTGAGAGCTTTGAATGAATATATCCTTGCAACTTAGATTATTATTATTATTATTATATTGGACAAGGGATATTGGATTAGGGGATTGGATTACGTGATTGGATTAGGATATTGGACAAGGGATATTGGATTAGGGGATTGGATTACGTGATTGGATTAGGATATTGGACAAGGGATATTGGATTAGGTGAAAAGATTAGGATATTGGGCAAGGGATGTTGGACTAGGTGATTGGATTAGGATATTGGATTGGATTTAACCGACATTTAGGATTCATATAAATATATTTTTTTTAAATAAGTTTGTGAAGAGGAATGCAATTCATCAACTTATTTTGACTAGCCAGAAACAGGTATTAATATCATCAATTAATAATTATTCATTATTGTTTACAGGTATATTAATTAATTATTAATTAATAATTAACCAATGACATATGTTGAACCAGGGTCAAAGTTATGGTCAAATGACCCAAGCGGGGATCGAACCAACGTTATTCTATTCCAAACACGCTAGAAAGATCAGCCCACTTGGCCCCCTCGGCCATAACACCGACAAACATTAAATGGCATATAAAAAATAACAATAACGTTTCGCTGGGATGTTCCAGGGAATAAGACGTCGGGACTCGCAACTAAGCTACACATATCGTGTAACTTCATGTCGCGTTATCCCCGAAGAAATTTTGAAATAAACACCGAAACAGGAAATCATTTCTAACACCCTCGGTGGGATTCGAACCCGAGCTTTTGGCATGGAATGCAAGCACTCCACCAACTGAACTATCTACCGGACCAAGTCGATAACTGCGTTATTGACACTAAGGTTGTTTCTTACCCCGCCTGCGTCATGTCCTATCGACAATAACTTCGACCCTGGTTCAACAGATGTTTTTTTAAGCATACACATTGCATCTCCTGGCGCATCTCACTGAAACGAAGTGGTATTGGCAAAAGTGAACAAAGTTTTTACAGCATATCCCTTTCAGAACTGAAAAATAAAAAGTATTTTTTTTCTTTGTTTTTCTTGATAATACTCATCTAATAGACCATAGGGTAATGAAAAAAATATTAAAAAAAAATTACAACATTGGGTCTTTTGGAAAAGGTACCCACACAATTGTGTGGATCAGGATTGAAGTACTACCAAAATATACTATTGGATGATTTTTTTAGAATTCAATATTCATGGAAATAACACGATTTTTATATTTTAAACTAACAGGTATCTTAAATTTAATTAATAATTCTGATTTCGGAACTACTGGAGATTGTGTCCATAGTTTTGTGGCTTTGAATGTCTATCATCTGGCTCATAATATTCAGCATCATCGTCATCATCTTCATGAGCTCATGATGAGGTGCATCCCATCAAACCGCTTCATTTCTGTGCTTTTTATTTGTAATTCAATGTGCTTCTGCAACAGAGCATACATACTCGTATTTGTAAATAATGACATGTTTGATGTGATTAAAGAATTCATCATTGTAATAGATCTCAAAATATTTTAGAGGTGTTTTTTTAGGTCTCTCTTTCAAGTTCGAGTGATCAGGATTATTTGCAAGAGAAACATCTTCAAAATCCTTTTTTTTCCATATCATGTCTCTGACTTTAGGTAAAGGAGGGTCTGGGTCTTTTTCATCTGTCACAACCTCGATTGGTTGAGGGTCTGGAATTTTTAACGTCAGTCACAACCTCGATTGGTTGAGGGTCTGGGACTTTTTCGTCAGTCACAACCTCGATTGGTTTAGGGTCTGGGACTTTTTCGTCAGTCACAACCTCGATTGGATGAGGGTCTGGGACTTTTTTGTCAGTCACATCCTCGATTGGTTGAGGGTCTGGGACTTTTTTGTCAGTCACAACCTCGATTGGTTGAGGGCCTGGGACTTTTTTGTCAGTCACAACCTCGATTGGTTGAGGGCCTGGGACTTTTTTGTCAGTCACATCCTCGATTGGTTGAGGGTCTGGGACTTTTTTGTCAGTCACAACCTCGATTGGATGAGGGTCTGGGACTTTTTTGTCAGTCACAACCTCGATTGGTTGAGGGCCTGGGACTTTTTCGTCTGCCACAACCTCGATTGGTTGAAGGTCTGGGACTTTTACATCTGTCACAACCTGGATTGGCTCATCATCTCTCTCTTCCTCTTCAAATGTCTGAGGTACATAAGTTTCCTAATTATCATCTTCGTCTGAATCTTCCACATCAGAATTTTCTAATAACAGCACAATTTCTTCAAATTCTTTAATCAGATCCAAGTAACGAGCTGAAGGCCATGAAAAATTAGAATATATCTGAACATCAGCTTGTAATATATTTTTTTCATCATTATTTACATTAAAATCTAAAATAACACGTTTTTTTTTAAAACAAATACAGTGAAATTTCAAATAAAGAATTCACATTATGTACTAATTGAGTCTCAATTAAATCCCAACCTACACAATTGTGTGGGTGCACTTTTTTTGACAAATTACGAAAAAAATACAAAAGTTACAGCTTTATTTACTTTATTAAACTAATGTTTAGGTCTTTTTCATTTAATATTTAAACATTGAGCATAATAAAAGTATATGTAGAAAAAAATATTCACTTTCCCATTTTCTAAATGGAGGTGCACAATAACCACAAACTTTGACCTTAGTGTACATAAAATTATAGAATGCTTTTAGCCTCAGAACGCTTTCTATGCATAGTATGTAACTTACACTAACGATGCATGCAGTTTTCTACATAGTCTCAAGTTATTTTATGTGAAATATTTGACGAAATAAAGGGTGATTTTTTAAGAGCTTGAGAACTTTTTTTAAAAAAAAAACGCATAAAATTTGCAAAATCTCATCGGTTCTTTATTTGAAACGTTAGATTGGTCCATGACATTTACTTTTTGAAGATAATTTCATTTAAATGTTGACCGCGGCTGCGTCTTAGGTGGTCCATTCGGGAAGTCCAATTTTGGGCAACTTTTTCGAGCATTTCGGCCGGAATAGCCCGAATTTCTTCGGAAATGTTGTCTTCCAAAGCTGGAATAGTTGCTGGCTTATTTCTGTAGACTTTAGACTTGACGTAGCCCCACAAAAAATAGTCTAAAGGCGTCAAATCGCATGATCTTGGTGGCCAACTTACCGGTCCATTTCTTGAGATGAATTGTTCTCCGAAGTTTTCCCTCAAAATGGCCATAGAATCGCGAGCTGTGTGGCATGTAGCGCCATCTTGTTGAAACCACATGTCAACCAAGTTCAGTTCTTCCATTTTTGGCAACAAAAAGTTTGTTAGCATCGAACGATAGCGATCGCCATTCACCGTAACGTTGCGTCCAACAGCATCTTTGAAAAAATACGGTCCAATGATTCCACCAGCGTACAAACCACACCAAACAGTGCATTTTTCGGGATGCATGGGCAGTTCTTGAACGGCTTCTGGTTGCTCTTCACCCCAAATGCGGCAATTTTGCTTATTTACGTAGCCATTCAACCAGAAATGAGCCTCATCGGTGAACAAAATTTGGCGATAAAAAAGCGGATTTTCTGCCAACTTTTCTAGGGCCCATTCACTGAAAATTCGACGTTGTGGCAGATCGTTCGGCTTCAGTTCTTGCACGAGCTGTATTTTATACGGTTTTACACCAAGATCTTTGCGTAAAATCTTCCATGTGGTCGAATAACACAAACCCAATTGCTGCGAACGGCGACGAATCGACATTTCACGGTCTTCAGCAACACTCTCAGAAACAGACACAATATTCTCTTCTGTACGCACTGTACGCATTCGTGTGGTTGGTGTAATGTCCAATAAAGTAAACTGAGTGCGAAACTTGGTCACAATCGCATTAATTGTTTGCTCACTTGGTCGATTATGTAGACCATAAATCGGACGTAAAGCGCGAAACACATTTCGAACCGAACACTGATTTTGGTAATAAAATTCAATGATTTGCAAGCGTTGCTCGTTAGTAAGTCTATTCATGATGAAATGTCAAAGCATACTGAGCATCTTTCTCTTTGACACCATGTCTGAAATCCCGCGTGATCTGTCAAATACTAATGCATGAAAATCCTAACCTCAAAAAAATCACCCTTTATAACCACATGTTTTACCCACACAATCGTGTTGGCCAGTTCTGAAAGGGATATAAGTCGACACTTCCCACCCACAGCAACCTCATGTTCTGGAAATAAGAAATAGCCTGTATAAGAATCTAAAGAAAAGAAGAATAAGTACATAATTTGGCATTATTATACACTAGGTGCAAAGTGTATTCATGTTTGTGAAACAACTATTTTTCGTTGACAAAAATAAAGAGAAGTAAACCGCCTACTGTTCTAATATTTGACATACATAATTTAATTTATCATTATTTCGCATTTATTTTCTTTGCATACGCACATTTATTACGAAATCAAATAATTTTTTTATCAAAACTAAGAATTAAATTTAAAAATCACAATTAAAAATTAGATCAAAAACCTTGACAAATGAAAACACAGACCTACGCATGATATTGTTTTTTTTAAGCGGGTTCTATTTAATTAAAACTTCCGTTTATTTATTTCGCACAATTTATTTTATCACTTTCGGTTCGTATATAGTTCGATGGTTGAAATATATCTCAGGCTACAAGAAATTCCGGTCTTTAATTTATACTAAAAATAAAGATCATTCTCGAAACATGGGTGACATTGGCAAAATGAACCATTTTTCCACAGTATGCATGGTCAGCTTCATGCCAACCTAATAGCCACGGGTTATTAATCAATTTAATATTAATAATCTAAGTTGCAAAGATATATTAACATTTAAAATTCAAAAATTCAATGGGTAAAAAATCAAATGGGTAAAACATAGTTTTAATTCACTTATTTATTTATTTTTTGTGCTCGAACCTTTTCGCCTAATGAGGCATCTTCAGGAGCAGAATCCAGCAGGAGCATCTTCAGCTCCTGAAGATGCCTCATTAGGCGAAAATGTTCGAGCACAAAAAAGAAATAAATAAGTGAATTAAAATAACTATGTTTTACCCATTTGAATTTTTAAATAATTAAAAATAGACTTTCTCTGTGTTAATAGATCTAATCTAATCTAATCTAAGCTGCAAAGATACATATAATTTAAGATTTATATTAAATGCATTCCCACAAGCAGACATGTTTAATTTCGCGCTAACACATGCCGCATGTGGACCTACAATATAAAAACCCAATCTCAAATGAACATAAGCCTTGCAACTCTTGCCGTCCTTCCCTGAAACAGATAGATAGAATAGATCAACACTAAAAAGTATAATTTAAAATTCTTATTAAATGCATGCCCACAAACAGACACGGGTAAGTTAGCGCTTACAAATGCTGCACGTGTACTTAAAATCCAAAAACCAAACCTCAAATGAACATAAGCCCCGCAACTTTTGCAGACCTTCCCTGAACAGGGCTGACATTGGCAAAGTGAACCATTTTTACAGCATGAGTGGTCAGCCTCATAGCAACCTATAAGTCAAGGGATAGATAATATTAGATAGTTAATTGAGCAATAAGTATCAACGTAGACACGGCGTTTATAGTCAAGAATCCGATACTCGTACCAAATAGTCGTAGGCTGAAACTCTAGACGTAAGGACAACGTTGTGTCAAATAGAGCGGTAACTGCAAGTATATTGCGTAATCAATTCACTTTCAACAGAGCCGCAACCTCACCTGTAAAAATAAATAGCTCCAAACCACATCAACTATGCTGCCGTTGAGAAATTATCTTAAACCGCGCAAATGTAGGGATGAAACATTGTAAGATGAGCCAGGTCGATAGCTCAGTTGGTATAATGCTTGCATTCCATGCCGGGAGCTAGGGTCCGATCCCCACCGAAGGTTTCAGAAATGATGTCTCTTTTTAGTTTTTATTCCACGTTCAAAATCAAAACACCGGCAAGGTATACCTACTCATACAAGAAATGAAAAACCAACCCTCCCGGAAGTTGGGAAACCTCCACTTCAAGTGTACTGGTTAGTGTAAGGCTATACAAATATACCCCATAAAAATGTATAGGTTCTACACGCCACATGCGACCCCTTCAAGGATATTGCAGTTACAAGCTGCAATTTATGTGCAACTTAGTTACGTTTAGGTTACGTGCATTTGTAGTAGCTGGTCCTCAGACCTATAGAAATAATAATATTAGGATGATTTATTTTGTGACCGCTGTTTTTGTGTGAATCACACCTCAAGAGCCCTCTGCGAGCTTGGTCGTCGCCATAGAAAGCGCCAATTCTCAAGCAAGATCCAGTTGTTAGGCTGGATGGACCTTTGGTGACCGGTCTTTGGTAAAGGTTTATGATTTTTTTAACCCAGCGAAGAGCATATTTGAAAATATTCATTGTATATTTTTTGTGCTCCGCCGGGATTTGAACCCACAACCTTCCATTTACAAGTCTGAAGCGTTGTCTAGACTAGACTACGGACCGGTCAAAAGTATAAAACATGCCATAAATTCCTCTCGATCGCGGAAATGTAAAACAAATCAGGTTTACGTAATTAGGAAAGTAGTAATTGGTTACCCGGCGAGATTCCAGACAGCTTCCTCACATCTGCAGAAATAAAGACTACCCGAACCATACACAATGTGTGTTCAGAGTACCTATGCTTATTTGTTACGCTAATACCGCCTTTAAAAACACTTACAACTTACAAACTGTCCCTTATTGAACCTCGTCTGAAACGCCCGCCTGCTACATTCTTTTTTTTTAAATCACGGTGTTGTCATCGCCGTAATTAAAATACCCAACGCAATAAAATAATTAAACCTACCTGTGAATTATTATATTACTGTTGCACACAGACGTCTTCAAGGATGGACATCAAATAGCGAAAATAGCTTTATAATAGCTGTAACAACGTGATCACTATCACAATTATTATTTTAAAAAAAAACATTTTATAATCGTGATATATTTTTATACACTGATTCTTCTTCATTTAGTGCCGCTCCTGGCCATGGATTGCGCACAAATTGCAACTCAGCTGCACACATAGTACAACTTCTCACCGCGTTGTTCCCGAAAGAATGGCATGTAGCGTGTGGAACCTTTTCATTTTTACAGGGATGGGATCGAACAGTACGCCAACTAGTATAAAAATATTGTACTTAGGTATTGAAATTATTACTACACTCTGGCCAGGTGATATCACATTTATTCCCCATATTTAAAATAGTCAACAGCCATGACGATTGCCGATCTTTAATACAAATGGCACAAAAAAAGAAGAATACACAGATATAAGTAATTATATATTTATTTATTACCTTCCCCAAATTATGATTGCTTAATCGCAAAGATAATTGTCAGAAAATTCATTTTGATTGCCCTTGGCGGGAATCGAACCGTGATTGTCGAATCAAAACGTCTTTACCTCATGGCCACCATGTAACCTCTGAACCATAGACAAATCAACACAAAAAATAGCAGTGGCGTGTTAGAGCTATTTAGTTATACAGGTGGATTGACAAGCATCTTATTTTCGAACAACTTTTTTTAAATTTCTACTTTCATTTGGATAGAGTAAAGAATGAATGATTCTAACAGAAATGCAAGCTGAAAGAGGATGTGAAAGAAAAGGTACAAGGGAATACAATGAGATGATTTAGGTTTCTTGACTTATACATAGGTTGAATGAATGAGGAAAGACTGACGAAGAAAGTATATGTTGGTAGAATAGATGGATACCGTGGTAGAGGATGACCGAGAAAGGTATGGATGGACCAAATATCCGAAATTGCGAATGAATGGAATATCCAGAGTCATAATAAAAGAAGAGATTGTATAAAGAAGGTAATGACTGGAGGAAATGAAAGAAGTATGTAAGGATAGAAAGAAATAGCGGTTGATCTGTAATGTTGGCGGCTAGGGTTTATTAAAGTGAAACTGGTGTTATGTTTTAGTTTTTTTTATGTCCATGTATATATTATTATTTATTGATTTAAAAAATGTAATTTGTCATGTGGGTTCCTTGACTTATAGGTTGGTATGCGGCTGACTACCCATACTGTAAAAAATGGTTCACTTTGCCAATGTTACCCCTGTTTCAGGGAAGGACGGCAAGAGTTGCAGGGCCTTTGTTCATTTGAGATTGGGTTTTTATAATGTTGGTCCACATGGGGCATTTGTTAGCACGAAATTATACATGTCTGCTTGTGGAAATGCATTTAATATAAATCTTAAATTATATATATCCTTGCAGCTTAGATTAGATTCGATAGGCTGGGATAAGGATTACCAACAATACTGTAAATATTGGTTCACTTTGTTAATGTCACCCCTGTTTCAATGGAAGGGCGCGACGGCAAGAGTTACAAGGTTTATTTTCATTTTAGATTTGGCTTTTTATTTTGTGAATACACATGCGGCATGTGTAAACGCGCACTTGAACGTGTCTGCTTGTGAGCATTCGTTTAATATGAATCCAAAACTTAGATTATTATTATCGATTGCGGATAAATCAATCGATGGGTGGCTTTTGCCACTAAACGGCGCTGTAGAAATTGGCCATAAAATAGTGATATTTTTGAGTTTCTTTTGAATACACCTTACAAAAATTGTTTTTAAATTATGACTGACTGTCCTTACTTATCCGGGCTAGTTGACGTCAAATATTTTCCCCCATTTTAAATGTGCCGAGACCTCATTCACAAAAATACGATCTTTTTAAGTATCCATTTCCACATGCAACACTGTGCATGCGTCAACATACGAGTGATTAGGTATAGGCACATAATCTGCTACAACAATGTGAAAATCTTGTATCTATGGTATTTTTGACTATTATTGATAAACACCTAATAGATAACATTATCATCATGCAGTTAATAGATGAGTGTAAAAAATAGGTCGCTGTGTTACTCTTTAAATCGTAATAAATGCTCGCTTACTCAATAACTTGTTGCTTCAATAGTTCGTCTGTCGAATAATTAGTATCAATAGTTAGCCTCCCAAATAGTAATAAAGATTTCAGAAAAGGTTCGAATTTAATAGTTGGCCACACGAATAATTTAAGACAATAGTTTGTGTCGTTTTTCTACGTTTTCGGTCAAGTCCGAAGGCCTTTTAATAGTTTGTCTCCTACGATAAAAACATAGTTCGTATTCCAATTAGCTGTGGCGACATTTAGTCTTTAAAATAGTTACTCATTAGACTAGTTCATCTTCTGGATAGCTGCGTTAGGTTTGCCGCAGAAATAGTTCATGCCAGTAGTTTGTTACAAAGTAGGTAAATCGTCTCACTTATCAAATAGTTTCAAATGTTGTCTCCCAAATATTTAGTGTCATAATTTGTTACATAAATAGCAAGTGACAATAGTTGGTCTTGTAATAAGAGTAAAATAATTTTCTTCATTCGTCTCGTAATTAGAGTAAAAATCGTCTTTCTAATAGTTGGTGAGAATAGGACAACATTTTGCCTCCTAAATATTTAGTGCCCACATAATCTGTTCAATAGTTGATATCAAGTCTGTTTCATAAATTGTTCGTTACAATGGTTTGTCATCTAAATACTTAGTTTCGAATACTTTCTCCTATAATTAGTTCATAACAGTTTTTTGTCTCCTAAATAGTAGGTGTAAAAATTTGACACTTAAATAGTTTGTCATCTAAATAGTTAGCGTTAAAATTGGTTTTCGAAATAGTTATTTAAGTAAAATAGTTTGTCTAACACATAAGTATTTCATCTCATTTTAAGATTCTAAACAATCGTACGGAAATCGGAAAAATCCTCGAAGCCCGAGTCAACCCGTGTTTTTCTCTTTTGTCTAAGGGGCGTTCCTACGATACACCACCGTCACTTTGTTTGGAGTAAAATATAGATTAAATATTCAAATTTCCAACTTTACAGTTATATTATTTGAGATGCGTCATCCTGTTTGTTTGCCCTGAGGGGAATACAAACGTTCTCACAAAAACATCAATTACTCTCTGCCCGAGCATCACGCAATGTATGGAAAACCGAGGGGAGGACAAACACATCTGACAGCTGAACAAGAAACACACTCATTATCGGTATAACACAAAAAATTAGCGAGTACAGAAGAAATTAAGAAAAAACACACTTTCACATTCATTCCAATATTATAACGCAAAGAAATACTCACGTAAATACGAAGAGGCGATATTTTTCTAACTTCCTGGTCGAACTAAACAATCAACACTTGATTATGACCACTTGAATTCATAATTTTCACTCGAATGCTTCACTTCTTTCTTCACTGAAAGACATTCACCCAAATATGGACATTATAGTTTTATTTTTTCTAAGCAAACCGGATCTGAGTAACACGCACTCGCCGCGCGGTCCCCTCGATAAACTAAAATAAAAACACCATTATGTATTTTTATTTCGTGCGATTGACATTTGAGATACAAGCGTCATCTGACGAACTTCATGATAAACATATTGACAGACACATTGTACCTAGCTCACGAACATAACACGCATATATAACTCATGTCAAACTAAATGCTAAATTATAATTTAATGAAAATAAAAACAAAATTCATTTTGTTATCACATAAAACCTTAAAAAATGTGGTTTCCATAATTCATATTAAAATAAAACATTAACATGATTGACCTTTAGTTTAAAGCTTTGTTAAGAAATATTTCATAAAACTTTCGGTGATCGTCCATAGATGGGTTTTTGACATTTCGTACATTAAAATAAAAAAACAACCAAAAGATTGCAACACCGGCAATGCAGTACTGTCGTTTTTTGACAGAAGATTAAAAATGGCGATCGCACCATTCAAAAGTGACCACACGACCGGACAAAACGTCGTCATGTAAGCGTGCACGCGCACCAAGAGCTTCAAATTATATTTTAAACAAACCGTGTATAATTTTCCGATTTTCCCACCGCCGCGTTCAGTTGAAAATGTCGCGTCGCATAAACATATACGGCATTTGTTTCATCAGCAGCCTGTGCGTGTTGCTCCTCCTAGCCAGCCACAGATTCTCTGGAAACGTAAACTACAGACCAACTCCCGACTTCCGCAGAACAGTTCAGAGCTTCCCAATAGACCACAACCCAAACAACATCCAAGGCTCAAGCGCAGCGATACGCTTAAAACTCGCGCTACAACAGAAACAAATAGAAATGTCTTTGAATCAAAGTTTTACAATCACCGACATAATCAACTTGCAGAGAAACAAAATAGAAATGGACATGTACGACTACAACTACCCAAGAGGTAAATACGGGATCACAGCTGAGAAACTTTCAGATTTGACCTTGGAAACGGGAGGGAAACCCATCAGGAACATCATCATCACAACATGGCGCTCCGGTTCCACTTTTCTAGGAGACATATTGAACTCGATCCCCGGGAACTACTATCATTACGAGCCGCTGTTGAACTACGACATTGTTCAGATCCGCGGTCCTCCCGATGCCAAGATGGCGCTGCGCAACTTGAAGAAGCTGCTGGAGTGCGACTACGCGGAGATGGAGGAGTACCTGTCGTACGGGCAGGAGCACGTGTGGCTGTTCACGCACAATGAGCGGCTGTGGGAGCAGTGCCTGGACTTCCCGCAGGTGTGCTGGAACGCCACCTTCCTCAGCAGCTTCTGCAAGCTCTTCCCCTTCCAGAGCATGAAGGTGGTGCGCCTCAGGCTCAAGCTGGCCGAGGAACTGCTGGGAGACGATGCGTAAGTCTCAACATTCATTTTATTATGACCGGTATACTAGCTTAGTGACCAGTCTGTACTCTAGTAGTTAACGCTACGGACTCGAAATCGGAAGGACATGGGTTTGATTCCTGGCAGAGCACATTTATTTTTAACCCTTTAACTGTGGATGACACGCATAGGCGTCAACTGTAAACTTGCATTCAGTGCGGCTGTCAATCATAGACATCATCCAACTTTGAACTTATCTCTGACAGCTGTGTTCAAGAATTCAAAAGTCTGCAAGTTGAATGAGCTAAACCTTTGTGATTTTTGTTCTTGAATAACTAATACATGTGACTGTGCACATAGTTTGTTCACAAGTGTCGTCAATCAATTAAGGTAGATAACAATAAATGTTTTAAAAATGTGCTTGGAAAAGTATTCCGTGATGGGGGTATACCTGTATATATAGCCAGAATATTCGTAAATAGATTTGTGAAGAGGAATACAATGCACCAACCTATTTTGCCTGGCTGGATGTCTTCATGCAAAAAAATAAACATGTGTGCAATGACATCTGTTGAACCAGGGACATAATTATGGTCAAAGGAATATAGAAGCGAAAAGGTTAAATAGATTTGTGAAGAGGAATACAATGCACCAACCTATTTTGCCTGGCTGGATGTCTTCATGCAAAAAAATAAACATGTGTGCAATGACATCTGTTGAACCAGGGACATAATTATGGTCAAAGGGCCAAGCATTATTCGAACCAGCGTTATTCTGTTCCAAATAATTTAGTCAAGAACAGCCTTTTGATGCCCTTGGCCATAACATATAAATAAACATTTAATTTTGGAGTTCTACAAAGTTCCCGCTGAAACATTTAAAAAAAAAAAAAAATTAATTCTTACAAATATGCTCTTCCTTGTGTTGAAAAATTCATATACCTTACCCAAGACTGATTACGAAAGGTCCATCTAGCTTTATAGCGAATGGTTCTTACTTGAGAATTGGTAATTTCTATAGCGATCAAACTCACAGAAGGCTCTCGAGGTGTGATTCATATAAAAACAGCTCTCACCAAGTAAGTCATCCAAACATAATATTATCTTCCATTTACACATTATAGTCAACATTATAACTATATGGTCTCCAACCCTGTTGTCTTGTTTAAGTTTTTTTCAATAAATAAATTACGCCCCACATGCTGCAGCACCATTGACTGAGAATAATGTCAGAACATTTTTTTTTTGCATAAAACGCAACTAAGCTACCTACACATATAGTGTAACTTCTTGCAGCGTTATCCTCGAAGGGTTTCACATGTGGCGAGTGGAACCTATCTATTTTTACAGGTAACGGGGCTGGCCTTACGCCAACTACTTCAGTTGAAGTGGGGGTTTCCCAGCTTCCAAGGCAGCTGGTACTCATTTTTTGTAAGGGCTGAGTTAACCTTGCCGGCATTTTATTTTGGGTTTTGAAATACGAGTAAACAGCGAAAAGGGAAATCATTTCTGACACCCTCGGTGGGATTCGAACCCGAGCTCTCGGCATGGAATGCAAGCACTCTACCACCTGAGTTATCGACCAGAAAATGTAAATAATGTGAGAATGGTTTATTGGTGAGCCCTGTTTTTGTTGGAATCACATTTTTTGTTGGTTTGATGACTGGTGACTTTAGAATAATGAAGGGAAGTTGTGTACTGGGTGCTACCGCTTGTATGATCAGGAACTAGAATCCTTAAAAAACGTTTGACTACAGTGCACGGTGGTATTCTAGTGCCCACCTTGATGTATGGAAGTGAAGCCTGCCTCAGCCTCATATCGGCCTCATAGTCAAGGAGGGCCGATCCACAAAAAAATGGTGGATTAGCCTGCAAGGGAAACCAACTCTTGCCGTAGCTGGTTCTCATGCCTGGAATCTATAGCTATAATCAGCTACTTAATTGCAAAGACCTTAACTTTTTACTACTTCAATGAAGGGATAAAGTCAAGTGCAGCTCCATCAATTAATGCCCCTTGAGTATGGCTCTCATTGAGTTATATATAGAGGAGTAAAAACTAGCTTATGGCATTGATAAATACGTTGGAGCACAGTTGTCCCCAGTCCTGTCAAAAACAACAATTTAAAAATCATGTTCTTATATGTGAAATCCTGTATTTTCTTGCTTTTTCCATTATGTTTTTCGGCACCTAATAATTACACATGTCATAATGTCTTAAATCATGCCTTTTGCGTTTAAAAATTGACAAAATTACCGTGGACACAATGTTCGCGCAGGAATGAATATCAATGCCGCCAACATTCGAGAATTTTTTCTTAGTTTCATCCAAGTTTTTTTGTATACCTACCTACAACTAAATGACACAGTGCAGATCTTTGTTATTTTTATTACTAAGGACCATTTTCGTAAGTATGTACTTAAATTAAAACAGTTTTATTGTTACGATTTAAGTTGGGGTTGTCTTTTAATTAAACTGCAATTATTTATTTTAACAGAATTTCTTTTAATCTCTGCGTAAGTATATAATAATCTCTGCGTACATTGGTCTTCACGGCAAAATACTTGGAGCGACTTATCGTTCTTCGCACCATTGCAGTCCCTATATATAGGTACAAAAGAGATCTTTCTCGCATATTCCAGATACGCAACTAAGCTACACATATAGTGTAACTTCTTGCCTGCGTTATCCCCGAAGGGGTCGCATGTGGCGATTCGGGACCTATTTATTTTTACGGGTAAGGTGGCTGGCCTCACACCAACCACTTTGAGTTGAATTGGGGGTTTTCCAGCTCCCGGGGGTGCTGGTTCTCATTTCTTGTGAAGGCTGAGTAAACCTTAAGATCGAACCCTTTCTCTCGGCATGGAATGCAAGCATTCTACCTATTGAGCTATCGACCTTTTTACGAGCTTGGTCGTCGTCGCTACAAAGCGCCAATTCTCAAGCAAGACCCAGTTGCTGTAAGGCTGGATGGACCTTTGGTGACCGGTCGTTGGTAAAGGTTTATCAATAATATAAATGGTATATTTTTTTGTGCTTCGCCGGGATTCGAACCCACAGCCTTCCATTCAGAGTCTGAAGTGTTACCTCTGAACTACGAACCGGTCATAAATCAGATCATTCTTCGGACCTTCTTGAACATTCTTGGACCGGTCATAAACCAGATCATTCTTGATTTCTCGCTCACACCAGAACGCCGTTCTATGTACCTTACTATACTACCATCTCATTAGAGCCAGATTGTTCTACACACTAGCGTACATGTTCAAGCGCGCGTGGGTACTTCAAATCCTTAGTTCGTAACAATATAATGTATATAAAGTCCACAGATATCATAAGTCAATGGTGGCTCTCGTTTATTTTGGTATTCCCTGTGTTATTTCCACAGGCCACGATTTAAATCCTGACCATGTCAACTGTACGTGCAGCAGCAGCAGCTGCCTAAAATAGCTAATACATAATACTAAACACAAGATCGCGTGTCGCTTTTACGTACATACACAATACTTACACCACTTTCTACTGTGAAATTAACGTATTGCAATGTTTTCCCTCTTTCTGGAAGCTAATCTATATAATCTAAGCTGCAGACAAATTATTATTCGATAGCACCATATTTCGATGTTTTACCGACGGGAACTACATTTTCCGCAATTCTTTATACTCTACGAGGGTTACTGAATTTTTACGCCGTAGATTTTACCATGGTTTCCTTTTTTAACGTCATCTCCTTAGATTCTACTATACTTTTCACGCCATATTTCGATTTTTTACCGACGTGACCTACATATTACGCAAATCTCTATACCTACTCTACGAGGGTTACTGTTTTTTTACGCCGTAGATTTAACCATGGTTTCCTTTTTTTACGTTATTTCCCTAGATTTTACCATGGTTAATAACTTATTACATTGAATCTTCACATTTTCCTATGGTTCCTTGTTTTGAGGTCGTATATTAGAATTTGACCATGGCTACCTACTTATAACGCTTTATTTATTTTACCAAAGTCCGTACATTTTACACCAGTGATTCTCAAGCCGCAGTGACGCCGCGCGCCGGGGCGCCGCAAAATATTCAACAAAAAAATCCAGCAATTTTCTTGAATGGAAATTGCTTCCAATCCTCAAATTTTTGACACAAAATGTTTTCAGGAAAGGTGTTTCTACTCCCCCCCTTCACCCCTCCTGTCCCATAGACGATTTCAATTAGTTTAATAAAAAATCTGATGTATTAAGGGCGCTGCGGAAAAAATCCGATGATTTACAGAGCCGCAAACCAAAAAAGATTGAAAACCTCTAGTTTACATAATTGTTTATACATTTTTACCCATAGACGATGTTACCTTGATTGACCATCATTGTTTACGCCGTAAATTTTACCATGGTATCCTATTTTTATGTCATTTCTTCAAATTTTATCGTTGCCCACTTTCACCATATATAGATTTTACATGGTACCTTTTTTACCATACAAGTACATTTTAGTTCACCATAATGAATTACCCTTATTTTACGTCGAACCATGATTCCATTTTTTATTCGATATCTCTTAATTTTACCATAGATACCTACTTTTTACACGGTTTTTCAAATTCCGCATAAATAATCGCTGATCAAGTAAGGCACCTATTTCTTTAATCGGATTATCACGTCTCTACAGTAGTTATTATGTATGTAAGTACCTGTGTATGTTAAATGCTGTTGACGTACGCACCAACATGATTTGATGGTAAATCGATGGATTTTTTCGTCATCACTTTTACTTGCTATTTTAGTAATGTCCATAACGTATTTCTTCACCAATAGACGACCCACATACGACTCGTATAGAACCATAGGCGGCAATCAAAGCTATTTCCCGTAAATGAGATGTATGTATGGAAATTATGAGAAAATGATTTCCGGTGTTTCCATGTATTTATCTCGTTTTTAAAATAGATCCTAGATTGCTGTCTTTGATTTCACACGAATCAAATAATGTTATACCTGACTAGAATTTTTTATCAGTAATTAGTCTATAATCTAAGTTGCAAGGATATATTAATTTAAAGCTCTCAAATGTATGCCCACAAACAAACACGTGGAGTTCGCGCTTACAAATGCTGAATGGGCACTTACAAATAAAATCCAAACCTCAAATTAACATAAGCCCTACAACTTTTGCCGACCTTCCCTGACACAGGGGTGACTTGGCAAAATGAACCATTTTTTACAGTATGGGTGGTCAGCCTCATACTAACCTATAAGTCAAGGAATAATGATTTATAATGATTTGTAAATCTTTTTTAACTTTATCAGTATAAAATATTCCATGCCTTTTACATCTTATCACTTTAATGTTTGATTGATATACATTTTTTATCTAAATCATATAAAAAAATCATATTCTTTAGAATTTTTTATGAAATTTTCGTAAAATAATTCTGATTATAACATGAACTTAGAATGTTCCAAGTCTGATTGCCGAAACCTCCCCATTTCAGTGCTTTCCTTCTGGTTATTGTGATTGCTATTTTCTTAGCTCAGTTTTATATTGTGTCCAAGATAAATATAGAGCTCTACTTCTTCTAAGGTTTCATTTTCACTTTAACATTATCAATTAATAATTCATTATTTGTATTTCAATTAATTATTATTTAATAATTACGTAATTCCTTGACTTATAGGTTGGTATGCGGCTGACCACCCATACTGTAAAAAATGGTTCACTTTGCCGATGTCACCCCTGTTGCAGGGAAAGTCGACAAAAGTTGCAAGGTTTATGTTTATTTGAGGTTTGGATTAAATTTGTAAGCGCAAACTAAGTACACGTGTCTGTTTTTGGACATGCATTTGATATGAGCTTTTTTTATGTTAATATATCCTTGCAACTAAGATTATAGATTATAGATAGACACAATTATGTCTGTTGAACCTGTCTGGAAAGTCATAGTTATATTCAAGGGCCCCAACGCGAATTGAACCAGCGTTGTTATATTTCAAAAACACTAATTGAAATCCCCGTATAGGTCATAGCGCCAGCTAATTCACCCCTGTCACAATGTCACCCCTGTTTCAGGGAAGGACGGCAAGAGTTGCAAGGCTTATGATCATTTGAGATTGGGTTTTTATATTGTAGGTCCACATGCGGCATGTGTTAGCGCGAAATTATACATATCTGCTTGTGGGAATGCATTTAATATAAATCTTAAATGATATATATCTTTGCAGCTTAGATTAGATTAGATTAGATTAATTGGTTTATTTGGATATGGATCAGTGCATTGTGTTGATGTTTCAGAGAGGGTCCCCGCATGCTGCTGCTGGTGAGGGACCCCCGAGGAGTCCTGCAGTCCCGCAGGCACCGCGCCTGGTGCCCCGGCCGGCCTGACTGTGACCGGCCCGCCCTGCTGTGTGCCGACATGGTGGCGGACTATGTGGCGGCCGTGAAGATGGCGGCGCTGCATCCCAAGAGATTCAGGTAACGAGCATGCCCAAAATATATAAACTGGGCCCTGTCTCCTTCTGAGTCACCACACCTATCTTTCCCTGCTCTGATTGTCTTCTTTGTTCACGCTGTCTGATGTTTCTCCATCTGTCCAGAGTGCTGCGCTACGAGGACCTCTCCCTGGACCCGTACGGCGTAGCCTCCTCCCTGCTGCAGTTCTTTGGGCTGGACTTCCACGCAGCCGTGCGCAGGTTTCTGGACTCCCACACCAAGCTGGACCTGGGCGGGGTGAGCTCTACCTTCAGGAACAGCAAGAGCGCGCCCTTCCGCTGGGCCAAGGACCTGGACTACGAGCAGGTGCACGCCATACAGGTAAACAAACTGCTAGCCGTGACTTCAGACCGACAATAAAAGATTGTGTCAATTCCCTTCTGTAATCCATAAGCATGGAGGTAATAGTTATATAGAGCGACTATGGATTTGATATAACTCCCAACGACATAAAGTTTAGTCATTGATGCCAGACATTTTTTTTTTTAGATAGATTTGTGAAGAGGATTGCAATTCACCAACCTTTTCTGCCTGGCCAGAAACAGGTATTAATACCATCAATTAATAATTCATGATTTTGTATATTTTAATGAATTATTAATTAACAATTACCCAATGTCATCTATTGAACCAGGATCAAAGTAATGGTCAAATGACCCAGGCGGGGATCAAACCAACGTTATCCTATTCCAAACACGCTAGAAAGATCAGCCACTTGAACCCCTCGGCCATAACACCAACATTGTTGATAGTGCTGTCTCCCTCACAACAGCCAAAATGTATTTGTCATTTTCTATGTAAGCAACGTGTCTCTACTCCGTCTTCAATCTTTGTGTTGTTGAAAGTATGATAATATTTGTGTTGTTGAAAGTATGATAATATTTGATACTTAACACTTCTGTTACACAAATGTAATTTAACCTCATGTTTTACTTTTAAGTTTCTTGATGAATAGTTTGGTACGAGGCTGACCTTGCCCCCTTGCTGTAAAAACTGAGGTCTCTTTTGGTCATGCCACCCCATTTCAAGTAAGGATGGCAAGAGTTGCAAGATTTATGTTCATGTTAGGTTTGTTTTTTTTTGTAAGTACACCTGCAGCATGTGTAAGTGTGAACTTACACATGTCTGCTTGTGGGCATAGATTAAATATGAGCCTTAAATGTTAATATATTGTTACGTACTATGAGTTTGTGTGTACATGCACATAGTTAGCTGGTATGTGTGTGTTTGTCTCTAGCATAATCTACTATAACTTTGTGGGAACATGTACGTAAGCACGCTAGTGTGTCGAACAATCTGGAAGTGTTTCAAAAAATCTATTATAGAAGTATGTGGAATAATCTAGAACAGGCAAGAATTGTCTCTTTCGTACATATATAAACGAGCTACAATGGTGCGGAGGGCAGAGACGCTTGAAACATTGAAAAAAGTCGATATAGGCAGAGCCTGAAAAAGTACTCAGTACATTGTAAACTGACATTGTGGAAAATAAATAAATCACAGTTTGATTATAAAGGAACCCAATTAAAATCATAACAACATCTTTGCAGCCTAGATTATAGATTGTAAGGTAATCAATCTTGATAAATAATTATAAATGTCAAACGACCATAACTCCAGTTTAAATTTGAAACTTATCATAAATTTACCTGGAGTATAAAACATTGGGTAAATTTCCCTTGATCGAGTAGATGGAAAAATGGAGGGAAGATACGACAACATCTCTAGTGAGTGATTTAGTTTCCATACATTTTTTTCTATTCATGCGAATTAATGAAGATCTATCTAGATTATAACTTACTGCATGCAAAATTAATATGCGGCAATAACAAGATAATATTTGAAAAAAAAATTTTTTTTCATACTTTTTATCAGTATTAACAGATATAAATAATCTAATAATCTGATGGAAATATGAAGATTGATGGTTTTCTCCTTCGTTAATTATAATTACACATATATATGTGGGTGAAAAAAACATCCACTAAACTACACATATAGAGTAACTTCTTGCTGCGCATGTGCGAGTGGAAGCTATTTATTTTTACTGGCAAGGTGGCCAGCCTTACGCCAACCACCTTAGTTGAAGTGGGGGGTTCCCAGCTCCCGAGTGGGCTGGTGCTCATTTCTTGTAAAGGCTGAGTAAACCTTGCCGGTATTTTATTTTGGGTTTTGAAATAAACACCGAAACGGGTTATCATTTCTGACACCCTCGATGAAATTTAAACCCGAGCTCTCGACATGGAATGCAACCACTCTACCAACTGAGCTATTGGCCGGACCATATAGTTTCTTGAAATTCTACATTCTGCCATCTGAACTATCATTCTGACTACTATAATATTGAATAAGATATTTATACTTACACGGACGGCTGATAATGCTGGAGAGATGTTTTCTGGGATCTGTTGCCGTGGTCTATGGGAGCTGGAGCTCACATTCAATAATATTGTTCAAATGTTAATATATCTTAATTCAACCATATAATATTTTATTTGAAATTATTTTGCAGAACGAGTGTTCCGAGGCAATGGCGCACTGGGGCTACAAACCCGCGCACAACCAGTCTCATCTGCTCAGCAAGGAGTTCAACCCCCTCGGGGAGTACAGCGTGGCATGATGGAGGACCTCCTGTGGAAGACAGCCGGAGACCACTTCAGTGACCCTGCGCTGCAGGGTACAGAGCGTGTGCCTGAAGGTTACACGACGCGTTACTAGCTACCACCAAGGCTTGCGAGAATAGAGCTTATAGGCACTGTAATGACCAGAGTCCGCACAAATGTGGCATTTGTAAACATGCAATGTGGCATTTGTAACCATAAAATGTGACACAAAAAATGTTTTCTTGGTTTTTGTTAAATGAGGCATTTATAATCATGAAATGTGGTACAAAAAATGTGGAAAAAGTGTCATTTTAAGTCCAAAACGTGGCATTAGTTTGTGTCTTTTATATTTTTTGTTTAACCCCTTGCGTGGCATGTGCACATGAGCACACTTTGAACTTTCATGTGCTTAATGTTGTTTTCCCGCTAGAGCCCACATGCGCCTTTGTAGTGATGTAAATCACAAAAAGGCGCATATAAACCTAGTTAATTATTATTATTATTATATGTCTTTTATACATTTCACAAAAACAATGAATTCTTATTTATAAGCATAGATAAGCTTAGTCAAAATAATATGTGAAGCATGCAAAAGAAGGCACTATTTTGTGGGTGATTAGGTCAGAATTGAGTAAATGTTGTCACTTATTCTAAAAATAACACAATGTTGCATTTTTAAAGTGGCAATGTGGCATTTGGCGGACTCGGGTAATAACAAAAAGACATTTTTAAAACTCACTGCGAATTGAATTTTGATTTCAAACTTAGAAGTGTTTATGTTTTCCAGGCTGTGTAAATGTGATTTTGCAAGAAAATTGTTTCACTCATATTTACCGTGAGCATCGTCAGCGGCATTCCTCTCCGTTTGACAATAGTTGCGCATCTAAAGAAGCTTCTGTAGTCTTGACCAGGGATGTTATGGATAAGGAATATCAGATCTGTATACAGATATGGCAATAATACTAAATTGCTTTCAGATATGGCTATAGATATGAAATAATTTCAATTATCCGCTAGTTTTGAATAGTTTTGTTTAAAGATATTAAATTTTTAATCAATTGTTAAATACAAATTGGAGCATAAATGATTTCACTATATTTTTAGGTCATCATTTGGTTTTACAATCATCCGGGCAAAACCTATTACACGTGAGTCATGTTTTTCCAAAATCTGCTATCCACACTTACTGTGAAAATTGACTTCTTTATATTTTTATTGAGAGGAAAGTACCCATAAAGATTCATTTGGTGTTAATATGTCCGCTATATCTTGACAACAAGTTTGTCAATGGTAGTTCCCAATTTCTTTATCGCCGACATTTAAAATGTGGCTTCCTCAAAAAATAATTATAACAGGCTTTGGAAACATGCGACTCTTGTCTTAGTTAGACTCGGCATCTATCCAAAATTATTTCAAATGTTCACAGCCGCGCCGGTCACAGTTATGGATAGATTTTTATTTTACACTCTGGATAGTTTTGATTATGGTTAAGAATTTGTCATCGTTAGTGGAATGCCGCTGTTGAGTTGACCTCGTTACAATCTTATTTGTTTTGTCCAATGGCTTGTGTTATAACATTATCAGCTGTTATGTTTAAATTACTTCATCAGTTAATTTTCTTAGCCATGACTTCAATTGATATTATTTTTAAAATTTTACAGTTTTGTTATTATTTTCTGACATTGTTTTTTTATGTCATAAAATTAGTGTATATTTAAAAAAAAATGAACAAAATTTAATGGTGCATCTACTTTGGATTTTTGTTGTTGAAAATATAAAAGACATGCTTAAAACCACCATGTTTAAAGTCACCTATTAAGGTTTTTTTTTTACGAAATCCTGTGCGGGAGACTCCCTAGATTCTAAAGACTCAAGGGGTCTATGACACTTGTTGTAGTGCCGCAGAGGTGTACGAGCTTGGTCGTCACTACAAAGCGCCAATACTCAAGCAAGACCCAGGTGCTGTAAGGCTGGATGGGCCTTTTAGTGACAGGTCTTTGGTAAAGGTTTTATGATTTTTTTCAACCCAGCGAAGAGCATATTTGGAAATATAAATTGTATATTTTTTGTGCTCCGCTGGGATCCAAATCCACAACCTTCCATTTACGAGTCCGAAGGGTTGCCACTGGACTACAAACCGGTCCAAGAAATGCCAACGACACGCGGTGTACCTGAGCGGTCACCCATCCAAGTAGCATCCGCGCCCAATTTTGCTTAACTTCGGTGATCTGATGCTTTCAACCGGTGCTTTCAACATGGTATCGTTGTTGACAGGTTACTAGGAAAAAGGCAAGCAAATCTTTTGTTATTGGTTGCTAAGACCCTAGTATCATAGATGAAGAAAATAGGGGAGTGAAAATGACTTAGTATATATTGATGTCTACAGGACATGTCAAAACCAGAGATTTTTGTCTTTTTATCTTTTCAACTAAAAAATCTTTATTTACAGGCAAAAACTCCTAATTCATATTGTTTTTTGTGTGCAATACTGCTTTTTTCTGGTCTCCGTATCACAATAAACAAGAAAACAGAGAGGAAATATTTAAATCAATGATAGGGAACTGTTGGATACAATTTTTTTTAATAATCTAAATGTGAAAATGAGTGATCACTCCATATAAATAAAAAAAAGGCAATTATGCCTAAACGCAACTCAACTAAGCTGCAGATATAGTGCAAATTCGTTCAGCGTGTCGCCAAATGGGTTCCATATGGCGAGTGGAACCAATCAGAGTCTTGGGGCCCGGCCTACGCCTAAACAATTTACTTGAACTGGAGGATTGTCCAGCTCTTGAGGGAGCAGGTTTTAATTCCTTGTGAATGTTGAGTAAACCTTCCTGGTATTTTGATTTTTATGTTGAAATGAATACCACAAACACCCTTGGTGGGGTACCAACCCTAGCCCTCTGGCAATGAATGCAAGTGCTCTACCAACTGGGCAATAGGCTGAATAATCCATTTAATACATAAATAAAATCATGACTTGATTATTATTTAATGTAATATCAATTTTAAATTTATTTTATATATACATAGGCTACATTATTCATTTTTTACTTCATCTGCATTTATGAAGTGGACTCAGTTTAATTTAAAAAATATAAAAAACTTCGTAAAATGATAAAATTTGTAAAATGATCTTTGTCACCAGACAATCTCAAGTAGATAATTTCTGCAATGTTTGTGTTTATATTCCTAACAAATACATTTACCCATATTTTATTTGAAACTCTTTATTTTAAAATATAAAATAAAAATATGTAAAATGGCCCAAAAAGCACTACAGCACACATCATCTACTCAAATGACTGAATATATGACTTAGCAGTTTTTGCCAGAATGCTGACAGCACAGCAGCTATACAACTTCACGTGTAAACTCAACCATAGCGTTTTACCAAAAATATGTATGGGAATCAAAACGTTAGCTAGAGATGCTTTTGAGTTTCCATACATTGTGGCGTGTCATGCCAAAATGTCCATTGACAGAATGTCCACCGACAAAATGTCCATTGACAAAATGTCCACCGACAAAATGTCCATTGACAGAATGTCCACTGACAAAATTTCCATTGACATAATGTCCACTGACAAAATGTCCATTGACAGAATGTCCACCGACAAAATGTCCATTGACAGAATGTCCACCGACAAAATGTCCATTGACAGAATGTCCACCGACAAAATGTCCATTGACAGAATGTCCACCGACAAAATGTCCATTGACAGAATGTCCACCGACAAAATGTCCATCGACAGAATATCCACCGACAAAATGTCCATTGACAAAATGTCCACCGACAAAATGTCCATCGACAGAATGTCCACCGACAAAATGTCCATTGACAAAATGTCCACGCGATATAATTTCCACCAACATTGCACTAAATACTCACAAACATAATGCTCACATTTTATCGGTGAACACTATTCGATTGGACATTATGTCGGTCGACATTTTGTCGATGGCCATTTTATCGGTGAACATTTTGTCAGTGGACATTTTGTCGGTAAACATTTTGTCCTGTGGATATTTTGTCAGGAAGACATTTTGTCAATGGACATTTTATCGGTGGACATTACGTCGGTGGACATTTTTTCTATGGACATTGTGTCTGTAGTCATTCTGTCTATGGACATCTTGTCGTGGAACCATTTTGTGGCATTTTACCAAAAATGTATTAAAACCAACATGCTCACTAGAGGTGCTGTTTGGCATTTTATAGTATTAAACTAAAGAATGTATGGAAACCAAAAGGATCCCTATATGTGCTTTTTGAGTTTCTCTACGAGTTTTTCTGTACGGAAAGAAAAACGCTCACCTGAGGCACTGTTTCAGTATCCATACTTTATTTTGGTAAAACTCTGGTTGAATATAAATGTAAAGTTATATATTTGATGACTAGTACATAAAATAAATCGAGCCTTAAATGAATAAATAACTTATAGAGATTTTAAAACCTATTTATTTTTACTATCATGAATGTGGGCAGCTAGCACAAGATGAAATATTAGAAAAAAACGTCTTTCTCTTTACAATGACAGCTACATTGAAATGCGCCTTCGTGTATGTGTAACATAGAATCAAAAACGTCTCAATTAAGCTACACACTTAGTACAACTTCTTACGACTATCGTCGAGAACACTAAGATTCTCTAAGTCACGGTTCATATAAATATCCATCTATTTAACTTTTTTTCATTAAGTTTACAAATTTATTTTATTTTTAAAAAAAATCTTAGATTGCTATTTTTGATTCTATAGAACTCACATACATCATCTTGTGCCCCTTGCCTGATTTAGTACATAGAACAATATATTTTGTAAATTCCTAATCATTATAATTCTTAATTTATTATTATTTTTAAGTAATGGTTACTGTACATATTGTAATAATTTTATCATATATTTTATTCAATGACGTTGTCAATACTACCTTCTGCTGTATTGTATATCAAAAATTAAAAAAAATTAACAAGGAATGAGTTATTTAAAGTTAAATGATGAATTGATCTAAGGGCTTCAAATGCATTCGGTAAGGATGTTCTGAATTTGAATGTGAATGGATGCTCCAAATGCTCTTTGCTTCTTGGAAAAAAATATCTATTTTTATCAAAGACAAGGTTCATCCAGCCTTACTGCAACTGGGTCTTACTTAAAATTGACGCTCTGTAGTGGCAATGGACTGGGCACCATAAAAAAATCATGTAATATCACCCATAATAAATAAAAATTAAAATAATTGATAATCGGGGAATTTTCCTTGTTAACAGTATTGTAAAACGTGCAGCTGACAGTTATGGATTAACACGCATGACAGTCATACAGTAACTACATAGTGTCCATCTACTTAGATAATATAGAATGAAAGTTATGACTCTCTGTCCTGTCTCTAGCCCTGCCAAGTGACGTCACACTTTTTCACCACATTTTAAATATGCTGAGTCCATTATGCTTCCAGAGAGCTGTTAAGGTGGGATCCACACAAAAAAGAAACTCTAAATAAATCTGTATAATATTGGAGAGTTGCTTTCCGGAATCTGTTGGAACTGGAGCTTCGGGACATTTTACCCATGTCTGCGATGGGCTTCTTCTGCGTGAAAGTCCAAAAGCTGCAGCTCCTATAGACCACGGTAACAGATTCTGAAAAGCAACTCTCCAGTATCGACAGAAGGTCATGTAAGCCTAAGACTCCTATTCAATATCTTTATTCTATACACCTTTTGATCATTGTAAATTGGAGTGATTTTTTCCCTTGGATCGATTCCCCATGTAGCCGTGATGCAGTGAGAATGGTATTCCAGGGTTTGACGTATAAAAATAAAATAAAAACTATAAATATTGTATATGGTGCTTGAGACCTTGTATTGTAATGTTAACTTTTTGTTAAAGTTGTAATATTTGTTAGCAGATACAAAAACTTCTTACGCTACCAATTGTTTAACCAAAAACCATTGATTAAAGGATGATTTCTAGATGAACAAAGAACAGATGTATCTTAATGAATGTGATCAAACTTGTAACAACCTGAAACCTATATAGCTTTCATAAATTGACAGATTTGTTAGGGTGGATCGTCCCGTCATAAAACCGTGTTGTTTAGGTGAAATATGCTTGATATTAAGTGGTAAAATTTCCTCAAGTACCAGAGATTGAAACACTTAATGCTGCAAGTTATCAATCTGTGGCTGATGCCCCAAGCATCCAGGATTATCTGAAATAACAAGTATAGAACGAGTAACGCAAGCCAAACAGGGTTCTTGCCAGCATTCCTTGCAGCCATACAATAAAATAAGGAAAAGAAATGAAAAAGTTACTTAATTAAATCTTTAAAAACTGAACTAACTTTAAATTGAATTCTCTAAAAACACAGGTGCACAGAGTGGAGTCTATGTATGTATTGTCTTCAATCGCAAGATGCTCTTTAAGTGTTTGGCTACTATTGCTCTGCTGGCCGACAATGTGTTCACCCTCTAGACATTGTATTGTATTGAAGATTAGGGAATATTTTATTAAGGAAAAGCAAGAAGATTCCCATTGTTAATTTTATTAGTCTGAATTAATTGGAATTTTCGAAAGTAAAAAAATAACATTGATACGAACAGTAACTCTAAATATCACAAGAGTGGCCTCAATCAAATTTCACTCACATCCATTAAGATTTGTGTACCACTGTAAAGATTGTAAATAAAAAATCAATACGTAAATTTCTGTCAGAATTACATATAAAGTATTCATACCACAAATCATTTTTAACACATTAGTTACGGCAATTTTCTGATAAAACTGTTACTTGAGGCGGGCGACGTAAAAAAAAATGTTAAAAACACCAATAAAATATTAGAAAATAACAACACAGTTTAACAACCCCGCGGAAAACTCAAAATCTGCGAATAAAAAATGATTTATGGGCTTTCCCCACACGCGTTTATTGCTTTGTAAGTACCAGCTGCCGACTAAAGTAAAGGTCAATGATCTTTGTATTTTATTTCATTTTAGGACAAAGAAAAAAACGCACCATCTGTATCCATTGTTTAAATTAATTTGTAATATTTCCTTCAAAACAGATTACGACGTTTAGCTATGTTTTGAACCAGTAAATATCAGTATTATTTTTTATATTACAACGACATCTATCCACTACACAACAAAAACAAAAAGGCCAAGAGATTAGAAGTTTATGACGTGTTGTTTGTATACTAAATTGAAGGAAGCCGAAATGCACAAAAATGTGCACACCGCCACCACACAAGGTTTCTGAAGCGCACACATATATGCACACCGTACACAATGTGTTAATGCTAACAGTCAAGGGCTGTGCACAGTTGAGCATATTATGGTGCATGTTCGATTTTAATACTCTGTTAAAAAAACTTTCTGACAATAATTTACGCTACGATTTTTAGTATGCGATCATTACTCGTTGATAAAATGTTGTACGCTGGAGTAAATTAGATCATGTCGACAACTATTCTTTCATCAAGGGTTTAAAAACAAAAAATATGTACAAATCATATAGAGTCAAAGACGGCAAACTAGGCTTTTTATTTTATTATTGCTTGGAAACACAAAAATGGTATTTGTTTCCATGCATTTGTCTCATTTAAAAAAAAAACCTACACTGCTGGCTTCAGTTCTGTACGACTCATAGAAGTAAAATATTTTTTTAATCAAGAAATGAATTGAAAATTAGATACTCGTATTGTGCAGCTTAGTTTTCATTAGAAAACAACTTTTGACCATCAAACCATTTTTGACGGGGCGGCCATTTTGACTCTCACCATGGCAGACATTTTGTTACGCTTTGTTTTTGAATCGTGCTATCGTTATGATATATAGATTTAATTATTAGACATAGGAGAGCAATGACGCACAAATTAGACATATTAATTGTACAATCCTGTAAACCCACGTCTACTTTTTACTTTGATCAAAAAAAAAGTTACATTGAGTTATTTTTGTCTTTTGGAATGAGAACTCATCCTAAAACATGCAGAAATTGAATTTAGAAAGTATTCATAAAACATAATAATAAAAATGGCATCTTAATACTCAATTTCACTGACTGATTTACTTTACTATTATTTGTACTGCCCCTGTTTTTGTTTTTATTTACTTCTTAGGTGTTTATACTTTTCTAACTTATTTGATTATTTTTTACTAAATGTTCCTTTACTATCATTGGGTTATAAGGTATATATCAATGCTTACTCTAGAGAAGGGATGGCAAACCTATGGCACGCGTGCCACAGGTGGCACGCGAATGAGGAGAAAAAATAAAAGTGTGTAAGAAAAAATAAAAAAAAAGTTATAGAAATAGTATTAAAAAAATATTTAAATAGCGACATGTATTTTCTTTTTAATTAATCTACTTAATTATTTTCCTCGGTGTATTAATTTTTGTTTTAATTAAAAATCTGAAGTTACACAAACATTTGATGCATTTTTATTTCCATGGCATGTGGCACGCGACATATTATTTTATTGAAAAAAAAAAAAATTGACACAGTCTCAAAAAGGTTCGCCATCCCTGCTCTAGATGCTTTTACTATCTTCGTACTTTTAATTACTTTGTATGCCATGTTTTTCCTTTTAAGTTTAGTATTGTAGAAATGCAACAAATAGGAGAAATCTTAATTGTAGTCACATTGACAAATAAAAAGCTGTGTATTTTTGAAGAAATATAAAAATGAAGAGCATGGGTTTACGGCTGTACATGTTTTTTTAGAATTTACTGTAAATAGATAGACTTATTTGATAAAGAAATGATCAATAATTAATATTACTTAGTATAGTTTTACATATTAGGCTTTTATTTAAGATTTACAATTGCTGTGTGAGGAAATGATCCATTAATTGTTTTTGTTAGCAGAAAGGATTTGTCTGTTCTAGAATGCATTATTGTTGTCCTACAGGAACAAGTGGCTCAAGTAAGAAACTGATTTTTTTAAGATAAGATAAGTGTGCATTTCCCAGCTTCCTAGGGGTTGTTGTCATTTCTTGTGAAGGCCGTGTAAACCGATTTTGGGTTTGAAAGAAATACCAAAACGCTAAATCATTTCTGACAATCTTGTTAGCGATGGAACCCTAGCGCTCAGGCAAAGAGCGCCAGTAGAACCAACTGAACTATCAACTAGACTAAACTATCTATCTAAAATCTAAGTTGCAAAGATATATTGACATCTAATGCGCTTACACATGTTGCATGTGTAACGCAACTAAGCTACATATATAGTAACTTCTTGTCACGTTATCCCCGAAAGGTTTCACATGTGGCGAGTGGAACGTGGAACCTATTTATTTTTACAGGTAAGGGGGGCGGCCTTATGCCAACCACTTCAGTTGAAGTGGTGGTTTTCCAGCTCCCGAGGGGGCTTGTAGATGTGTACTTACGCAGTAAATCAAAACTCGTATGAGCATTGCTACTCCCGCCCCCTTTCCCTGAATCCGGGGTGGCATTGGTAAAAGTTAACTAATCTTTACAGTATGGAGGGTCAGCCTCATACCAAGCTCTTATTTAGGATATGTTAAATAAAGAACAAATTCATTGAAATGTGATTTAATTTTAGAGTTCATTATAATATCTATGGTTTTATTTATCCAAGGTGTCCACAAGAGCTCAGATATAATCAAGGTCCTACTGTAGTTACCAACACCATTTTCCATGAAACACACTTGAGTCACGTCTTCCTGTGGGACTACAATATAATCTGTAATGTACATTATACTATGAACTATGTATACCAACAATACTATTGTATGTAGATTATACATATCGACGGTTTCATCATAAAAACATGTAAAGCTTAATTAGTGTGTGCAGAAATAGGAGAGCCCTGAAGTGCTATTCTCTTGAATTCCTTACGACCTTAAGGCGACGACATAGCGATTTGTGTCCAAAAATAAGGTGTACTGTGATTTTTATCTAAGGAGTTCTATTGCAAGCGCTACCAAGCTCCTACTTGGATTGATATCCAGAGTGTAAGGAATTTAGCAGAATAGCGCTTCTGGTCTAGAGGATTCAAATTCTGCCCAATCTGTGCATGGTTTAAGCACTTACGGCACGTCGCAAGTACACTATATAATTTATCATCCAAATTGCAATGATATGTAAACATCCAATCATACTCATTACAATGAAATTGGCTTTATTCAATACAATCTTGTGTAATTGTCCCATTCATCCTTCTATATTCCATGACTTACGGGTTGGTATGGGGTGACCACCCATACTGTAAAAAATAGCTCACTCTGCCAATATCACACACACACCACAGCACTATGCAGCTAACGGCCCTGCAACTTGGTCAGGACATTAACTGCAACATCACCAACACCTCTGCTGCACTACAACAAGTCGCACGCTTAATAATAAAGAGAAACAACTCGAAAATTGGGAAAATCGAGATTTTGTAATAAAACGCAAGAACAATGCAAGAAGAATAGGTAGAATGCGACAGCCGTTCAATTTGGACGAATATGACCAAGATTAAACATCGGCTGCCTTTTTCATCCCATACAAGTTGTACTGGATGTCTGAACTTTAAACGTGATTTCCCAACATTCTTGTTTTTTGAGTTATTGCTCTTTATTATTAAACCTGCGAAGTGTTGTAGACCCCTAGAGTCCTTAATTTAGGGAGTCAATATCACCCTTTTTTCAGGAAAGTTTGACCAAAGTTGTAGGTCATATGTTCATTTTAGATTTGGGTCTTTATTGTGTAAGTGCACATGTAGCATGTGTACACGCGAACCTACATGTGTCTGCTTGTGGGCATGCATTTAATATGAACCTTAAATGTTAATATATCTGTGCAACTTAGATTATAGAATAAAGATCCCTTTATAGTCAACGCCAAAACTTTAACGGTGTTATTCTTACTTGTCATATTTCGCCGTCGGCCTATCTGGCGACTACTTAGTCTGGGCACAAAGCCGGACTAGACCAAATTTGAAATATTGATTCACGTTCATGGTGTAACCTAGGAACAGTTGAGCCTGCGACCAATTTTGGACGGCTGAAATTACGTCCGTTCAATGTCGTATTTAAAAAAAAATCAGAGATGTCACTTTATAAATATTATTTAAAGAATAGGGAATTTTCAGTCGTATTTAAATAATTATTAAAACAATAACCATTGACAATAACGAACAAAAAGATGAAAAATAAAAGCAAATAATCAATTTATAACTTGGTTATGTAATTTATAATTAAAACAACTTTGAAAACAATTGATAAGCCAAATGAATCCGTATATTTTTTGTGGATCGGGAAAAATAAACCAAATGTGGGGAATATGCGTTAGGGACGACCACACAAATATGGCCGCGGCACGTCTGTCGTCGCTGACGTCACAATGGCGGATGGCTGATTGTTTTGTTTGTAAACAAATCAGATGTTGCCCGAAATGCATCTAAATATTTTATTTCAGATGGAAAAAGTGTCTCATATGTGTTCGTGGAGTGTTGAATATCCTCTTCACTTATTTTAAACTATCTTGTAAAATGTGTCATATTAAGAAATTTGCCGTGAGCCGTGATTCAATCTTTCAAATGATTTCTTTTGCTTCTTATTTTTTTGTGTTTTGTGCCTCAAAAAGCGATTGATTAGCAAAAAGGTGCTGAACTCTGTCAATTTGACCAAAATGACAAAAACAAATCGCAAAACAAAACAGTAATAAAGCAAATATTTACGATTTAATATTAAATACGGCAGTTGTCAAAATCGACCGCCATGTAAAACCGTCTCCGAGGCAGATTTGTCTCCGCCTAAGTTTGCATACATTTGGAGGTTAGAATTGGGCGGGCGTTGAGCTCAGGACACGAGCGTAACTCCTTTAGAAATGTTCAAGAATCAAAATTAAGCAAAACGTGGGCTCAACGGGCAACGAAAATGTCTAAGAATAACACCGTAAGAATTTGGCATTTTCAAATGGCGACTCATTTCTTTACCTGCGTGTTTATGAAATGATTTACCTGTATCTGTGTTCCCGCTCTTATTTAATCCTGGTCTTTTCACAACAAGCATCAGTTGGCACTTCCTCTCAGTGCCTCAAAACCAAAACCTCCAGATACTCTGAAATCTAAGGAGCCTCCTACTTCATAATAAAAAAAAATGTTACGCCAATTTTTTATTTGAATCTGATTGTCACATGGTTGCTGCAATTAAATACAAAATTGTGCCGCATGGATGACACTATATATAAAAAGAATTATATAAGACAACTGGGGTGTCCATAAGAACCTAATTATAGAAATTAAAAAAATATTAGGTAGAATATTAAAATGATTGAAATTATTAAATCACATTTGCTAGGATTAATTTTTATAGAATTTTTCATTCACACACTCATTAAAATAATGAAATTATATCGCTTACAAAGTATTGGAACAAATTTTGAAAGCTTAAAGAGACATGGGAGATGAAGGAACGCATCACAAAAAAACAAATAGACCTACACGGCTTAAAATGGGGGAAATCAGAAATAACGTCGCATCTTGTATAACGTCACTTTTGGTAGTTCCAACGTGAAATTAGCTGAATTGCTAAGATTTAAGAAATAATTTGTTGAAGAAAAACAAAATAATACTCATTGACTTGAGCAGTTTGAAGGCCCTAAAGCAGCGGTCGGGGAACCGGCGTAAATTACCCCAAACGGGGTAAAAATGATTTTTCTTGGGGTAATAAGGATTCTTTTCCTTTTAAACTTTTTTTAATTTTCCGTGTAAATTAATTCAATAAATAATGTTTATAATAATAATAATAATATGCGTTTATTCCAGCTTAGTCATGTGGAGGGTGCAATACATGACCAGCCATAAAATATAATACATCAATAGAAAAAGTACATAGAAAATTACAAAAATGTAGAAACATGAAAATATGTGATGAAATATATGAGAAAAAAGAGCAAACAAAATATATAGTTAAACAGTGAAAGAAAAGAGAAATACATGGTCATTGTACATTAGAATATCAGGAACATATTAAACAGGGAAAAAAGGCTACGTAAGCTTCAAGTTCCTCGCCCAATGACGCCATATGCCCAACTCCCATTTCAGGCCTCTGATTGCTACGATCAGAGAATTTTCGCTGGATTCAATTCTGTCTCTGAACCCAGCCATTCGGGTTCGCAGCAACCCATTCCAGAAGGGTAGTTGAGCCGCCACAAACATCCCACTCGCACTACAGCTCTTCCGCAGTCGTAACAATGCTCTGTAGCCCATGTTGTAGCAGACTCTCATCTCGTTCATGCTTTGTGCTTTATAGTCACACCACAACTTTCTGGTGTATTGTTGCGTACATAGAACGAGAAAGAGCCTGTTTTTAACGATATCCGAGCATTGTGCGAACCACCGGGCTAACATGTAGTTGTCGTTTGATGTCATTGTCATCAGTTAATGTTTCATTAAGCACGTGGCCTAAATATGTAAACTCCCGCACTCGTTTCATCTCTCTACCATTGACACTGACTAAGGGTACATGAAGGTTTCACCCCTTTGGCTTGAACACTAATACTTCGCATTTTTTTTCATTATATATTAGCCGTCTTTCATTGGCGAACTCTTCACAGACCGCCACGAGCTTACGCAGCCCTGCCAAGGAGGGTGCCATCAGCACCATGTCGTCTGCATATGATATAGAGTTGATGAGCTTTCCATCCATGAAGCAGCCCACCCTAGTATTTATCAGCCTTTCATGCAACGATCAGAGAGTTTTCGCTGGATTCAATTCTGTCTCTGAACCCAGCCATTGGGGTTCGCAGCAACCCATTCCAGGAGGGTAGTTTATTTAAATATACATTGATTGTCTTTTTTTCAAAATGGGGGAAGGGGTAATATTGACTTACGCAAAAATATTTTGTTGTAATGGTTAAAAAAGTTCCCCGGCCGCTGCCCTAAAGTCACAACAGAGCCCTTATTTAGCTATCATCTAAATTCATTTAAAGCCGTGTTCATCGGTACATATTTTATTGAAAGAGAACTTTATGTAAATTAAACCTGTGACATTTTGAAACACCTCTCTCAATGTTTGAGGCTAACGTCTAAGTAGGGGCGAGCAGTCCATAGTTGCAAAAGTAAGCTGAATATTTACCGGTCCATAGTCTAGTAGCTAATGCTACTGACTTGTAAACGGAAGGTCATGAGTGTAAGTCCTAGCGGAGCACAAAAAGATTATTATTACATTCTTCAAATATGCTCCTTGCTGCGTTGAAAAATTCATCTGCCCTTACCTTATGTTGCCTACCTTATAATGTGCACAGCATTTCAGCCATGGGTTGGCAACATCATGGGATTTTTTAAATTTTCAGAAGAGCCAATATTAATTTATCAAAAAAAAAATGTGTTTGTGCATCAATATGTATCTACCTTGCGTTTAAAGATCTTTCAGACTTGGCAATCATTTCATTCAAGCTGAAATCAAATCCAAACACAGACAAGCTGCACAAATAGCGCAACTTCTTACCACATTGTCTGTGAAAGGATGGTGTGTAGTATGTGGAACCTACTTATTTTCACAAGTAAGGGAGCCTGCCTTATGCCAACCATTTCACTCAAAGGGGGGGTTCCTTCAGCTCCCAAAGGGGCAGACTCTCATTGCTTGTGAATGCTAAGTAAACCTTTCCAGTATTTTATATCAGGTTGAAATAAATCTCGAAACTTGAAATGGTTTCTGACAGTTTTGGTCCGAATTGAACCCTAACCCTCATGATGGAATGCAAGCATTCTACCAACTGAATTATTGGCCAGAGAATCTTATCCATATTGTCCTTAGTTAAGTACGGCAACCACTATTTGCCTTTATTGAGATTCTGCTGTATGAAATGCTCGTCCCTGATTTGGGGTGGTGTAGAAGTTGACATATTTCATGGTGTTGCTATGTGTTGGCATGTTTACTGTTTGCTAGAGACTTACTGTTTGGCACGAGTGTGAACTAATGTTCTCTATGAGATTATGTCATCACCCAGACACACAAATGTTTGAAATAATCATTAATATTATAATTTTAAAGATTTGTTGATTTGATAAAAAATAAATAATAAAATACAATCTTGTGTTTTTCTTACGAGACCCATTTAGACTTAAACCTGTTACAGACTGGACCAGTGGTGGGCAAACATTCTTAATGGGGACCAGAAAGTTTGAGACATTTCAGAGGAGGGCCAGGATTATAAGAAAAATGCTACTTTATACTTATTACTTGTGGACTGACAAAACATAATTATTGCGGGCCATATACTATTCTTGTCGAAGGACGGTCGGCGGGCCGGATTAAATGCTTTCGCGGGCCTGAGCTGGCCCGTGGGCCGTACTGGCCCATCACTGGACCAGACGCATTCTGCCTGGGTTTTCTATGGATTACCGTGTCCTAGCAGCGTAGTAGCGAGTAGCTTTCACACAGTTTGTCCGGTAATCCATTGATAAGCCGGGCAGAACGCGTCTAGTGTTTTCCGGTCTGTAGTCTAGTGGTTTACACTTCTGACTCTTAAATGGAAGGTTGTGGGTTTGAATCCCGGCAGAGCACAACAAATGTACCATTTATATTTTCAAATATGCTCTTCGCTGAGTGGAAAATTCATATTCCTTTATCGAAGACCGGTCACTAATGGTCCAGCATCCTTACAGTAACTGGGTCTTGCTTGAGAATTGGCGTTTTTTTCAGTGACAACCAAGCTCGCAGAGGGCTCTTGAGGTGTGATACACACAAAAACAGCAGTCACCAAATAAATCATCCTAATATTATTATTATTATTTGTGTGAAAAGGCCTTATTGAATCAAGTCACAGGCAGACTTCATGCTAAGAAGTGCCTAAATAAAGATGCATTGTACTGTAGCTGGTAAAACACTTACATTGTGTTGGTTCGACAGTCCTGGGTGGATCTTGACTGAATCCAAAATTCTCCTCAGCTCTCTCCTATCCATCCTCTTAACTCTAAAGCCATGTATGTCCGCCTTGGCTGCATCTGCTTTAACACCATCCATCCATTGCGTTGTTTCGACATAGCGACATAACTAAACCAGTGGTTGTTTGGCTTATCTACCATTTGATTCAAAGATGACCTTTAAATGGGATTGTCACGGAAATGGGATGAGTCCGGTCGATAGCTCAGGTGGTAGAGTGCTTGCATTCCATGCCGAAAGCTCGGGTTCGAATCCCACCGAGGGTGTCTGAAATGATTTCCCGTTTCGGTGTTTATTTCAAACCCCAAAATAAAATACCGGCAAGGTTTACTCAGCCTTCACAAGAAATGAGTACCAGCACTCTCGGGAGCTGGGAAACCTCCACTTCAACTGAAGTGGTTGGCGTAAGGCCGGCCCCCTTACCTGTAAAAATAAATAGGTTCAACTCGCCACATGCGACCTGTAAAAATAAATAGGTTCAACTCGCCACATGCGACCCCTTCGGGGATAACGCGGCAAGAAGTTACACTATATGTGTAGCTTAGTTGCGTTTGCGTTTTGCGTTGCGTCACAATCTGAGCTAAGAAAAAAAACATAAAACACTCTAATGTGAGAGTTGTTTTTAATATTTTCAAAAGCAATGTCCAGCATTTCAGTACACATGCAAACATTGTCCATGTGAAATTAACTCTGTTGGAGATAAGACAAACAAGCACTAAGGTGATGATAAGCTTATATGACTAGGAATTCTAGTTTGACACTGAAGAGTTTCTTTGCTGATTTATTGCCGCGGCCTATCAGTGCTGGAGCTTCCAGACATTATGACGAACTTCTTCAGTGGATGATGACTTGATGTGGTGGTGATATCAAATAAATAATAAACTGCGCGTAGTTCAAGTATCATTTCTTACCCTGAGATCGAACCATAGCTCTCTGGCATTGAACACAAGCATCTACCAACTGAGCTATGTCCAGAGTTAAAAATTACTTCAACATATTTCCCATACCTCATTACATTAGTACAATCTAAAGCAGGGAAAAATCCGATTTCAAAAACTAATACTACTTGTATATCTATATCGATGGTTCAAAGGAAATAAGCGACGTTTTGGTCAAAAATGAGTTATGAATGCTATCCTACTTAAAATTTTCTGCTATATCTAATGCGCTAACTCCCATAGCTCTACGATGATTTTTTTATTGTTTGTGCCCAAGCAAATAACTGCGTTTTTGAAATATGGTTTTGTTATAACCAACAAGATTTTGGTTTTTTTTTGTCCTAAAGATACTTGTGACATAAAAAAAATCGTAAAACCACATTAATAGGAATGCCAATAAATGCCTTTATTTTTTTTTATTTTAGAGATGTTTTGATTTTAACGATATGATTAAAAATAAAAAAGTTATGCCATTTTTCTGCAATCTCAAACATTAAACTGCTCTCCTGAACAATTTAGTTTTTGTCGCTTAGTACTTGCTTTTAACCGTCAATATAAAGAGTGCTGATGGACTATTGATAAGTTTTATTTATAAACATAAATGATTTCCTAAAATAGATAATATCTCAGATATATCTGCCACCATTCTGCTTTGTTTGTTTAATCTAATCTAATCCAATCTAAGCTGCAAAGATATATATCATTTAAGATTTATATTAAATGCATTCCCACAAGCAGACATGTATAATTTCGCGCTAACACATGCCGCATGTGGACCTACAATATAAAAACCCAATCTCAATGAACATAAGCCTTGCAACTCTTGCCGTCCTTCCCTGAAACAGGGGTGACATTGGCAAAGTGAACCAATTTTTTACAGTATGGGTGGTCAGCCACATAACAACCTATAAGTCAAGGAACATACATGACAAATTACATTTTTAAAATCAATAAATAACAATATATACATGGACATAAAAAACTAAATCATAAAAACCAATTTTACTTTAACAAACCCTAGCCGCCAACATCACAGATCAACCGCCATTTCTTTCTATCCTTACATACTTCTTTCATTTCCTCCAGAGTCATAACCTTCTTCATACAAGCTCTTCTTTTATTATGACTCTGGATATTCCATTCATTCGCAATTTCGGATATTTGGTCCATCCATACCTTTCTCGGTCTTCCTCTACCACGACATCCATCTATTCTACCAACATATACTTTCTTCGTCAGTCTTTCCTCATTCATTCTCTCCATATGCCCAAACCATCTTTAAGATTTTAAGGTTTTATTATATCCGATGCCGGGTCAGGAGTCAGCTGTAGTGTATGGGGATGTATGAAAGCTTTCACACAGGTTGCTCCTGTAATCCATGACAATTCAGGCAGAATGCGGTATATCTTAAAATGCCCTAATACTTAAAAGCCAACAGTCGTCATTTGATCTGGGTTTTTGTCCTTTGAAACCACAATCTAATCTTTGTTTTTTAAAGATAAAAAAAACCACACTGTTTTAATGGAAAAAAAACAGAATAAATAACTACCAATTAAAGATAAATATGCATTATCATTTACTGAACTTTATGTTTGGAATGTAAATAAAAAGTACAGAACTGTAGTACATAAGTGACTGTACCCGGCACTTACGTTAAAAAAAAAAAAAAATTAAATTAGGCTGATTTATTTGGTGAGCGCTGTTTTTGTGTGTATCACACCTCAAGAGCCCTCTGCGAGCTTGGTCGTCGCTGTAAAAAGCGCCAATTCTCAAGCAAGACCCAGTTGTTGTAAGGCTGGATGGACCTTTTGATGACCGGTCTTTGGTAAAGGTTTATGAATTTTTCAACCCAGCGAAGAGCAAATTTGAAAATATAAATGGTATATTTTTGTGCTCCGCCGGGATTCGAACCCACGACCTTCCAGTTACGAGTCCGAAGTGTTACCACCTGGACTACGGACCGGTCAACGTTGGTATTATTATTATTATTTTTCTTTAAGTACAAAGTATACAGGACAGACAGCATGAAATCCAAAAACCACAATAGATAATTACAATTTTAAAATTAATATAATAACAATTATAATTTGAAAAAAAAAATTACAACGTTATTTAGTGGCACTTAGCACTCCATGAGCGCTTTCATCTGTTGAAGAATATACCTACATATCGACGGTTAAAAGGCAATAGGGCATAAGCGACAAAAAATAAATTGTTCAGGAGAGCAGTTTAAAGTTTGAGACTGCATAAAAATGGCATAACTTTTTTATTTTTTTATCATATCGTAAAAATCAAAACAGCTCTAAAAATAAAGGCATTCCTATTAATGTGGTTTAAGGATTTTTTTTATGTCACAAGCGCCTTTAGGACAAAAAAGGCCAAAATCTTGTTGGTTACACCAAAACCATACTTCAAAACCGCAGTGCTTATCTAATCTAATCTAATCTAAGCTGCAAGGATATATATCATTTTAGATTTATATCAAATGCATTCCCACAAGCAGACATGTAGGTATAATTTCGCGCTAACACATGCCGCATGTGGACCTACATTATAAAAACCCAATCTCAAATGAACATAAGCCCTGCAACTCTTGCCGTCCTTCCCTTAAACAGGGGTGACATTGGCAAAGTGAACCATTTTTTTACAGTATGGGTGGTCAGCCACATACCAACCTATAAGTCAAGGGACATACATAACATGATCCATGATCGGAGAGGGCCCTTGAGGTGTGACACACACAAAAACGGCGCTCTCTTATCATTTGTAATTTAAAATAAATTAGCCTGATATTATTATTATTATTATTATTATTATGACAAATTACATTTCTTAAATCAATAAATAAAATAAATAAATAAATAGGAATATAAAAAATAGTCATAATTATGCCAAATTACATTTTTTAAATCAATAAATAAATGAATAGAAATATAAAAAATAGTTATCAAAAGCACAGATTCAATCTTCTACAAAATATTATGGTCTCCAATAGGAAGCAATTCACACCAGTTGTAAATATATCTAGGTGTGAGGCTGAGGAGGCCAGCATATTTAGCAGCACTTTTTATTTATTTCTATTTTAATGGGTGGATACTAAGTAAGTAAGTACCTTCTTATTTAATTTTATTATGGAAAGTTAACAGTCCTAATGGAGTCATCAATTTTCTATACAACTCTTCTTGCAATGGTTTTCACCCAAAGGATTTTCTTCTGAAGGCTGAGTATACTTTGCCCGTACAAATTTGTATAGGTACACTGAATCACTAGTCTAAATGTTTCATGCATCCAAAGAAAAAGAAGAAGTTGAGGATATGAAATTTCAAACGAAAATTATTATAGAGTGTAATACACATCTATGGTGTAATATGAGTTGTATAAGACTAAAGGCGGCAATCTAGGATTTTTTTAAATTAAGTTAAATAAATGTAAATGATGAGAAAATGATTCTCCGTGTTTCCACATATTTATCTAATATTCTAAGGAATCCTAGTTTACCGCCTTCGATCCTATACGCCTCGTCATATTTTATCACAGAGCGCGCCCATTTTTAAAAATAGAATACACGCAAGGTGACAGCAAAATGCTGTCAACGCCTATAAATAAAATCCAGGAATTTAAAATCTTTTTATATTCAATATATATATTTTTTTTATGATTTAAATTAAAACACTGATTTATATTTTCACGTATTTTACACTTTTATATTGCTTAATTAAATCATATTTTTTTCCATAAAAGCCTTATGCAGTTTTATTTACTTTGGTTCACTTTGCCAATGTCACCCCTGTTTCAGGGAATGTCGGCAAGAGTTGCAGGGCTTATGTTCATTTGAGGTTTGGATTTTATTTGTAAGTACACAATCAGCATTTGTAAGCGCGAACTACACGTGTTTGTTTGTGGGCATACATCTGAGAGCTTTGAATGAATATATCCTTGCAACTTAAATAATAGATTATAGATCAAATGAACTTATTTAAAACTAAAAAAAACAATTAGAACGAAACATTGAAAAGAGCGCGAAATGAACCTTATCATCAGACCAGAATGTGGCTTCTAAAGGCACTAGTCTCTCATCCATACAAAGGTTTTTTATCTGTGAAATCTTTTGCAGCATGAATTTTAAATACATGTAGGTACGCGTACATTAGATTCATTTTGGTTCACCCTACATATATTTTTTTACGATACAGAAGAAGAAGAAGAACGTCATATCTGTGACGTTCTTCTTCTTCTTCTGTATGGCGAATTCCTGCGGAGAGCAGGGACGCTAGTGCCAAGTAGACTATCTGTGACGTCGACCTGCTGGAAAGATTAAAAATGTTCCGACTCTATAACTTAAAAATATCCCTGAAAATAGGGATATTTTTATTCGCTTTCAGCTTTTAAGGTGTACGTGATTTTTCCACGCCTCTGTACCAAAACATCAACAAACAAAACAAAACAGTTCACACAGAATCTTGTCGGTGTGTGCACGCTTTTCAATTCAATATTAAAACCGTTTACGTTAATCCAGTTAAAAATAATCCATGCATTAAGTAAATTATAAAGACGTTCTTAATTTAAAGAGGAAGTTTATTTTCATACATTTGGTGAGTTTATTAATGTTTTATTTATGAGGGCGTTGTACTAACTGGTTTTATATTATGTGTCTGCAACTCTTACGATTCATCCAGGATGCTTAGACATTCCACAAAAATATATTCACGGACAACAAACATGAATTTGTAACTTAACTTATCGATTGGTATGCGGCTGACCACCCATGCTGTAAATAAATGTTCACTTTGCCAATGTCACCCCTGTTTCAGGGAAGGTCGACAAGAGTTGCAGGCAGTGTTTCTTTTACTGCCCCCCCGGAATGTCCAAATTTTCATATAACTTTGTTTAATTTATTTACTCCGCCCCCCCAGATTTCTCTTTGCCCCCCCGGATAATTTTGCCTGAAAGACACACTGGTTGCAGGGTGTAGGTTGCATGGGCGTACCTAGGAAGGGGCGGGGGGGGGGGGGGGTCAGCTCCCCCCTGGAGGAAAAAAGACGGAAATCCTTATATATTTTTTAACCATTTTAATAATCAAAATATATTGTACAGCGGACTGCACATGACTTAATAGCATAAAATAAGGTTATGTTTAGGTCATCTTGAATTTTCAAAACTTCTCCCCCCTCTTAGTTTTGATCCTGGGTTGGCTTGTAAGGTTGTCTGATTTATTGTGAAGACTGAGTAAACCTTTCCGGTATTTTATTTTGGATTTTAAATAAACATCGAAACGGGAAATCATTTCTGACACCCTCGGCGGGATTCAAACCCGAGCTCTTGGCATGGAATGCAAGCACTCTACCAACTGAGCTATCGACCGGACCTATACAATGGACCAATGGTCTTTAAAAGCATGAAACTTAGCTTTTTAGGTGACAGGGGAAAGGCCTTTAGGAGCTAAAATATTTTCAGTATAACCTTGTATAAATTTTATTCTCTTTTGTTATTTTGAAGGTTACCTGTCGACATTAATAACTATAAGGAAGTTTTGCTTCATCGAACACAGCCTTCATGGTCCAGTCATCATGTACTTTTCGCCATCTGTGCTTTTTGCGCTATTTTTTAATTAAATTTTAATGACCTAGCCAGACCTAGCACAAATTTTAATTTAGTTTTTTTTCTCAGCATGAAACATCTCACTTGTATGGGACTAGGATTGGACTGGGATTAGCACCCAACCAAAACATTTAAGATTTGGTTTTTATGTTGTAGGTTTACATGCTGCATGTGCAAGCGCGAACTTGTGGGTGCCTGCTTGTGAGAACGCATGTAATGTGAATCCCCAATGTTACATATCTTTTCAATTTAGATTTAGTTACTACTTGATAAATTTTTGTTTTCCGTCCGGTCGATAGCTCAGTTGGTAGAGTGCTTGCATTCCATGCCGTGAGCTCGGGTTCGAATCCCACCGAGGGTGTCAGAAATGATTTCTCATTTCGATGTTTATTTCAAACGCCAAAATAAAATACCGGCAAGGTTTACTCAGCCTTCACAAGAAATGAGTACCAGCCCCCTCGGGAGCTGGGAAACCCCCCCTTCACTGAAGTGGCTGGCGTAAGGCGGGCCCCCTTACCTGTAAAAATAAATAGGTTCAACTTGCCACATGCGACTCCTTCGGGGATAACGCGGCAAGAAGTTACACTATATGTGTAGCTTAGTTGCGTTTGCGTATGTCCACCTCTATTTTTGAAGAAGTCAACTACTTCACATCAAAATTTCTTTAGTTCTTAAAAAATATTTATTAGAATAAAATCTAAAGAAAAAAATAATAATGTTAACAGACAACTTTTTGTTTAAATTTGTCAAGTATAGACTAATCATATTTTTAACATTTTTATATTTTAGGTAAGAAGTTAAAGAAGATGGCAGCTGAAATATCAGGTTTATGTGGACAAGTGGACAGCATTTTGAAAGAGCCCGGTGTTTCAATGTCTACTGCAAACTTATCCCCAAGAATATCCATGTTCGGGGAAATGCCAAAAGGTGACAACACTGTTCTCATTTAAATTCAATATAAAGCAACCATCATGCAGAGGGGACCCAGGATTCCCAAGCAGGGAGTGGAGAGACCACAGCTGAGATGGCTGGTCGATGTTCAGGGCACTGCAGGGAGACCAACGCTGACAAACTGGGAGACTTGGAGGGAATGGAAGAGGTCTTAATCCAGAAGTGGACAGAAACAGGCTATAAAGAAGAAGACTGCCGCATCATCATGATGAGCTCGCCAGCTCTGGGTAGGCCTTGGCTGAATCCAGGATCCTCCGCCATTGTTATAATCTATAATCCAAGTTGCAAAGATATATTAGGATTTAAAGCTCATATCAAATGCATGCCCACAAACAAACATGTGTAGTTTGCGCTTACAAATGCCAAATGTATACTTACAAATACAATCCAAACCTCAAATGAACATAAACCCTGCAAATTTTGCTGACTTGGCAAATTTGCAATTGGCAAAGTGAACCATTTTTTACAGTATGAGTATGTCGGTGTAATGGCCGAGGGGGCCAAGTGGTCGATCTTTCTAGCGTATTTGGAATAGAATAACGTTGGTTCGATCCCCGCTTGGGTCACTTGACCATACTGGTTCAACAGATGTTATTGGGTAATTATTAATTAATAATTCATTAAAATAAACAATAATGAATTATTAATATTGATGGTATCAATACCTGTTTCTGGCCAGGCCGAATATGTTGGTGAATTGCATTCCTCTTCACAAATCTATTTTTTTTTTTAAATAATAAAAAATGAGTGGTCAGCCTTATACCAATCTTTTGTCTTTTTTTGTTTTGTCTGTTTGTTTGTCATACCAGCCATGCTGTTTGGCGTAATATATGTGGTATTAAATAATTATTGTGGTAATAAATGTCGTGCTTTTACACCTAGTAACACTGTTTTGTATGTTTGAAATCATGAAAGATAAATCCAGTTGAACACAAAGACAAAGTATTAAAGCTTGTTTTATGAAAAATTCAAGATGCCAAAGTGAGCTGCAAAACTAGCAGCACTGCTGATGCAAGAAAATAATGATCAACAAATTCCCTTGACAGATGGCGTATCCGTTTTGAAACCGTTCAAAAATTTCTAAATTCCTTTCTCAGATGTAAAATCATGACATTTTATTTTGGACATGAAATCAGGATCTTGTTAATATGCTTATCAATCTATCAAAATTACACACTTTTTACAAAATTTCTTCACTATTGCAAATACCCCATGGTCCTTGCACATTTTGTACATTTCCTCGATACAAATCACTCTCTTCGTGCATGTTCTTGTCTGTTGCTCACTCTGCAGGTTCCAGTAATTTGCATTCTTGTAACTTTTACATCCTAAATACGAGTATAATATTATTTTCCTTTCAGGCAACAAAACCTCCTACATGGTGTCACGTTTGGGGATACAGTTTTCTGCCAATAATGATTACAAACTGGACATGTACGGGATGGATTTACCCAATGGTAAGTTTAAATTAGTACCTGTTTCTGAAATCCTTTTAAAAGTGACTCACTTTTTGTCTTTTCCCGCGTAAACAATAATTGTGATTTGTTATCTTGTAATTTTAGTGAGGGAAACACCCAGAGGTTAATAAGTATAACTGAGATACTGGGAGATACACTCTGCTTTGTATTGTGTTCTGTGCGTAGTAAAATGATAAAGACATGCCAACATATTGTTATTGGTTTTTTTCGAATTCCAAGTAACTTATATGGAAAAAAAATTCAGCTGTTTCAAGCATGCATCATGACCACTGCCTTGTCAGCTCAGCCATAGCAACGACGATATACTATATCTACAGCATATCATGTAGCTTAGATCACATACTGGAACTAGCAGGAGGAATACTAATTCATAATCTGTATTTTATTGTTATATTTTTTTATTATTATACAATGTTGATAATGCCATTAAAATCTAAAACATGATAAGAAAATGTAAATAAGTCATAGTAGAACCAAAACCTAAGTGTGGCATTATTCAAGATTAAAAAATATATAAGTACTTTGTAACTTTCAGTGCTTAAACAAAACTACAGGTTATATATTAAATAGTTGTATTCAGGTAATAACCGACCACCAAACAGATAAAACTAGTGAACCTTGGACACATTAAGAGGAATGAAAAATACTACCTACTGTATCGTATCATACAAGGAATGATTAGTGGCTGAAGAGCTACGACAATGGTTGAACAACACATCAACCTTTTGGCTTTTAAATTTTATCACCATATAAAATGACTCTTTTCATAAAACAGTATAATTTTTAATCATTTTTATGAATCGATTGATAATCTACATTGATTGACAAATAAGCTCTCTGCTTTTGGCAGATAGCTGAGGCAGCTTCAACCCTTGAACTTGGTTAGCATCTGTGTATGCCAACCACACAAATGCAAGTCTGCTCATGACATTTATGCACTCCTACAATGGTTAAATCCTAATTTAGATCTGTAACATCTAAAACTATAACATTATGATCGCCCGACTCCGATAGTTTGTTAGAAATGTCACTAGAATTAGAAATATAAATATTTATAAGAAAAAAAAACTTTTCACACAATCTGGTTCAGTGCCGGATCGGAAGTCTAGAAGTTGAAAGGATGTATATTAGCTTTCACATTGTTTTTCCGGCAAACTCATACATTTCGCGACCGAAACCACAGACAAACCGAACAGTGGGTAAAGGGGGTAATAGAGAACTTACATTACTCTACAATTATCACTGCTTTGTCTCTATTACCTTCTCAACTTAGATTATAGATGTCTTTGTTATTTTTCAGATGCTCCTCTTGCGTTCTGCCTTGGCTTGTACTGTGAAGCCAGCAGCCTAGCTCTCAGGGCAGCCGGGGCAAAATGTGTGTGTCTAGTGAGGACTGATCAGACAGACAGCCAGACAGGTAGCCAGACAAACATACAAACAGATGAATCTACTGATGGAGGGACAAGCTTAACTCTGGCTGTAAGACAAGCCACCAAATACATCTTCAATTTGGCAAGGGAAAGCCACTCTAGGTGAGAAGATAGCAATGCTTGAAAAAATAAAACTTGTTAAATATGGTGCATGATTTATTCAGGAATATGGGAGTGGTAGAAAAAGATGTTGGACAGACAACGCTGGCAGCGGTTAATCAATGGATAATATATTTATTTTCATGTCTTTTGATTAATAAATTAAATAAATAAAATGGGTCAGCTTAGCAAGGAAGAAATTTCATTGAGCATAGCTATTGCCCTCTCTACAGCTACAGTGCACCTTTGCAGGATCATCAAGGAGACTTATGGATCATCTCTGCCATTCCTGACAGCCAAGGGACTCCCAATAGGGATAGGTACTTGGTAAACATGTGCTGTGTTGCATTGGCTTAGGCCCGGGTGTTTCAAACTTAGCGTAGCAACTCTTTACTGAATGAGAGGTCAAAGAGAATATTGTGGGTACTGGGTACCTAGATTTTTTCTGTTTAAAGTCACATAAGCTTGCATCAAAACAACACATCTTTACCCCCTTTTCACGCAGACCCGTTTGAATCTGGATTCAGTTGCTAAATGCATGGGATTGCTGGACAAACCAAGTCAGATCGTCTATGAGCTAACAAATTATATCTCCCCATACATATGCGACTTGGAATCCAGCACGGACTAGCCGTGTAAAACGGCACTTATACTACTCAGCTGTAACATATAAACAATGAATGTGGACAATTCCGATGACAATACTAATAACAATACTGTTCTTTTCAGAGGGGTTTACTTCATCGGACTCGGTACAGGAGCATACTTCATCGTTGATCTTCTCTCCAATAAAGAACTCCTCCAGGAGTGTCCTGGTTCTTACTTACTCCAAGCTGTCTACCTTCTGGCAGGAGTCTACGAGCAAACTGCATCAAACAATCAGGAAAACCACGCACCAAAAATGTCGCAGATCAACAGACAGAAATCCTCTCCAAAAACCATCAAGCAGAAGTCGTTTGTTGAAGACATGCTGAGTGAACACTCTTCGTTTGAAGACAGGAAGAATCTGTCATTTATTTGCGACTGGTCTAACTCTACGAAGAATTCGTATGAGGACGACTGCGACGGCTTTCAAACATCGAAAAAGATACAACACGGTATCGTTAAGTCATCTAAAGATGCATTTTTCAAATCACCAATTTTCAAACAAAACATCCAAAACAAATTAAACACTGAGAGAAACAATATATTTGAAGATGTTTTAACTTCAAACAAAAATGAAATCATTACTTCTGCAGTTAATTCACTGTTAAAGAGTGATTTTAGTCATCTGCGGAGGTTTGGTTTAAGGTTTTACGTGTTTGCGGGTAAAAAAGACGGGGAAATATTGACTCGTCAGTCGCGGCAAGTTTACGATAAGCTATCTGAGGGCTGCGACCAAGAGAACATGCATTTTGAGGTCAAGGAATCCCTGGACAAGAACTCCATGAGGGCAACGCTGGCCGAGGAAGATAACTTCTTGAGGAGACTGCTGAGATATGATATCATCAAGCACTTATAGCACTTTCGCTCGAGGCGACTCATTGACCTGTCAATGTTAATTATATGTGATAATTTAAGATAAATTAAATATCCAAACAAAAACTTTTATATTACCATTGTTAAGTCTATAATCATACATTTTATAAATAATTTTAATAAGCACATAAAAGATTGATAATTTTTAAATTATATTGTATGAAAGACATAAACTGTATTTATTTTTATTTCAGTGTGTACTATTGCACACTTGTTAGATGTCAATGGTGAGTATTTCAGTGTGTACTATTGCACACTTGTTAGATGTCAATGGTGAGTATTTCAGTGTGTACTATTGCACACTTGTTAGATGTCAATGGTGAGTATTTCAGTGTGTACTATTGCACACTTGTTAGATGTCAATGGCGAGTATTTCAGTGTGTACTATTGCACACTTGTTAGATGTCAATGGTGAGTATTTCAGTGTGTACTATTGCACACTTGTTAGATGTCAATGGTGAGTATTTCAGTGTGTACTATTGCACACTTGTTAGATGTCAATGGCGAGTATTTCCAATGTATTCAAAAATAAAAAAGTAAAATCTGAAAAAATTTACAAGTTGAGGCTATAAAAAGTTGGGTTGATGTCTCAGTTCATAGAACGCTTGCATTCCATGCTGAGGGCTAGAGTTCAATACCCTTCAAGGGTGTCGAAAATCATTTCTGGCTTCAGAGTTTATTTCAAACCTACAATAAAGTACCGGCAAGGTTACAAGAAATGCTTAGGACGATGCAATAAGAAGTTGTTCTTTATGTGCAGCTTAGTTTCATTAGTTTATACATGCATATTCTTCAACGCTACAGGTCTACATGGATATTAGTGAATTTATATGACAGCTAAAGGAGGGGGCTGTTATGATTTCAAACTCCTCAAAAAAAATTGGTATAATAATATTATAGTACTTTGTTTATCTTCAACAAAATACTTCTTAAATTATAGCAATTCAGCTGCCATCACATTGAACTATCAAAAGTGTCATTTTATAAGATGGTGACGTTACTTCCGATTTTTTCCACAATCTTTTTAAGCCGTGTAGGTCTGTATATTTCCAATCTACAATCAAGACCTTGTTCACTTTGTTACGTCACTACTGAAAAATGTGAAATATTCTGACTCCATTGAAAGCAAGCGGTCCGTGCAATAGGTAGAATAGCAAAGAACAAGCGGTTGATGGTGGTATGCAATGGCATATTGTTACTGACTTTGATGTATGGAAGTGAAGCATGGACAGTGAGTGACGGTGAAATGAGTAAAGTATGTACGGTGGAAATGAAGCATGAGGTAGGAATGAATGGGTAAAGAAAGAATGTAAGCTGAAAGAGGATGTGAAAGTACAAAAGAATATGTGATAAGATGGTTTGTGCATTTGAAAAGACTGAATGAAGATAGACTGACCATGGGCGCCCGCAGGGAGGGGCCAGGGGGGGCCATTGCCCCCCCTGAGAATCAGGATAGTGCGCATACATTTTTGTCAGGTTTTAGTGTTTTGAAAAATTTAGAATGTCCAAAATGAATAAATATCGGCAATTCCGCATAAACGCCGGGATAAGGTTACGTTAACGAAAAACATGACTACATAAATAACCAAACCCTAGTATTCATGCATGCTAGTATTATTATAGCGAAAGAAACAACGTAATTGACAACAATAAGCAAGACACTGAAGAGCAAGTGATACTTAGTCTATGGTAATGGTAGGCAGCAAGGCAGGGGTTGCTGCGTTGACTGACTGTACATTCTGTTGACTGACTGTACCCTCTTAAACTGTCACGTACACACAGACATCGCTCCCGGCCCAGCGTCTGCGTCAGTCAGTGTCTAGCTGTTGTTAAAAACCAACCTGCTTTTGAAATATTTAACATGCATCCAAAAGTCATGAAAGCCCTTCCCAAAGAAAAATACGAAAGTTCTGTGGTAAAAATTGCTGAAATGTATGGAAAGTTGTTAGACAACTTTAAGGACGAATCAGTCCTATGGTATGACCTGTGGGCAAACACACCAGCTGATTATAAGGACTTGGAGAAAATGCACCTTATAGATGTTCTGCAACACGAACATGTTTACTTTTTACCGTCAGTTGCTAAGGCACTCAAGATTGCACTGTGTTTACCACCAACAACTTGTACTATTGAGAGGTCATTCAGGTGAGAATAATAGTTAAATTTTTTTTAAATTGCATGCAAATTTACTTAGATTTTATAGGTCTAACTTATTTATTTTTTATTCCATTTCTGCATAATAGTCTTTTAAAATATATACTAAGTCAAGTATACCAGTAGTTGGCAGAAATTTAGTTTACAATGGTTAATTTCGTTTATAGGAGTAAAAATGGTTTATATCTTTAAAATGTTTACTGTTATGTTTCTTTACAGTACTCTGAGACGAGTAAAAACTTGGATAAGGAGCACCATGTCAAACGATCGGCTTACCGGCCTCTGTCTACTGTCTGTTCATAGGAACACAGTAAAACAACAAAAAGATGAGCTAATAGAAAAGACCATCAATGTTTTTGGAATGGATAAGAGAAGAGTACAATTCTTGTTCAAGTCATAATATTTTACATCCATTCAGATCATGTCACACCTAAGTTCATTTTGAAGCAAATACATATTACTTTAAAACATTTTTGACTTTTACTTTTTTACTGTAAAGTGTCATACCCCCCAGACCCCCCGGTGGCCTTGCCCCCCCTGGGAAAATATTCTGCGGGCGCCCTTGAGACTGACAAAGTATATATATAGGTACAGAGGAGATGTGAAAGGAAAAAGACGTAAGGGACGACCGAGGAAAGAATGGCTTGATTAGATTGAAGAGATTGTGAAAGAACAGGATGCACAAGTGAGTCTAAAAGAAGAATATGTACGAAAAAGGTGATGGATGTGTATGAATTGAGAGAGGTATGTAAGGATATGAAGAAATGGAGGCAGCTCTGCACAGGCTCTGGCCACCCCTAGCGGAGTGGTGACAAAGTAATAGTTACATTGATAGGTAGGTACAAAATTCACATAACCTTATTTTTATTCCATTCGCAGCACTGGGAAACTGTCAAGATGACAGCCACAATGACAGCTGTCATTTTTGACAGCGAGCATGTTGACTTTCGAATAAAAATGTCAAGGCTGTCTCGAAAATCTAACAATTTAAATGAGTTTGTTAAGTTTAGCTTAAAGTTATAAAATGGAAACAGAAGAAATACTGGTTGACGTGCCATGGGGGAAAGTCGCAGGTAATTCTTCGATATTTTGTTTGATAACCGTAATTTTGATTTTGTAAACTGATAACCAATTCTCTTATCAATATATTTGAAGATGACTTGACATTATATCTTAAAATCAGGTCGGTGTGTGACTGATCATCCCTACTGTTGAAAGTGGTTCTATTTTACAAATGCCATCTTTGTTTACAAACCCGATATGTCTGGGACTGATGGGTCTATAGACTGTAGTCTAGTTGTTATGCAAAGGCTGACGGGGGCTGGACGTGTTCACAGGATGTCCACGGATTCCCAAAATAATGATTACCAACCACCTGGGAGGAAGAAAGAGAGTGGGAAGACCCAGGCTGAGATGGAGGGATGAAGGAGGGAAGGATGCGGTACAGCTTTTACAAGTTGCGAACTGGACAAGGCGAAAGTCTCATCACCACGGTAATTCTTACCCATCGAATATCGGTAATATTTGTATGAAGACCTGTCAATTCAAGATGGCCGCAAGTGAACAGCTGATTTGTCTTCTTAAAAATATTACAGATATTCGGTAGGTAAGAATTACTGTGGTGATGAGACTTCCAGCCCTGGCGGAGTTGGAGGCAGAGACTCAAGGAGGCCAAGGCTCGAATTGGGTCGTAGCACCATTTAAGAAGAAGAGGAAGTCAGTTTTTAACGCTACTGACTTCTAATTGGAATGTCATGGGTTTGATTCATAGTGAAGCACAAAAACAAAAAACATAAACAAATATTCTCTGACACGTAAGTTGGCTGCTCACAGCTGAAATGCTTTGGACGCTCCTGCCAGTTACGTAGACCTGTAATGTTTGACTGATAAAAATAAAATATAACTTTGGTCTGACTCCATCTAGCATTTTTATTTACAAGTGTAAGATATAAATTGAAAGTTAAATTTTGAAATGAGTTGTTGTTTGTTGTTAGTGTTGTGTGCTGGAGAAGCCGGAGGTCGTCCCGTAGTGATGGTGCACGGGCAGCAGGACTCCGCTGGGACATTCCTGCCCCTCATCAGCAGGTACAACTACATGCTTATACAGTAGTGATGGTGCACGGGACATTCCTGCCCCTCATCAGCAGGTACAACTACATGCTTATACAGTAGTGATGGTGCACGGGACATTCCTGCCCCTCATCAGCAGGTACAACTACATGCTTATACAGTAGTGATGGTGCACGGGGCGATGGGTCTCCAATCTGTAGCTTTGACTCAGGGAAACCTTTATTCTAATATTGTGATGTTATTACTGTAAGACAGGGGTCCCCAATAATTTGATCTAGTAAACCAAATTGTAAATTTTCCAAAAGTGGTTTGCGGGATGATATTCTTATCTAATCTAATCTAATCTAAGCTGCAAAGATATATATCATTTAAGATTTATATTAAATGCATTCCCACAAGCAGATATGTATAATTTCGCGCTAACACATGTCGCCTGTGGCCCTACAATATAAAAACCCAATCTCAAATGAACATAAGCCTTGCAACTCTTGCCGTCCTTCCCTGAAACAGGGGTGACATTGGCAAAGTGAACCAATTTTTTACAGTATGGGTGGTCAGCCGCATAACAACCTTTAAGTCAAGGAACATACATGACAATTACATTTTTTAAAATCAATAAATAACAATATATACATGGACATAAAAAACTAAATCATAAAACCAATTTTACTTTAACAAACCCCAGCCGCCAACATCACAGATCAACGGCCATTTCTTTCTATCCTTACATACTTCTTTCATTTCCTCCAGAGTCATAACCTTCTTCATACAAGCTCTTCTTTTATTATGACTCTGGATATTCCATTCATTCGCAATTTCGGATATTTGGTCCATCCATACCTTTCTCGGTCTTCCTCTACCACGACATCCATCTATTCTACCAACATATACTTTCTTCGTCAGTCTTTCCTCATTCATTCTCTCCATATGCCCAAACCATCTTAACAAACTTCTTTTAATCTTCACTTTCACACTTTCTCTTGCACCACATTCTTCTCGTACAAAATCATTCCTCACCCTGTCACTCCGTTTTTTCCCAATCATACTTCTTAGAAAGTCCATTTCAACAGTATGGACTTTACTAATTTCACTTTCATTCACCGCCCAGGCCTCGCTTCCATACATCAAGGTGGGTAAAAGTATGCCACTGCGTACCACCTGCGTTCTTAAATAAGGTGAACTCTGATTTGCACTATTCAAAATTGTTTTTCTATCTTCTTTTCACATATTCATTTTCCCAACTGTGGCAGCCAGGCTTACCTCAGACACTTTACTTCATGTCAGAGTTTCTCTGCTCCATATGGATTGAGAAGGTTCAAAAACGAAACATAGTTTTCTTTCAGAAAATATTTTAACACTGTATTTATTTAAAAATTCAATAGGATAAAACAAAGTTGTAAATAAAAAGTGAATTAAAACTCTGTTTTATCCTATTGAATTTTAAAATAATATTTTAATACTGTTTGATTGATTTATAGGCTGGTATGCGGCTGACCACCCATATTGTAGAAAACGGTTCACTTTGCCAATGTCACCCCTGTTTCAGGGAAGGCCGGCAAGAGTTGCATGTTCATTTGAGATTGGGTTTTATATTGTAGGTTCACACGTGGCATGTTTAAGGGGGATTTGAGACCCAAAACAACTTTGGCTGTTCAAAAAAATAAATATAGGGTTGTCTTTATATATATTTAAAAACAATGAAAATATTTTTTTTATTTTTTTTTTCCTTCAAGTCAGCTGGAAATATGCAAAAAACCAATTTAAAAAGGCTCATTTTCCAAGGCGACTCACGTTTCTTTTCTTAATATTTCAAAACCAAATTTAAAATTTAATGATAAAGTATGTATTCAGCTAAATTACCAGGAGTTCCGAAAATTCATTATTTACTTAGTTACTGAGTTATTAATTTTTTTGAAAACGTATTTACGTAAGTTTTTTTCGTACGCGTTTTCAGTTCCTACGAGTCATTTCCGCAAAAATCACATGGCGATTAAATGAAAGAAGTGTTTTTAATTATTTTCGTAAAAGTTTCATTTCTTTAACTTAAACACCTAATTTTTAAATAATTATTGTAATTCTCTATTTGTTTATTGTTTTATTTGTTACACAGATGGCGCTGGTGTCCCCAATTGCGATATTTTGGCCAACAGTGAGGATAAAACAGTTTACTTCATGTCCGACCAATGGGCTCATGTATTTAAATACGTCAGCTATATATGTATAAAAATTCCGAGCCATGTCGTATAGACACTGCAACTATATAACTATACAGCTATAGCACAACTATACGAGGCATGGACACAGTCGGCCATATGCAAAAATACTCAACAAACGTTTGACTATTTTGATCATATCATCAAAGGGTCAAAAACGAGTTGCGGACATATAAAATTTGAATGGGAATGGAAAAAAGGCGATTTTGTTTTATTTTTTAATTACATCGCCACTTAATGCTTTTTGCAGTTTTTTTTTGTATTTCGATACGCTTTTCATTTACTTTACTAGATGATAATTTTAGAATTCAGTAGAGATCACCAGTTTTTATGAAAAAGCTGAAAATCATTAGGGGACACACGCACAAGACAAAAGGTACAGATTTCGACGGCGATACCCTTATATTAGGTTTCCAAGCTCCCAATGGGCCTGAATGGAAGGTTGTGAGTTCGAATCCCGGCGGAGCACAAAAAATATTCCATTTATATTTTCAAATTTGCTCTTCGCTGGGTTGAAAAATTCATACACCTTTACCAATGACCGGTCACCTAAGGTCCATCCAGCTTTACAGCAACTGGGTCTTGCTTGACAACTGGCGCTTTGTAGCGACGACGCCCAAGCTCGTAAAATGGTCGATCGCTCAATTGGTAGAATGCTTGCATTCCATGCCAAGAGCAAGGGTTCGATCAGCCTTGACAAGAAATGAGAACCAGCCCCCTCGGGAGCTGAAAAACCCCCACTTCAACGAAGTGGTTGGTGTAAATCTGGCCCCCTTACCTGTAAAAATAAAAAGGTTCGGAATCGCCACATGGGACAACGCAGGCAAGAAGTTACACAATATGTGTAGCTTAGTTTCGTTCTGTGCTCCACCGAAAATTGAACTTATGACCTTCCGATTATGAGTTGGAAGCGTAACCACTAGACTACAGACCGATCTTTTGCACGCATTTGAAAAAAAATTACGAATTCTAAGATTATAATATTATCAATGAATATTATAAATAAAAATGGAATTCAAGTTTTTACCCGAAGAAAAGAAATATTATTATGTATTATTGTATAACAAGTAGGTAGGTACCTACCTTTTGTAGTATTTTGGCATCCAAATCTGTGTGTCTCCATACTATAATATTATTTGTGATGCAGGTGTTCAACTATTTAAGTAGGGCTGTCAAAAATATATTGTCTTCATGCGTAAAATTAATTTAAAAATATTTTTTCGTTACTGTGGCTTAGCTTAAAATCTATAATCTATAAAGCCCTATTGCCATTTAAGTGCGGCACATATTAAATGCATAACCTCACATGTTGTACAATAATAGTAAAAAATATAATACATATTAGGATGATTTATTCGATGAGCGCTGTTTTTGTGTGAATCACACCCTCCCTCCCTCGAGCCCTCTGCGAGCTTGGTCGTCGCTGTAGAAAGCTCCAATTCTCATGCAAGACCCAGTTGTCGAAAGGCCGGATCGATTTATTGTGACCGACCTTTGACAGAGACAGATTAATTTTGCAACCCAACGAAGCGCAAATTTTAAAAATGATATATTTTTTTGTGCTCCGCCGGAATTCGAACCCACTTTTTTCCAATCTGGATTCAAAGTTGTGACCACTAGACTGCGGACCGGTGTGCCTTTTTATGTGTAGGTTCCTACAAAATAAATCAAATCTCACATGAACATGAACTTAGCAACTCTTAACGCCGTGTTTTGAAATCGGGGTGGCAATTGCAAAAGTGAACCAAGTTTGTTTCAGTATGGGGGTCAGCCTCATACCAAACAACTAGTAAAGATTAATAGATAAAGGCATTATTTTCTCTAAACTTACTCATTTGATCTCTCATTAAATAATATTAATTTATGTTGACAGACTGCATTTGCGTCAACCCTTGTGAGTGATAAAAAATATGTGCATGTGATTTGTGTAGCGGCGAAAAAACACACACTGCAATGTTTTTTTTTGTATATTGATGGGATAGCTCCAAAACTTAATATATACATTTTGTATTTTTTCAAAACAATTCAAAGATTTCAAAATAAAATTGACAGTTAATTGTGACAGGTTTGTAGTTCAGTAGTAACACTTCGAACTCTGAATGGAAGGTTCTGGGTTCGATTCCCGGTGGAGCAAAAAAAAAACATCTATATTTTCAAATTTGCTCGGCTGGGTTGAAAATTCATAAACCTTGACCAAAGACCGGTCATCAAAACGTACGCTTAATAATAAAGAGCAATAACTCAAAAAATAAGAATGTTGGGAAATCACGTTTGAAGTTCAGACAGCCAGTACAACTTGTATGGGATGAAAAAGGCGACCGATTTTTATCTCGGTCATATTCGTCCAAATTTAACGGCTGTCGCATTCTACTTATTCTTCTCGCATTGTTCTTGCGTTTTATTATAAAATCTCGACTTTCCCAATTTTTGAGTTATTGCTCTGTATTATTAAACGTGCGAAAAGGTCTATCCAGCCTCACAGCCGTAGCTAGGGGGGGGGGGGGAAGGCATTGTGGGGCAATGCCCTACCTTAAAAATACCAAAAACTAAGACAAATTATTATAATTAAATTGTTTGTTCATAGCTTGAGATAAAAAAAATGTAGAAATTAACCAAACTTTACGCAGATCAGTTTAAACAAAATCAGTTGATCTGAACGAAGTTCTTCGCATTTTTAATAACATGGGGAATCGTAAAACTCAGATGTTTTAAATATTTTTATTATTATGTTAATGGAGAGATTTCACATTTTTTTTAAATATTTTTTTTATTAAATATTTTTGGCTAACCAAATAATTTGTACTTACGTGATTTTTTTTTCAAAATTCTCATTACTTTATTATTTTGTGGGAAAACAAAAAATCACCATGTACATCACTGACCCGTGCTTCGAGGGCAGATATTATGATATTTTTTTTACTTCCGCCCTACTTGTAACCAATGCTGCCCTACATCAAATTCGACTCTAGCTACAGCCCTGTCCAGCCTTACAGCAACTGGGTCTTTCTTGAGAATTGGCGCTTTCTAGAGCGACGACCAAGCTCGCAGAGGGCTCTTGAGGTGTGATACACATAAAAACAGCGCTCACCAAATAAATCAGCCTATTTTTTATTTTTTTAAATAACATCGATTTGGAGCTCCCTACGTTTGACAGTATGCCACAGACCGGATAGCAGACAGAGTGCAAAATATCTATGTATTAGTAGGGTCTGGTCGTCTTAGTGTGGAATTGTAGAAAAAATATGTTTTTTTTAGTTAGCACATCTGCCGGAACACAGTGAAAGTTAAACATTATAAAAAAGTGCTGACCTTATTTAGTTACGACATTTATCAACAGATTACGAATTTTACGTTTTGTTACGAATTCCGTGTATCTATAACTTGCCGTTAGCTCAACTTGTACGTGTCTGCTTGTGAGAGTGCATGTATGTGAATCCCCAATGTAACATATCTTTGCAACTTAGATTAGATTAGGGATTAGCTTAGATTTCAAAAATACTGAAGACTTGCTTTCCGGGATCTTTTGCCGTGGTCTGTAGGAGCTAGAGCTTCTGGATGTCTGCAATGGGCTTCTTCAACGTGATTATTCCAAAAGTTATTTTGTATAAGAATGAATGAATTTGATTCCCCCGCTGCAGGTTGCCTGGTGGTTACCGCTACTACCTGCCTGAGCTGCCCTCCTGTGGGCGCTCCTCCCCTCTGCCTGCGGGTGGGCCCCTGTTTGTGCTGGACAATGTGCTGCCCCTCAAGCTCGCGGTGGACCATCTGAAGCTCAGCAGGTTCATCTACGTGGGCCACTCCATGGGCGCTCAGATAGGTAAACACAACACAACTAGGGATTGCAATCCAGCATCCTTTTCAATCCAGCTGGATTTTTGCTGGACTAACATTATTCCAGCTGGATCCAGCTGGATTGCTGGATGAGGGATCCAGCAATTGCAATCCCTAAACACAACTACTCCAAATTGTAAACTCACCTCTATAACCGATAATCTAAGATCCAAAAATATATTAACATGGCTTACACAAAATAATTAATCTAATTTAATCTATATATTTTTCAGGGTTCGGTGGTTAACACAGTGAAAGTCCATTGTATATTAATTAAATAACACACAGTTTTAATTCACTTTTATTTTATTTAAATTATGTCTAACGTTTTCGCCTAAAAAGGCATCCTCAGGACAATGACAATCAAAAATTAAAATTCTCTTCTTCTTCTTATCCTTTCAACATTAAATAGACAATATAATATTTAGGTATAAATGTAAAATCCAAAAAAAAAAAAACAAATATAAATGTTTAACCAAATCGTAAATTGTATAATAAAATTGTAAAATGTTAGGTATAAATAAAAGTCAAATTAATAAAATAAATATACATGTTTAACCAATATTGTAAACTGTATAGTAAAATTGTAAAATGTATAGTAAATTTGTAAGATGTTAGGTATAAATTTACAGTCAAATTAAATAAAAAAACACAAATATAGTTGTCATTTAAAATTGTAAAGTCCATAATAAAATTGTAAATTGTATAATCAATTATAAAATTCAAAATAAAAATTGTCAGATGTATAAATTAACCTATAAAATTGTATAATCCAAATTGCAAAAAAAATATAATATAAATTGTTTAATGCATATATAAAATAAAAATAAAAAGCACAATAAGAGTCAAATTTTTTAAAAACAATAAATTATTAAAGTTAATTATTACTGTAACAATGGAGAGACATACGGAATCTGCACATTTATCAAGTTTGCACTCTTATTTTTATGGATTTCCAATGCTTCCAATGCCAAAAGTCTACTCACACTACACTCCGAATGCATTATCTCTACACTAGTAATGTCAAACGTATGACCTTCACCAATGCAATGATCTGCCATCTCAGAGTGCGCGGATAGACCCCTGAACGCTCTGGAATGCTCTTTAATTCTTGTTTGTATAGATCTCCCTGTCTCTCCAATATATACAGCATCACACTGATTACAATTAATTTTATATACCCCCCCCAATTCAAGTCTATCAATTTTGTCTTTATTGTTAAATAATAATTTATGTAAATTAAAGTTTGTATAGAAGGCCAAATTAAAATTATTTCTTAATATTTTCTGAATTTTATACGACAAATTATTATTAACAAATAGGCATTTTCGCCAGGAATCATTGTTGTTTTTAGTTATGATAGGATATATAAATTGTTTATAAAGGTCCTGGCGATCATATTTGTTAATAATTTGTGTAACTATATTTTCTTTATAACCATTATTAACAGCAATATCCATAATACAATTATATTCCTTATCATACTCATCTTTATCTAAAGGTAGCACTTTCATTCTATGTATCATAGAATGAAAGGCTGACATTTTTTGTGAGAATGGATGATTAGATGATGCATGAATTACTAATGTAATAAGTAATTCATGAATCGGGCTTTCCTTCTTCCCAAGGTGGCAGGTTCTCAATCCTTGTGAAGGCCGAGCAAGCCTTGCCTGTACTTTAATTTTGGATTTAAAATAGCATGGAAACGAGAATCATGTATTCTGACACCTGTGGTGGAGATCGAACCCTAGACCTCTGGCTTTGAACGCAAGCATTCTACCAACTAAGCTATCTACCTCACAAGTATCGATAAAAGAAACGGCGTTCCATAGCTAATTTCCTATATATTCCTACTTTTGGTTTTTAAGTATTTCCATGCGGGATTCTGCCCATTTGATATTTCTAAAGATTCCTCACAGAACCTGAAGTAGATGTGGAAAAGATTGGCATAAGGATCGTGTGTCTTGATAAGTAGTGGACTGTATGTGTTTTGGATTCTTGAATAATAAACCTTTAAATTCTGATGATTTACTTGGTTTTATTTGATGTAAAATTTACAGAATGAGAAAAAATGTTGTCTCTTTGAAAGTCAGAAAGGAAGAGAAGCAAGAGAAGTGTATAAAACTTGACAAAACATAAAAAAGGTCAATAGTACCTAATCTAATCTAATCTAATCTAAGCTGCAAAGATATATATCATTTAAGATTTATATTAAATGCATTCCCACAAGCAGACATGTATAATTTTGCGCTAACACATGCCGCATGCGGACCTACATTATAAAAACCCATCTCAAATGAACATAAGCCCTGCAACTCTTGCCGTCCTTCCCTGAGACAGGGTTGACATTGGCAAAGTGAACCATTTTTTCACAGTATGGGTGGTCAGCCGCATACCAACCTATAAGTCAAGGAACATACATGACAAATTACATTTTTAAAATCACCAAATTATAATATGTATGGACATCAAAAACTTACAGAAAACAAATTTTAATTTAAAAAACCCTAGCCGCCAACATCACAGATTAACCGCCATTTCTTTCTGTCCTTACACACTTCTTTCATTTCCTCCAGAGTCATAACCTTCTTCATACAGGCTCTCCTTTTATTATGACTCTGGATATTCCATTCGTTCGCAATTTCGGATATTTGGTCCATCCATACCTTTCTCGGTCTTCCTCTACCACGACATCCATCTATTCTACCTACATATACTTTCTTCGTCAGTCTTTCCTCATTCATTCTCTCCATATGCCCAAACCATCTTAACAAATACCAACTTGGAGAAATCAAAATTATAGCATATTTATTTATTTATTTATTTATTTATTTATTAATATACATACAATTACAGACAATTGGTACATATAAACAATAAAAAAAAAATAATAATAATAAGCAACAGTAACACAAATAACCAATCATCCAAACTATGCACACTACATCAATAGACACAAGCATACATCTTCACACAAACATCACGCAGGCAATCACAGCTATACAACACTAGAAGCATACACAGCATTCACACCATTACAATATTTCTTTAAAATAAATCTAATACACACATAAATTTGTCACTTGCCCCCAAACAATTAAAAAAAAAGAAAAAAAAAAAAAAAAACAAAAAAAAAAAAAAAAAAAAAAATAGAAAGTGAAAATGAAAAATAAAAAAATAGAAAATAGAAAAATAGCCCGATACTCAACCCACCCCAGAAACAATATCAGATCCAAAAATAAGTAGACTCCATACAACACCACTGACGAATGATGATTACAGGACCGAACTCAACACTATTAAACAAATCGCCCATAATAACGGATACAATACTAACATGATTGACAAACTTTCACACACAAAAACTAAGACTCTTCTGTACAGACAGTACATCTACCACTCTTACAACACCAACGACAACCAGAACAGGCCATGGAAAAAAGTCATTTTCGCAGGTGACATTTCCACCAAAATCTCGAAACTTTTTCCTGATACAATAAGAACCGCCTTCTATACCACTAATAAACTGGGAAATATACTTTTGAATGCAAAAACCAGGACTGATATATTACAAAAAAGTGGAGTGTACGAGATTAAATGTGGAGACTGTAATAAAATTTACATTGGACAGACCTCTAGAAACCTAAAAATACGACTAGACGAACATAGACGATGCCTTTCTAATAATAATAATTTCTCCGAATTTGCTAACCATATCATAGAGACTGGACATTCTTTTCCCAACCACACCACTAAACTTCTGCACCCTAGTTCCTACAGACCAACCCTCTCTGCACTTGAAATAATTGAAATTAACAAATTAAAAAATTCACCTAATACACTTATAAATAATATGTTAGTACCCAATCCATCCCCCCTGTTGACCATATTCCCAAGGAAGCTAAACGATCCAGATGACACAAGCCACATGGCCATCCTGCACCCCCCCCCCCTCCCTCCCTCATACCCTCACACAATGACACCCTCTAAGATTGATTCCGTTTCTACACCATTTAGTATTAATTTATCCACCTGATGATGCGAACGGATGTTTGCGAAACCGGTTGTGGTATATAAAAATATACTCACGTAATCGAAAACAAAACTGTTTTTCTTTTATCATAAGTAAACGTATTTGTTTTTTGAATTTATATTTAGTGGTCTCAAATAGTTCACACTGCGAAAAGCTCTTATTATAAACATCACACATTCTATAGGTTGGATTTCTCGAACCTGCAAAGGTATTGGTTTTATGGAGATAAAATGGAAAACAAGACCTAGTGAGATTAGGTAATCTAAAATTGATTTTATTTAAAATATTGGGCGCGTCAAACTCAGATACACACACCTTTCTGAGATTACAAACATCTATCAAAGTTCTTCTTGATTCAAGTTTAGGTAGTGTTTCAAATAAAGTACTATTGGGGAGTCTTTTCTTCATCAATTTAATAAAACGTGTTTGAGTTCTTTCAATCTGATCAATATATTTCTTAAAATGTGGATTCCACACGGTCGAACAGTATTCAATAAGTGACATGTACAAAAACAAAGAAGATTCACCAAATTTGAAAGGTTTAGTAGTCCTCAAGATGAAACCCAGTAATTTATTACTTTCCTCAGTGATTTTATTTACATGTTCGTCGAAGTTAAGTTTAGAATCAAATGTGATACCCAAATCCCTAATCCTATGAACCCTCAATAAACTGTAGCCATTTATTTTGTAATTTTGGTCAATTTTCACTTTATTTTTTGTAAATGTAATTGAATTACACTTATTGAGGTTCAAAAACAAATTATTATTAAAACAATAATCATGTAATCTATTTAAATCCTCATTAAGCAATTCACAGTCGTATGATGATCGAATTTGACGGAAAATTTTGAGATCATCTGCAAATAATAGGAACTCAGAATGTCTAAAGCAGCTACCAATATCATTAATGAATATAGTAAACTTATATATATAATATTGTATTGCTATTTTTGTACCTACCAAATTGACTTAATTAGACTGCCAACAAAAAGGTGAATAAAAATACACATACCTAGATGTCAGTACTTTATGTCAAATATTTGACAAGACGTAGGTAACAATGTTTGTTACCTCCTGTTGCAGGTCTGCTGTTCCACTCGGTGTATCCGGAGCACATAGAGAGGTTCCTGGCGCTGGACTCCATCTCGTACCCCCCCATCTCCCCAGACAAGTTCCAGCAGTACTACAAGTACTTCTATGAGGGCTTCTACCATCCCAGCAACTACTCCAAGTTCTCGTCTCGTCGGGAGGCCGGACCCAAGTATACCTATGAAAAGGTAAAATTTCTCGACCAGTCAGAAATGAATTTGTAAACTGCAGTCCACTTCACAAATTCATTCATTCACAGATTCAATATTTTTCCTAATGTGAAACAATTGTTAACTTTTAGTATTTTACAGACGCTTACGATACACACTTTGTCCATGGTCAACTAGTATTGGCATTAATACTTCCCGTGATATTCAACTTTTGGTGTTATCATCATCATCAACAGTAGCTGACAACCTGGGGTGGGTGCTGGCCTCCTTGATTAACTGCAGCTACCGCTTTCTGTTCAACACATTCTCCAGTCCCTTACTCGTACCGAATGGCAGTTTGCCACCACTCGGTCCAGCTACCTTAATATTATAATAATAATGTTATGATTTATTTTGTGAGCGCTGTTTTTGCGTGAATCTCACCTCAAGAGCCCTCTGCGAGCTTAGTTGCCGCTAGATAAAGTGCCAATACTCAAGCAAGATCCAGTTGCTGTTAGATTAGATGGACCTTTGATGTTTTTGGTAAAGGTATATGAATTTTTCAACCCAGCGAAGAATGTATTTGAAAATAAAAATTGTCAATTTTTTGTGCTTCGTGGGGATTTGAACCCACAACCTTCCATCTACAAGTCTGAAGCGTTACCGCTAGACTACGGACCGGTCTTAATCTGGTTCGTTTCCCACTGCTCTGCGCCCCTTTGTGTCCGTCATCACAACCATCTTTTCCAGGCTCCGATGGTCTATTTCCAATCTTCTGACTATTATTAACCAGACCACATCCGCAGCTTGATCTACCTTATCTTCTACTGTTGGTTTTACAATTATGCTTTGTGTTGCAGGCCCTGGAGAGTGTGAAGACCAGCAGAGGACTGACGGATGAAGCAGCCAGAATAGCCATAGAGCGCTGCCTCATTCCTGCTGGGAACGGACTCTACAGGTCTCTAATCTAATCTCATCTTACAAATTGAAAAACCATAGACCTAGCCACCAACATAACAGATCAACCGCCATTTCTTTCTGTCCTTACATACTTCTTTCATTTCATCTAGAGTCATAACCTTCTTCTACAAGCTCTTCTTTTATTATGACTCTGGATATTCCATTCATTCGCAATTTCGGATATTTGGTCCATCCATACCTTTCTCGGTCTTCTTCTACCACGACATCTATCTATTCTACCAACATATACTTTCTTCGTCAGTCTTTCCTCATTCATTCTCTCCATATGCCCAAACCATCTTAACAAACTTCTTTTAATCTTCACTTTCTCTTGCACCACATTCTTCTCTTACAAAATCATTCATCACCATCACTCTGTTTTTTCCGAATCATACTTTTTAGAAAGTCCATTTCAACAGTATGGACTTTACTAATTTCACTTTCATTCACCGTCCAGGCTTCGCTTCCATACATTCAATCTAGATAGCATTTTTTGCAATTCTACCATGGCCGTCGGAAGGGGGTTGCAGGGGTGGGGGGGGCAGGGGGGGGGCGTTATTCCCCCCCTGGAAATCTCGAAGGGCAGGAAAGGTGAAAGAACTGAATCCCACACTGAATTCCTTTAAGCCTTCAACTGCGAGTGACATGCATAGGTGTCAAGTGTAAACTTGCATACAGTGCGGCTGTCAATCATAGACGTCATCCAACTTTAAACTTATCCTTGGCATCTATGATTAAGAATTCAAAAGTCTGCAAGTGCAAATATGAACTACACCTAATGTGATTTTTGCTCTTGAATAACTAATAGGTACACGTGACTGTTCACATTTTGAAGTGACGTCAATAAATTAAGGTAGGAAATCAATAAATGTTTTAAAAATGTGCTTGAAAAAGTATTCTGCACTGGAAGTATGCATATAGCCAGAATACTCTGAAGCAAAAATGTTAAAAACTAAAAAAACCTTGAATGTGAAAAACAAAACACTTCTAGAAATTGTTGTTGTGGGTCATGATTGTTGCCTGTTTTTTTTTTACTTTCTTGTTTTAGCTGAAGGCTATAAAGAAAGTATTGATTTGGTGTGAATTTTTTTTGGAGGTTTCGAGGCTATCTTTCAAAAACGTCCGTCTGTATGTGTGTGTGTAGGTATGTATGTGTGTATGTGTGTCACTTTCCAAAGTATTAGACCTAGAGACACCAAATGTTGGCTGCATCGACTTTTTTGTACATTTATTAAGTATGAATAACACGGCATTACACCAACTTGATAATTCAAGATGGCTGCCATACAAAAAAAACATACAACAACAAAAACAATTGCACTTTTCTAAAAAAAGTCTCCAAGATTTTTTTTTTAATTTTCAGAGTTGCCACTGATTAATTTTTAACTTAATAAATTAGTTATGGCAACACTCTTACTAATCTGTGTCTATGGGTTGCGATATGAAAAAAACAAACAATTGTGATTTTCTCAAAATTCAAAAGGTTAACAAAAATTTAATGTTCTACAATATTATAGACATCATACATTTCTACAAAATTAAAAAAAAAAAAATTTTGAAAAAATTAATATAAAGCACCGTTTACACGACCTCAAATTTTAAATCTACAATATTACAAAAACCCATTAAAATGCAAAATATTTCAATTTGTTTTACATTTGATAGAAAGAACAAGTGTATCACTTTAATTCGTAATCAAAGATTTTTTATTTTTTTGAAAATTCAATATGGCTTCCAATGAGCTGAAAATTTCAAATGCGATTTTCTCAAAAACGGCTCCAATGATTTTTCTTAAATTTTCTGTGTTGACATCACAATTTAAATGTGCTGAATCCATTGTCAGGTTATGCTGGGAGCAGCGCCTGAAGCTGATGTCGCTGCCCATCTTCAGTGCGGAGTACCAGGCAGAGCTGCTGGGCTCCATGGTCCTGCCCCACCTCACCATCCTGGCCGACAAGACGGTTCAGCAGAAAGGGCCAAGCATGGACACACATCAGTTAGAGGTGAGACAACTAAATAGTAAATACCCTGCCGTGCAGCGCCCCGAGTACAAAACAACGCGTAAATCTCATCTTCATTGCTCATTGCTACATTTATTTATTGGACAGTTTTGTCTTTAGCGCCGTAATGTGACAAATTACCTCGAGGGTGCTTTACATTGTTATAGATAAAAACTTATAAGTAAAAAAAACAAAACATACAACTTATGGAAAAATAAAAATTAAGTAAATGTTAAACAAAGGTCGATAGCTCAATTGGTAGAATGCTTGCATTCCATGCCGAGAGCAAGGGTTCGATCTCAAAGGTTTACTCAGCCTTCACAAGAATTGAGAACCAGCCCCCCCGGGAGCTGGGAAACCCCCACTTCAACTGAAAGTAGTTGGTGTGAGGCCGGCCCCCTTACCTGTAAAAATAAATAGGTCCTGAAGCGCCACATGCGAACCCTTCGGGGAAACGCAGGCAAGAAGTTACACTATATGTGTAGCTTAGTTGCGTTTTAGATGACAAACTAAAACATATTAAATTTCAACAAAAAAATAAAATCAAATTTAATTCAGTCACACCAATGCACGGAATATACATGTATATGGGATATACAACGGCACTCCTATAGTCTGATGGTTTACAAAGCTGTCAATGGTATGGCTCCTTCATACTTGTCTGACATGTTCTCACATGTTGAGATAGATTTGAGACGCCAAACTCTCAGATCTGCGGAGTGCGGGGTGGTTGACTTAGTCCAGCCGTCACGTCAGACACGCACTAATTTTGGGGACCGTGCTTTCCGGTTTGCGGGCCCAATGGAGTGGAACAGACTACCACCTAATGTGAGGAAGGCAGAAACTGTTGGTGTCTTTAAAGGAGCACTAAAGACGCATCTTTACAAAAAATCTTATCCGTGATTTGAGAGGGCCCTTGAGGTTAGACACACACAAAAACGGCGCTCTTTTATTATGTGTACCTTATTAATAAATAATTATCCTTGTATATAGATATACAGTAGAGCCTCGATAATCCGTACTCAGGCTAATCCGAACGTCGCTATAATCCGAACTGCATACCCCACCCCACTTCCTCGCCTTCGCCTCGCTGCTATGTTGTTTATTAATTAGTCTGCAGTTACGACTGCCACGTTGCGCGTCCATTCCACGTTTTTCTGCTCTGTACTCGTGCGCGGCGTGTTTTTTGAGGTTATAAAGATGGTTCCAACACCAAAACGCAAACATAAAACTTTGACTATAGCCGAAAAGTGCACCATACTAGACAGTTTAAAGGACGGAGTGTCGGCAACTTCTCTTGCTTGTAAGTATGGCGTTGGAAAATCAACAATTACAGACCTCAAGAAAAATGAGCAAAAATTGAGATCTTTTATAGCTAAAACTGAGAAAGGACCAGGGTTCAGAAAAACTCTAAAATTACCAGAGAATCCAGTGCTAGAAGAAGCACTGTTCACATGGTTTTTAGAACAAAGACGACGCCACATTCCATTGTCTGGTGAGGTCGTAATGGAAAAAGCGAGATTCTTCCATAAAAAACTAACAGGTTCGGATTTTTCTGCAAGTAGAGGATGGCTTGATAATTTTAAAAAACGTCATGGCATACGTCAGCCGAAAGTGTCAGGTGAGAAAGTCTCTAGCAATACGGAAGCTGTTCAACCATTCCAAGAAAAAATCCTAAACGAGATAAAAGAAAAGAACCTTTGCCCTGAACAAATTTACAATGCCGACGAATCAGGATTGTTTTGGAAGGTTCTGCCGGACAAAACTTTAGCCTCTTCTGCTGAAACTAGCGCTCCTGGGTCGAAAGTGTCTAAAGAGCGAATAACTTTTATGCCTTGCGCAAACTCTACAGGGAATCACAAATTACCATTGCTAGTTGTGGGGAAGGCAAAAAAGCCAAGATCTTTTGGATCTGTAAAATTACCAGTGCATTATGAAGGGCAGAGGCGTGCTTGGGTAACCAGAGATATTTTTCTCGAGTGGTTTAGAGGCCATTTTGTTCCTGAAGTCAAACGCCATTTAAAAAAAATGGGACTGCCACAAAAAGCATTGCTACTCTTAGACAATGCCCCTGGACATCCAAATGCTGAAGATTTGACAACAGAAGACGGCAACTTCTCTGTACTGTACATGCCTCCAAATTGTACGCCTTTGATCCAACCTATGGATCAAAACGTAATCCAAAATGTCAAGATAAATTACAAAAAGAAACTCCTGATTCAAATGTTCGTGCAGCAAGAAGCCGATGAGGCTTTAACCTTGCATGATGTTATAAAAAGCGTCACAATTAAAGACGCCATTTTTTCGCTAGCGCAATGTTGGGATCATGTATCATCGTCTCTTATCGAAAAATCTTGGAAGCCTCTTTGGCCTGAAAAAATAAATTCAACAGAAGATAGATCAGAAGAAAATGATGACTTCGACGTAGAAGACGATCTCCCGCTCAGTCTTTTACGTAATCGTGGTTATACAGAAGAAACCATTTCCACTTTCTTGTCCATGAGTGAAGAGGAGAATTGCACAGATCCTATAACTGATGATGAGATCATAACCCAAATAACGCAAGAGAATGACGAGTCTTTAGCTGAAGATTATTTTGCTTCAAATGTCAAGAAAATTACTCATTCACAAGCCATATCATCTTTGAACACTTGCTTGGAGTGGGCTGAAGAAAATGACCTGTCCTTATCGGAAAAGATGATGCTACGTAACTTGAGGGACAAAGCTTTTTTCTGGTCCATCAACAGGACTCGCCAAACTAAAATAGATCAGTTTATGACTAAATAGACAATTTACACCTTACGTATTTTATGGTACCTAATTATTATGTAAATGTACGGTAAGCAACGAGCCGGGCTTTTTATTTGCATTACGACTGTAGTCCTTACGCTGCTTGTAATAAGGAGCGTTCCCAAGGTCAATATGTAAAGCCCAGCTCGTTGCTTACTGTACCTCTTAAACTATGTATATAATTAAACACTATTTTAAGAATAAAAATGTTTTTTTTTCTCCTTACATACTATAATCCGACGTGAGTCCGAACAGGGGTTAGTTTTTGCTAGTTCGGATTATCAAGGCTCTACTGTATATAGTGATTTAGTTTTTGGATTTATGCAATCGAGGTGAGTTTACATAAAGCTTAATACTCGGGGTACAGATTGTAGGTTTAAGTTGTTTATATGTACAACTAGGCTCCAAATATGGTGTTCTGCTTATTATCCCCAAAGGGCTCGCATGTGGCGAGTGCAACCTATTTTTTTTTACTGTGAAGGGAGTGGGTCACCTGACTAACCACTAGACTACAGACTAGTCAAATTTTCGTTTATATGACAACAAACCTCACTGTCTGTATGACGATATAACCACACCACAGTTCCGATTTACACCACGTTCAGTTTGAACCATGCACATCCATATGTGAACAGAGCATGGTCTAACTTAAAAAACATACAAACCATGGAAGTGAAAATTTACAAGTTGGGTGTGTTTTCTTCCTTGCAGGCCCATGTCCGCAACAACCCTGATTATCGCCTGGTCGTGGTTTCTGGTAATCACGACGTTCATCTCAACTATCCTGAGAGGATATCTGCTTATGTGACTGAGTTCCTGGAGGGGAAAATCAGGGACAAGGCGGAGACCCAGGAGGTGATGGGGCTGGTGAAGCAGTATAGAGCTAAGCTATAGATCAATGTGAGCCTGGAGGCTGTACTACTAAGGCCCTGGTGTTTCAAACTTAGTTTAGCAATCTTCTTATCCAGAGAAACTGAATTGTGATACAACTCTTGCAAAGAGAGAAACCATTTTTGTTAGCAACAAATAACTATTTTGACATTCTACCACTTTTGTTTATAAACAATGAGCTATTTTGACATAAAATCACAATATAGGAGTAATTTTAACTTCATCCCATATTCAACGTATATATTTTTTAATACTTATTTTTTTCTTATTGATTCCCCGTGACTTTAAAGCAGGCCACAAAATCTCTCATCCCACTATCCTCTGGGACAGCGAAGGACAGGTGAAGCCTCAGTCCATGGTCCACTGACAACATCCTGAATGTTGTCATCTCATGACGCCTGAGCACTTAGATGCTGCTAGAGATATAAAGATTAATTTTAAATTAAACTTCCCAGTGGTAACGGGTAACTTAAGCTGTGATGGTGTGTTAGTAAATAAAACAATTTTATTTTATAAATAGGATTTTTTACTTAAAATATTTTGTACACATTTTATATCACATATTTATACATATATCATGGAAACATATTGTATCATGTTATTCAGAGTCATTTTTAGTTCTTATTAATTTAGATGATCCTGGGGCTGAGCTCAAATCTTATACAATGTTTCTTCAGACTTTTAACAGATAAAAATATGCTGTTATTCTTTACAAAGCATGAATTACAATTTCAGAGTTACTGGTGAAATCAGGCATCAGTACACAGGCATCCTCTGACCAATTTGTGACTCTGGATAACATTATTCATTTATAAGTAGACAATATAGTTGATAATTACACTTTAAAAACAATAAAGAAGTAAAGAATAACATTTTGTACATTTTTTGATTAAACTTTTTTTAAACATAAATGAGGTTTTTTTTTCAAAAATTAATAACATAAATTTTACAAATGAATAGAAACATTCCAAGAAGAGAAAGGCAAATTTGGACAATATACTAACATAGACAAATCAATTCATGGAGGGTCGGGTCTGTGTCAAACAATGGCTCAGGATGCCCCCATGCAAGACAATAGATACTTCTTCTCAAAGTATGCGGGAGGAGAGCTTAGGCAACAGAAGGAGCTGCATGTGAGCCTTCACCTTACCACTAAAATACAGATGCAAAGCCTTAGGCAACAGAAGGAGCTGCATGTGAGCCTTCACCTTACCACTAAAATACAGATGCAAAGCCTTAGGCAACAGAAGGAGCTGCATGTGAGCCTTCACCTTACCACTAAAATACAGATGCAAAGCCTTAGGCAACAGAAGGAGCTGCATGTGAGCCTTCACCTTACCACTAAAATACAGATGCAAAGCCTTAGGCAACAGAAGGAGCTGCATGTGAGCCTTCACCTTACCACTAAAATACAGATGCAAAGCCTTAGGCAACAGAAGGAGCTGCATGTGAGCCTTCACCTTACCACTAAAATACAGATGCAAAGCCTTAGGCAACAGAAGGAGCTGCATGTGAGCCTTCACCTTACCACTAAAATACAGATGCAAAGCCTTAGGCAACAGAAGGAGCTGCATGTGAGCCTTCACCTTACCACTAAAATACAGATGCAAAGCCTTAGGCAACAGAAGGAGCTGCATGTGAGCCTTCACCTTACCACTAAAATACAGATGCAAAGCCTTAGGCAACAGAAGGAGCTGCATGTGAGCCTTCACCTTACCACTAAAATACAGATGCAAAGCCTTAGGCAACAGAAGGAGCTGCATGTGAGCCTTCACCTTACCACTAAAATACAGATGCAAAGCCTTAGGCAACAGAAGGAGCTGCATGTGAGCCTTCACCTTACCACTAAAATACAGATGCAAAGCCTTAGGCAACAGAAGGAGCTGCATGTGAGCCTTCACCTTACCACTAAAATACAGATGCAAAGCCTTAGGCAACAGAAGGAGCTGCATGTGAGCCTTCACCTTACCACTAAAATACAGATGCAAAGCCTTAGGCAACAGAAGGAGCTGCATGTGAGCCTTCACCTTACCACTAAAATACAGATGCAAAGCCTTAGGCAACAGAAGGAGCTGCATGTGAGCCTTCACCTTACCACTAAAATACAGATGCAAAGCCTTAGGCAACAGAAGGAGCTGCATGTGAGCCTTCACCTTACCACTAAAATACAGATGCAAAGCCTCAGGCAACAGAAGGAGCTGCATGTGAGCCTTCACCTTACCACTAAAATACAGATGCAAAGCCTTAGGCAACAGAAGGAGCTGCATGTGAGCCTTCACCTTACCACTAAAATACAGATGCAAAGCCTTAGGCAACAGAAGGAGCTGCATGTGAGCCTTCACCTTACCACTAAAATACAGATGCAAAGCCTTAGGCAACAGAAGGAGCTGCATGTGAGCCTTCACCTTACCACTAAAATACAGATGCAAAGCCTTAGGCAACAGAAGGAGCTGCATGTGAGCCTTCACCTTACCACTAAAATACAGATGCAAAGCCTTAAGGCTAGTTCGCACAAGGCCACTGATTTAGTCAAGTAACGAGTAATTTAGTAGTGGGCGGGGCGCTACTCGCCCGTGAAGCGTTCGCATTACGGTCCAGTACAGTACACAAGTGCGAAGTTGGCTGCAGAAAGCCCTTTCTATAATGGCGGAAAATTTGAATTGGCTGCAGTTTGAAAATATTAATTGAGTATTAAAATCATGTTATTATAAAGCCCTTTAAATTGGCTATGGTTTGGTAATATTAACTGATTTATGCCCGGCCACCTAGCTAGGAGCCTGTTTAGCAAACAACTTCGAAACTCGCCTTTGTAAATTCGAAATGTATTTTATGGTTTATAAAATAATATACACATTTTAAATAAAAACAACACATGACTATTTATGTTTATAATAATATCTACCATTTACGCTGCAAACATTATTTTTTAATTGAATTTTTATCTTTTCAATTATGTGTACAAAGTATATTTTGTATGCACACACTATAATACGGCTCGAAGTCTGCAGCTGCATTCAGATGCATTTCTCTGTTGCGTTTTTCGTTGTTGACAATTAACATCAATATTCGACATGTAAAATCGGCATTTTCAAATACACGGCGGTCACCAATCAATTATCAAGTTAAAGAAGAAACATGGTTCAACTTTTCAGAGGTTGACCGCGAAAAACTTGTTCAATCCTGCTACATTTATGCCTCTCACGTCTGTCACAGATACCAGCTGATGGCTTACAGTGGCATAAAATTGTAATGCCTCTAATCAGTTATCCCCGTGTGTCACTGAATTGTTTCTGTACAAAACAATAAGTAACAATCCATCTGAAGGATATCATAAGGCCTGTGATATGACAAATTTATGGTAGGTACCTATAAACATCGATCAATGTAAAAGATCGATGTTTTTAAATACGTAATAAATTCATGGACGATAATAGTTATTTCCACAACATCTTTACCAAAACTATATTTGTACAGCTCTATTGTCCGAAAACTTAAAAATTATTACAATTTCATCCAGCAAGGAGCTACATGATTGTATTTTTGACAGCTGATATCCGCACCAAAAATCGATGTCATACTATTCTTATCGAAAAAAAATTACCTTTCTCAAAACTTTTTGGACGTAGATAAGTCCTAGCAACTTCTATATTCTCAAGAGTTTCTAAAAAACCAAGGATATCGGTGTGCATATCCACTTATTTACAGTTTAAACATGACATAAACTCACTGACAGGTCGCTAAGTTTAGGGAGCGGAACATCGGGCTCGCAAATATAAGAAGTTCTTAAGTACTTAAATATTTTTAAACAGCACTTTATCTTTAAATATTCTTGCTGAAAACGGGCATTATCTTTTCAAACTGCAGCCAATTTAAATTGCCGCCATTCTTGCATTTCCGTTTCCCCGCCAAGAGTGAGCGGCCAATGGCGCGGCCGCTAATAAACTCGACTCGGACTCGGGCTTTTCCGTGGCTCTTCGGACTCGGACTTTTCCGTGGCTTCTCGGCAACACTCGCCCACGGACGGTGGGCGGGGCCGCTACTTGCCCGAAAAAATAGAATGAAATGGATCGGCTTGACTAAACCATTGACTTAACTACTGGACTAAATTGTTGTGGTTCGCACACGTTTAGCCACTAAATTACTCGTTACTTGACTAAATTACTCGCCTTGTCCGAACCAGCCTTTAGGCAACAGAAGGAGCTGCATGTGAGCCTTCACCTTACCACTAAAATACAGATGCAAAGCCTTAGGCAACAGAAGGAGCTGCATGTGAGCCTTCACCTTACCACTAAAATACAGATGCAAAGCCTTAGGCAACAGAAGGAGCTGCATGTGAGCCTTCACCTTACCACTAAAATACAGATGCAAAGCCTTAGGCAACAGAAGGAGCTGCATGTGAGCCTTCACCTTACCACTAAAATACAGATGCAAAGCCTTAGGCAACAGAAGGAGCTGCATGTGAGCCTTCACCTTACCACTAAAATACAGATGCAAAGCCTTAGGCAACAGAAGGAGCTGCATGTGAGCCTTCACCTTACCACTAAAATACAGATGCAAAGCCTTAGGCAACAGAAGGAGCTGCATGTGAGCCTTCACCTTACCACTAAAATACAGATGCAAAGCCTTAGGCAACAGAAGGAGCTGCATGTGAGCCTTCACCTTACCACTAAAATACAGATGCAAAGGGTTATGCGCAATTGCTAGCACACTATGAAGCCAACTGATTAGTCATTTTCAGTTAAAAATAATTGTTGGTATGAGGCTAACCACACATACTGTAAAAATGGTTCACTTTGGCAATGTCAACCCTGTTTCAGCGAAGGTCGGCAAGAGTTACAGGGTTTATGAACTTATACATGTCAGCTTGTGGGAATTAATGTGAAAATTTTAAAAACAAACAGTAGGCTTCATGCTTTCCTTATTTCTTCTTATCTTAACAAGAATGGCAGAGGCAAGTTTTGGGTTGAGGGCATTACAGTCGACAACACAATTCAGTTACATAATATGTTAGCAAGATCCCAGATACGCTGCAGAGGTTGATGACACATTAACCAATCCACCAGAAAAAGGAGATTACTAACTTACAAAAAAATGCACTCAGACGTCCCCTGGACATACAGTCAGACAATATTTTCAAAACCCAGACTGTCAATAAAATAACATGGCGATCAAAAATAAGTCTGCAATCATCCAACATCCCATGGGAGAAATAATCAAAACAAGCACAAAATAATAACAACGGAATACACCAAAGCATCGCCAACAAAATATTTCAAAATTGAAATGGCCGCACATGCCACATCAAGCATGCAGTAAAGTGCGTAAAGCTTGTGCTAACTCTACAATAGAAAACGGCTCCCACTAAGATGCCATTGTTACCGATGCTTCACACAATTCAACTCCAAATCAAATACAACCATTGTTGATTACTACATGTTTTTATGGGAAAACTATAAAAACTCAATGAGCGAAGATTCTCTATAAGCCTTACACAGACAACATCATAATAGTTCATAATTCATGTAGGAGACTGAGGATGCCTGTTGAATTACAACAAATGAATCACTGATCAAATTTGGGATCCTCCCAACACCAGATCGTGAATTAATACAAAGAGCAATTAAATCGTGATTTGCAATGTTAAACAAGGGGGATTTTCTTCTAAAACACGCCTCGTGGGGCTGAAGACTTTCCTATCATTATTATTTGCAAAAAAACATTTTCATGGTAACATTGCAGTTGCTCTCGCTCAGTGGCGGTGCGTCATTAGGGGACGAAGGGGATTATCCCTATGTATGAAATAGGAAAAATAAGTACCTATCCACTAAAATAACAAAGTAAAAATGAAATGCATTTTTGTGCTTTATTTTTACTTTATCAGTTTATAATGAATCTTCACAATGTCAATGCTTACTTATTGAAAATGGAATCCGAGAAATAAACTGGAATATTTTCTAAATCATTCACCATTAGTGTGAAATTTCTACGTAGCCCGATTATATTTTAAAGCGGGTCTTCGCTATGTAATGAGATGTACGTACTATGGGGGGGGACCTCTTCCCTTTCCTTCTGCGCCCGCGCCGGACATACACGAGCTGATGGTTCGTGAAGTCGGGGATACCGAACGTAAACCCTATGGTTTTTTTGTATGTATGGGTGAGCAGAGCTTATCTGTGAGTTGGGTCCATAGCAATACATACGTTTGCGCATGCGCACTTTAACTGTCTTCACAGAGCGGCGGGGAGAGAGCCAAGTGTCACCGAGGTACGTACCAACATACTTATAACACTTTGGTACAAATCACAAGTAATATTATTGTTGGGTGCTCTGTGGTTGGGTGTTACGGGGATTCCCGGTAGGCTACACGTGACGTGATATTACACTAAAATTTATAATATTTTTTCAGTCTGACGCGTTTTCAAGCATCGTAAGTCCGATTTGTCAGAAATTCCTTACCAAATAGGTAGCTAATTTAGGAGAAAACATCTCGTTTTCTTTAGAATCTTGTTGAATGAAATGTTTTATAGTAATCAAATTCCAGTTATTATTGATTGCGTACAGTTTCGCCTATGTTGATACTGTTCTGATTTCGTATAATTGTGTTGTGATTTCTGTTTTTGTCTATAAATGCCGTGATTTAATATATGTAAGAAATGTCGAAAAAGTAGTTGGTAAGCGGCGAGGACCTGCACAGTGCCCAGCCTGGTGATATGTATGTAGTGTCTGTGCCTGTGTGCTGTATGGTGGTGACCAGGTGTGGGCTGGTGCCCTGGTGGAGTGCATGGCCAGGTGAGCACCAGACTATCTTACAAGGTCATCCCCTCTCCCAGGATTTAGCTAGAGCCGCTACTGCTCTCGCTTCTTCAGGAATCACAACAACTTTGTTAGAGAAAGGCACGTTCTGCTCTTAAACTACCACTGAATAAACAAAAATGCTTTGTCGTATTTAAAAAAAATAGCACACCAAAAGTGATTCAAAAATGTTAACATGCAGTTTGAATTCTCACTCTTTAGAAACTTCAATTTGACTTTTCGGTGCTGCACTCATCAAGATGACTTTGAGCAACACTGCCAGTAATACCACGTTCTACGTATACAGATGAAATAAATGTATTTCTCATCACCATTGTTGCGACATGTTCATACATCAAAATTAAAAACTAATACGCGTGTGCATCTATTTTAAAGATTTATTTAAGTTTTATTGATGTATTGAGGTGTTTTTTATCCGTTGCGTGTTACGATGGATTGTGTCACTCGCCTGAAAAGCATCCTAGCCAAGTACAAATGAAGTGTGGTGGCAACCTAACTAGACAGCCAACCTTTATAGGTACCGTCACGTGGGGATAAATTGCACCATGGGTAATACTTTGCACCAATTTCTGTAAAGAAATTATAAAGCTATTCGTCTCTGACAGTTGTCATTTGATATTTAACTTTCTATTGTTTCCGATAGATGGCACTGTAATCTACTTTTTAGTTCACGGAAGTGACAGTCGTTCGCCATTGCTTCGATGTGTTTTACCTATCCGAACGTGGATAAAGATTTCTGTCTGAAAATTGTGCCCGAAAGAATCCAGTGTAATCAGTACATCGAAACAAGTTACAACAGATGAGTGGTCTCTAAATCATATGTAGGTAAGCCCTATTTTTCTCAAATGCTGTATTTTTTGGTTATGTAGTCAACTTTAGGAAAAAGTAGAGTTTTTGTTAGAATTGATTTGTATTGAACAAATTTGGGGTTAAATTGCACCTGGTGCAAAGTATCCCCAAATGGGACATGGTCAATTAATTTGATCAAAGTTTTAATTAAGGCTTATACAGCTTGACATTTTCGCTAAATACCTAAACATTGTGTATATCTTAACTAATGATGGTATTTTATATGCAGAAATGCCACGAATACATAAACGGCGGCCTGGTGCCAGACGATACTGCGATTTCACACCGGAGAGACTGGAGCAGTGTTTGAAGGCTATTCGAGATGGTGCAGTCACTCAAAGAAAAGCTGAAGAAATTTTCAAAATCCCTAGAAGAACGATCAACTATAAGCTCAAAGGCCAGCACACAAAATCTGTGGGAAAACCTCCAATATTTGACAAGTGCGAAGAGCAATCTTTTGTAAACTGCATAGTAGACATGAGTGAGTACGGTTTCCCAGTAAGTGCTTTTGATCTTCGCTACATTATAAAAGCCTATTTGGATAGAATAGGCAGAACAGTAAAAATATTTAAGAACAACATACCAGGCTCAGAATGGATAAAATCCTTTTTGCAAAGACATAAAACCTTAACAGTTCGCTTTGCTTCAAATATAAAAAAATGCAGGGCGGCTATTAGCAGAGAAGTTCTTGAAGAATATATAAAAAATTTGGAAGAAGTAATAAAAGATGTTCCTCCCACTCATATATGGAATTACGACGAGACCAACTTATCCGATAACCCTGGCATGAAGAAGGTTATAACAAAAAGAGGAGCAAAGTATGTAGAGCGCATATTGAACAATTCAAAGTCATCTACTTCAATAATGTTTTGTGGGAGTGCCGCAGGTCAACTCTTAGCCCCCTATGTAGTATACAAGTCGGGAAAAATGTGGGACACGTGGACAGTTGGAGGACCTCCTGGAACGAAATATGCTAATACTACAAGTGGGTGGTTTGATGGAGCGACTTATGAAGACTGGTTTGAATGCCATTTTCTGCGGACCCTTAAAAAACTTGATGGAAAAAAAGTAGTCATCGGAGACAACTTGTCCTCACACATAAGCAATCATGTTTTGAAGCTGTGTCGTGATCACAACATTTCATTTGTATGTTTGCCTCCAAATAGCACGCATATTACCCAACCCCTAGACGTGGCTTTCTTCCGCCCATTGAAGGAATACTGGAGGCAAATATAAACTGATTATAAAGAAGAGCAAGCCAGTACAACCACTGTTCAAAAGCAAGATTTCCCTGCGCTTCTCAAACGTGTTAATGATAAATTACGTCTGACTGCAGAGAAAAACTTGAAATCGGGTTTTGCGAAATGTGGCATCTATCCATGCGACGTGAGCCAGTTGATTAGTCGGTTGCCTTCGAAAGGAAGTGACAATGACGTGCGTCAGAGTTTTCAAAAATTTTTAGAGGAAAAACGGTTCAACCCAAAGAATTCTGTATTGAAACGCAGGAAGAAGATACCAACAGAACCAGGCAAAAGCATTGCTCATGATCCGAATGTCGAAATGAATGTTGACAAACTAGAGACTCCTGTCTCTACATCAATGATCCCACCTTCCACATCAAAATATCCAACATCTCAAGCATTATCTGATAACACTTCACACGGAAGCATTGAGGAAGAGGAAGAGGAACAAAAAGAACGACTAGCTAAGAAGTGTTCATTAGGACCTGTGAAAAAGAAGGTGGGGGAATATGTCATCTTTCACTATGAAGGAGAAAAATTTCCAGGACAGATTTTGAGAATAAAAAAAGACGGCGTTGTTATTAAATCTATGCAAAAAACTCTCAAATCGTGGAAGTGGCCGATGCAGGATGACATCCTTCAATATCCTTGGAAGGATGTAGTCGGTTCCATAAAAGAACCGAAAATGCAATCTAAAAGAGGTTTCTTTAGTGTCCCGGAACTCGACCACATTTGGACCAATTTTTTTTAAATTCGTAGAATGTACGTAATAGTATCTTTCGGTTTCCACCTTTTATTTTATATAATTATAACCTTTAGCATTGGAAATGGCATTTGTGTTCGATTTTTCAATAAATTTCTTTTGATTTTTCCATCAAGCGTCTTATTTTACCACAATTATTACACAATTTTATAAACAACTTTGAGCTAAAACCCCTCACATGGTGCACAATTCACGTGGGAGCTTGATAATGATGTTCAATGATCACAAATGAATCACTGATGAAATCCGACGTCCCAGATCCCAGATAAATAAGCAATTCCTCTCAATAAATGTGCATCACCAGATCAAGATAAATTACAATACATCGTCATGGCATTACAGCACGTGTGTTTTATTACAGAATTACACATGTTCAGACCCACATGTTGCTGGATACATTCAGTAGAAAGGCAAAAGAGAGGGTCACCTCATGCACACATTTTGATAGGTCATACCGGGAATAGAGAGACTAAAGAGAATTGAGACTAAATTCTAGTGAAAACGGCGCTTTTTAAAAATAAATCAACCATATAATATTTTATTATATTATATACCCAGAGATACACAGAGAGGAAGTGAAAAATCAGATAGAAAATTGATTGAATCAAAATATAATTATTAGACCTAGCATTTCACCTTGGAGTAGTCCAATGTGTATTGTTCCAAAGAAAAAGGATGCCACCGGAAAGGTCAAATGGAGACTTGTAGTAGATTATAGTACCCTATCCCAAATATAACAGACATCTTAGCTAAGTTAGGAAGATGTATGTATTTTACCATATTAGATTTGAACAGCAGATTTCATCCAATATTAGTTGATTCTAAAGATACAGAAAAAACTGCATTTAGCGTAAATAACAGACATTACAAATATTTAAGAATGCCATTCGGATTACAAAATGCTCCTAGTACATTTACAAGAGTGATGGATAATGTCTTAACACATCTCTTGCGGGAAACTAGTTAACTCGTCATACACCTTTTTATAGTAACGTGCCGGAGACGTGTAAACTCGTTTCGTCGCGCCTAGCGGTAGGGCACGGGAAACTTCATCAAAGGGGTGGGGGGCCGTGCGATACCAACCGTCAGCGGTCCCCGATCTGTCTACCTGCCGATACAATGAGTTTGAGACGGGACAAAAAATAATAACTGTAAAAATAAACAGACAGAATATTGAAATATTTTATTGCCTTACACCTGATAATTTTAAACAAAGGATTTTGTTTTTGCACTTTCGTTCGTCTCTCCAGTAACTTCTATATCCTGCTTTCGTTAGGACGTTTTATATTCGTGTCTCCGAGCTCATTTTGTTTTTATTTTATATTTTTGGATACTGAAAATATTTAACTATTCGTATAAAATACCCAAGTATTGTGTATTAGTGAAAATCTTGAGTTTTTTGAACTGCTGCTTGTTTCTTTAGTAATATTATTTGTGATAAATATTTTATTTCGAATAAGACTATAAGTGGCCGTCCATAAATTACGTCATCGATTTTGGCCAATTTTCGATCCCCCCCCCCCCCTTACAATCATCCTATAGTCATTATCTAATGACCCCCCCCCCCTCTTGCTGTAATAATGGATGAGCTTAATAATTAATAATGTTATATTACTTACATAATATTTTGTAGAAATTGGTATTTACAAGAACGACGTCACTTTTGGTACTCGTACATCATTTGCCATCATCCGCAGACCAGACTCCCCCCCCTTAATGCGAATGACGTAATATATGGACAGCCCCTAAGTAAATTTACTTTCCCCAAAAATTAATGAAGATACATACGAGAGTGACGATGAATTGTTTGCTGACAATTTATCTAATTGTTCTTGCCAAAGTGATATAGCAAATTTATCCGATTACGATTTCAGTGATGAAGTTACTATTCCTCTTCCATCAACGTTCCCCCGAAGAAGAATTTCAAGTTCTTCATCTAGTTCAGATTTAGATCATGGCGAAGAATGGTCATCGAGGGACAACCCACCAGTTTTGGAAGAGTTTCAAGGGCAGCCGGGTATAAATACAGAAAATGTTCCTGACAGTGTAATAGATGCCGTTAATTTGTTCATCGACGATAACTTATTTTCATTCCTTGTGGAGGAGTCAAATAGGTATTATCACCAAAACAGAGACAAATTCAAAACGTATAAAAAATCCCTTAAGTGGAGAGATATCACTGTCAAAGAAATGAAGAAATTTGTAGGACTTATCATATTTATGGGACAGGTACGCAAGGACCGACGAGATGAATATTGGAGCACTGAACCGTGGACAGAAACACCGTTTTTTGCAAAAACGATGAGCAGATGTGTATATGGATAATTACTATAATAGTGTTCAAAACAGTGAGATACTATTGCGGAAAAAAATTAGAATTTGCGGTACCATACGTAAAAATAGGGGACTTCCGGATTGTCTGAAAACAGTCTCATTGAAAAGGGATGAAACAACTTTCAGAAGGAAGAAAGATGTGTTGCTGCAAGTTTGGCAATAAAAAAAAAACGTAAATCTCATTTCTACAATTCACTCTGCAGAGATGAAGGAGAGTCAGAATATTAACAGAAAGATGAAACAAAAAATTATGAAACCAAATGCTCTGATTGATTATAATAAATACATGAAAGGAGTAGACCGGGCAGATCAATACTTATTGTATTATTCAATCTTACAAAAAACCGTTAAATGGACAAAAAGAATGGCATGTACCTCATAAATTGTGCTTTATTCAATTCTTTCGTAGAATACAATAGGGAAGTATCATGTTTATTTTTTATTTATTTTTATTACAATTTTGAATTCATCAGACTCCAAAAATAAGTTTGTAACAAAAAAAAAATGTTTTTTTGTTTTTGGAAGTGGCATAAAAAATATTTTTAAATTAAATTTTTTGAATTCCTGCGAAAACACTGCGTTGCATTGGCCATGCCCCGTATACGTCACAGTTCGCGTTTGCTTTTGACGTTTTATCATTTCGGTAGTACGTACTGTGTATGAAGAGATCACCGTATGTCATTTCATTTGCATTTATTTCAATTTTTTTGAGTATTTTATAACTATATTTTATGCATTATGTCTAAAGTTAAATCTTATAAATACTGTATAGTACCCAGATGCAGGAATACTACAATAACAACGCCAGAATAGTTATTTATGACACTGCCTAGTAATGATAGTCTTTGTAACACGAGTGCTAGTTTGTGCCATGAGGCGCAGCCGAATGGCACAATAGACAGCAAGAGTGGTCATCTACTTCAATAATGTTTTGTGGGAGTGCCGCAGGTCAACTCTTAGCCCCCTATGTAGTATACAAGTCGGGAAAAATGTGGGACACGTGGACAGTTGGAGGACCTCCTGGAACGAAATATGCTAATACTACAAGTGGGTGGTTTGATGGAGCGACTTATGAAGACTGGTTTGAATGCCATTTTCTGCGGACCCTTAAAAAACTTGATGGAAAAAAAGTAGTCATCGGAGACAACTTGTCCTCACACATAAGCAATCATGTTTTGAAGCTGTGTCGTGATCACAACATTTCATTTGTATGTTTGCCTCCAAATAGCACGCATATTACCCAACCCCTAGACGTGGCTTTCTTCCGCACATTGAAGGAATACTGGAGGCAAATATAAACTGATTATAAAGAAGAGCAAGCCAGTACAACCACTGTTCAAAAGCAAGATTTCCCTGCGCTTCTCAAACGTGTTAATGATAAATTACGTCTGACTGCAGAGAAAAACTTGAAATCGGGTTTTGCGAAATGTGGCATCTATCCATGCGACGTGAGCCAGTTGATTAGTCGGTTGCCTTCGAAAGGAAGTGACAATGACGTGCGTCAGAGTTTTCAAAAATTTTTAGAGGAAAAACGGTTCAACCCAAAGAATTCTGTATTGAAACGCAGGAAGAAGATACCAACAGAACCAGGCAAAAGCATTGCTCATGATCCGAATGTCGAAATGAATGTTGACAAACTAGAGACTCCTGTCTCTACATCAATGATCCCACCTTCCACATCAAAATATCCAACATCTCAAGCATTATCTGATAACACTTCACACGGAAGCATTGAGGAAGAGGAAGAGGAACAAAAAGAACGACTAGCTAAGAAGTGTTCATTAGGACCTGTGAAAAAGAAGGTGGGGGAATATGTCATCTTTCACTATGAAGGAGAAAAATTTCCAGGACAGATTTTGAGAATAAAAAAAGACGGCGTTGTTATTAAATCTATGCAAAAAACTCTCAAATCGTGGAAGTGGCCGATGCAGGATGACATCCTTCAATATCCTTGGAAGGATGTAGTCGGTTCCATAAAAGAACCGAAAATGCAATCTAAAAGAGGTTTCTTTAGTGTCCCGGAACTCGACCACATTTGGACCAATTTTTTTTAAATTCGTAGAATGTACGTAATAGTATCTTTCGGTTTCCACCTTTTATTTTATATAATTATAACCTTTAGCATTGGAAATGGCATTTGTGTTCGATTTTTCAATAAATTTCTTTTGATTTTTCCATCAAGCGTCTTATTTTACCACAATTATTACACAATTTTATAAACAACTTTGAGCTAAAACCCCTCACATGGTGCACAATTCACGTGGGAGCTTGATAATGATGTTCAATGATCACAAATGAATCACTGATGAAATCCGACGTCCCAGATCCCAGATAAATAAGCAATTCCTCTCAATAAATGTGCATCACCAGATCAAGATAAATTACAATACATCGTCATGGCATTACAGCACGTGTGTTTTATTACAGAATTACACATGTTCAGACCCACATGTTGCTGGATACATTCAGTAGAAAGGCAAAAGAGAGGGTCACCTCATGCACACATTTTGATAGGTCATACCGGGAATAGAGAGACTAAAGAGAATTGAGACTAAATTCTAGTGAAAACGGCGCTTTTTAAAAATAAATCAACCATATAATATTTTATTATATTATATACCCAGAGATACACAGAGAGGAAGTGAAAAATCAGATAGAAAATTGATTGAATCAAAATATAATTATTAGACCTAGCATTTCACCTTGGAGTAGTCCAATGTGTATTGTTCCAAAGAAAAAGGATGCCACCGGAAAGGTCAAATGGAGACTTGTAGTAGATTATAGTACCCTATCCCAAATATAACAGACATCTTAGCTAAGTTAGGAAGATGTATGTATTTTACCATATTAGATTTGAACAGCAGATTTCATCCAATATTAGTTGATTCTAAAGATACAGAAAAAACTGCATTTAGCGTAAATAACAGACATTACAAATATTTAAGAATGCCATTCGGATTACAAAATGCTCCTAGTACATTTACAAGAGTGATGGATAATGTCTTAACACATCTCTTGCGGGAAACTAGTTAACTCGTCATACACCTTTTTATAGTAACGTGCCGGAGACGTGTAAACTCGTTTCGTCGCGCCTAGCGGTAGGGCACGGGAAACTTCATCAAAGGGGTGGGGGGCCGTGCGATACCAACCGTCAGCGGTCCCCGATCTGTCTACCTGCCGATACAATGAGTTTGAGACGGGACAAAAAATAATAACTGTAAAAATAAACAGACAGAATATTGAAATATTTTATTGCCTTACACCTGATAATTTTAAACAAAGGATTTTGTTTTTGCACTTTCGTTCGTCTCTCCAGTAACTTCTATATCCTGCTTTCGTTAGGACGTTTTATATTCGTGTCTCCGAGCTCATTTTGTTTTTATTTTATATTTTTGGATACTGAAAATATTTAACTATTCGTATAAAATACCCAAGTATTGTGTATTAGTGAAAATCTTGAGTTTTTTGAACTGCTGCTTGTTTCTTTAGTAATATTATTTGTGATAAATATTTTATTTCGAATAAGACTATAAGTGGCCGTCCATAAATTACGTCATCGATTTTGGCCAATTTTCGATCCCCCCCCCCCCCTTACAATCATCCTATAGTCATTATCTAATGACCCCCCCCCCCTCTTGCTGTAATAATGGATGAGCTTAATAATTAATAATGTTATATTACTTACATAATATTTTGTAGAAATTGGTATTTACAAGAACGACGTCACTTTTGGTACTCGTACATCATTTGCCATCATCCGCAGACCAGACTCCCCCCCCTTAATGCGAATGACGTAATATATGGACAGCCCCTAAGTAAATTTACTTTCCCCAAAAATTAATGAAGATACATACGAGAGTGACGATGAATTGTTTGCTGACAATTTATCTAATTGTTCTTGCCAAAGTGATATAGCAAATTTATCCGATTACGATTTCAGTGATGAAGTTACTATTCCTCTTCCATCAACGTTCCCCCGAAGAAGAATTTCAAGTTCTTCATCTAGTTCAGATTTAGATCATGGCGAAGAATGGTCATCGAGGGACAACCCACCAGTTTTGGAAGAGTTTCAAGGGCAGCCGGGTATAAATACAGAAAATGTTCCTGACAGTGTAATAGATGCCGTTAATTTGTTCATCGACGATAACTTATTTTCATTCCTTGTGGAGGAGTCAAATAGGTATTATCACCAAAACAGAGACAAATTCAAAACGTATAAAAAATCCCTTAAGTGGAGAGATATCACTGTCAAAGAAATGAAGAAATTTGTAGGACTTATCATATTTATGGGACAGGTACGCAAGGACCGACGAGATGAATATTGGAGCACTGAACCGTGGACAGAAACACCGTTTTTTGCAAAAACGATGAGCAGATGTGTATATGGATAATTACTATAATAGTGTTCAAAACAGTGAGATACTATTGCGGAAAAAAATTAGAATTTGCGGTACCATACGTAAAAATAGGGGACTTCCGGATTGTCTGAAAACAGTCTCATTGAAAAGGGATGAAACAACTTTCAGAAGGAAGAAAGATGTGTTGCTGCAAGTTTGGCAATAAAAAAAAAACGTAAATCTCATTTCTACAATTCACTCTGCAGAGATGAAGGAGAGTCAGAATATTAACAGAAAGATGAAACAAAAAATTATGAAACCAAATGCTCTGATTGATTATAATAAATACATGAAAGGAGTAGACCGGGCAGATCAATACTTATTGTATTATTCAATCTTACAAAAAACCGTTAAATGGACAAAAAGAATGGCATGTACCTCATAAATTGTGCTTTATTCAATTCTTTCGTAGAATACAATAGGGAAGTATCATGTTTATTTTTTATTTATTTTTATTACAATTTTGAATTCATCAGACTCCAAAAATAAGTTTGTAACAAAAAAAAAATGTTTTTTTGTTTTTGGAAGTGGCATAAAAAATATTTTTAAATTAAATTTTTTGAATTCCTGCGAAAACACTGCGTTGCATTGGCCATGCCCCGTATACGTCACAGTTCGCGTTTGCTTTTGACGTTTTATCATTTCGGTAGTACGTACTGTGTATGAAGAGATCACCGTATGTCATTTCATTTGCATTTATTTCAATTTTTTTGAGTATTTTATAACTATATTTTATGCATTATGTCTAAAGTTAAATCTTATAAATACTGTATAGTACCCAGATGCAGGAATACTACAATAACAACGCCAGAATAGTTATTTATGACACTGCCTAGTAATGATAGTCTTTGTAACACGAGTGCTAGTTTGTGCCATGAGGCGCAGCCGAATGGCACAATAGACAGCAAGAGTGGTCATCTACTTCAATAATGTTTTGTGGGAGTGCCGCAGGTCAACTCTTAGCCCCCTATGTAGTATACAAGTCGGGAAAAATGTGGGACACGTGGACAGTTGGAGGACCTCCTGGAACGAAATATGCTAATACTACAAGTGGGTGGTTTGATGGAGCGACTTATGAAGACTGGTTTGAATGCCATTTTCTGCGGACCCTTAAAAAACTTGATGGAAAAAAAGTAGTCATCGGAGACAACTTGTCCTCACACATAAGCAATCATGTTTTGAAGCTGTGTCGTGATCACAACATTTCATTTGTATGTTTGCCTCCAAATAGCACGCATATTACCCAACCCCTAGACGTGGCTTTCTTCCGCACATTGAAGGAATACTGGAGGCAAATATAAACTGATTATAAAGAAGAGCAAGCCAGTACAACCACTGTTCAAAAGCAAGATTTCCCTGCGCTTCTCAAACGTGTTAATGATAAATTACGTCTGACTGCAGAGAAAAACTTGAAATCGGGTTTTGCGAAATGTGGCATCTATCCATGCGACGTGAGCCAGTTGATTAGTCGGTTGCCTTCGAAAGGAAGTGACAATGACGTGCGTCAGAGTTTTCAAAAATTTTTAGAGGAAAAACGGTTCAACCCAAAGAATTCTGTATTGAAACGCAGGAAGAAGATACCAACAGAACCAGGCAAAAGCATTGCTCATGATCCGAATGTCGAAATGAATGTTGACAAACTAGAGACTCCTGTCTCTACATCAATGATCCCACCTTCCACATCAAAATATCCAACATCTCAAGCATTATCTGATAACACTTCACACGGAAGCATTGAGGAAGAGGAAGAGGAACAAAAAGAACGACTAGCTAAGAAGTGTTCATTAGGACCTGTGAAAAAGAAGGTGGGGGAATATGTCATCTTTCACTATGAAGGAGAAAAATTTCCAGGACAGATTTTGAGAATAAAAAAAGACGGCGTTGTTATTAAATCTATGCAAAAAACTCTCAAATCGTGGAAGTGGCCGATGCAGGATGACATCCTTCAATATCCTTGGAAGGATGTAGTCGGTTCCATAAAAGAACCGAAAATGCAATCTAAAAGAGGTTTCTTTAGTGTCCCGGAACTCGACCACATTTGGACCAATTTTTTTTAAATTCGTAGAATGTACGTAATAGTATCTTTCGGTTTCCACCTTTTATTTTATATAATTATAACCTTTAGCATTGGAAATGGCATTTGTGTTCGATTTTTCAATAAATTTCTTTTGATTTTTCCATCAAGCGTCTTATTTTACCACAATTATTACACAATTTTATAAACAACTTTGAGCTAAAACCCCTCACATGGTGCACAATTCACGTGGGAGCTTGATAATGATGTTCAATGATCACAAATGAATCACTGATGAAATCCGACGTCCCAGATCCCAGATAAATAAGCAATTCCTCTCAATAAATGTGCATCACCAGATCAAGATAAATTACAATACATCGTCATGGCATTACAGCACGTGTGTTTTATTACAGAATTACACATGTTCAGACCCACATGTTGCTGGATACATTCAGTAGAAAGGCAAAAGAGAGGGTCACCTCATGCACACATTTTGATAGGTCATACCGGGAATAGAGAGACTAAAGAGAATTGAGACTAAATTCTAGTGAAAACGGCGCTTTTTAAAAATAAATCAACCATATAATATTTTATTATATTATATACCCAGAGATACACAGAGAGGAAGTGAAAAATCAGATAGAAAATTGATTGAATCAAAATATAATTATTAGACCTAGCATTTCACCTTGGAGTAGTCCAATGTGTATTGTTCCAAAGAAAAAGGATGCCACCGGAAAGGTCAAATGGAGACTTGTAGTAGATTATAGTACCCTATCCCAAATATAACAGACATCTTAGCTAAGTTAGGAAGATGTATGTATTTTACCATATTAGATTTGAACAGCAGATTTCATCCAATATTAGTTGATTCTAAAGATACAGAAAAAACTGCATTTAGCGTAAATAACAGACATTACAAATATTTAAGAATGCCATTCGGATTACAAAATGCTCCTAGTACATTTACAAGAGTGATGGATAATGTCTTAACACATCTCTTGCGGGAAACTAGTTAACTCGTCATACACCTTTTTATAGTAACGTGCCGGAGACGTGTAAACTCGTTTCGTCGCGCCTAGCGGTAGGGCACGGGAAACTTCATCAAAGGGGTGGGGGGCCGTGCGATACCAACCGTCAGCGGTCCCCGATCTGTCTACCTGCCGATACAATGAGTTTGAGACGGGACAAAAAATAATAACTGTAAAAATAAACAGACAGAATATTGAAATATTTTATTGCCTTACACCTGATAATTTTAAACAAAGGATTTTGTTTTTGCACTTTCGTTCGTCTCTCCAGTAACTTCTATATCCTGCTTTCGTTAGGACGTTTTATATTCGTGTCTCCGAGCTCATTTTGTTTTTATTTTATATTTTTGGATACTGAAAATATTTAACTATTCGTATAAAATACCCAAGTATTGTGTATTAGTGAAAATCTTGAGTTTTTTGAACTGCTGCTTGTTTCTTTAGTAATATTATTTGTGATAAATATTTTATTTCGAATAAGACTATAAGTGGCCGTCCATAAATTACGTCATCGATTTTGGCCAATTTTCGATCCCCCCCCCCCCCTTACAATCATCCTATAGTCATTATCTAATGACCCCCCCCCCCTCTTGCTGTAATAATGGATGAGCTTAATAATTAATAATGTTATATTACTTACATAATATTTTGTAGAAATTGGTATTTACAAGAACGACGTCACTTTTGGTACTCGTACATCATTTGCCATCATCCGCAGACCAGACTCCCCCCCCTTAATGCGAATGACGTAATATATGGACAGCCCCTAAGTAAATTTACTTTCCCCAAAAATTAATGAAGATACATACGAGAGTGACGATGAATTGTTTGCTGACAATTTATCTAATTGTTCTTGCCAAAGTGATATAGCAAATTTATCCGATTACGATTTCAGTGATGAAGTTACTATTCCTCTTCCATCAACGTTCCCCCGAAGAAGAATTTCAAGTTCTTCATCTAGTTCAGATTTAGATCATGGCGAAGAATGGTCATCGAGGGACAACCCACCAGTTTTGGAAGAGTTTCAAGGGCAGCCGGGTATAAATACAGAAAATGTTCCTGACAGTGTAATAGATGCCGTTAATTTGTTCATCGACGATAACTTATTTTCATTCCTTGTGGAGGAGTCAAATAGGTATTATCACCAAAACAGAGACAAATTCAAAACGTATAAAAAATCCCTTAAGTGGAGAGATATCACTGTCAAAGAAATGAAGAAATTTGTAGGACTTATCATATTTATGGGACAGGTACGCAAGGACCGACGAGATGAATATTGGAGCACTGAACCGTGGACAGAAACACCGTTTTTTGCAAAAACGATGAGCAGATGTGTATATGGATAATTACTATAATAGTGTTCAAAACAGTGAGATACTATTGCGGAAAAAAATTAGAATTTGCGGTACCATACGTAAAAATAGGGGACTTCCGGATTGTCTGAAAACAGTCTCATTGAAAAGGGATGAAACAACTTTCAGAAGGAAGAAAGATGTGTTGCTGCAAGTTTGGCAATAAAAAAAAAACGTAAATCTCATTTCTACAATTCACTCTGCAGAGATGAAGGAGAGTCAGAATATTAACAGAAAGATGAAACAAAAAATTATGAAACCAAATGCTCTGATTGATTATAATAAATACATGAAAGGAGTAGACCGGGCAGATCAATACTTATTGTATTATTCAATCTTACAAAAAACCGTTAAATGGACAAAAAGAATGGCATGTACCTCATAAATTGTGCTTTATTCAATTCTTTCGTAGAATACAATAGGGAAGTATCATGTTTATTTTTTATTTATTTTTATTACAATTTTGAATTCATCAGACTCCAAAAATAAGTTTGTAACAAAAAAAAAATGTTTTTTTGTTTTTGGAAGTGGCATAAAAAATATTTTTAAATTAAATTTTTTGAATTCCTGCGAAAACACTGCGTTGCATTGGCCATGCCCCGTATACGTCACAGTTCGCGTTTGCTTTTGACGTTTTATCATTTCGGTAGTACGTACTGTGTATGAAGAGATCACCGTATGTCATTTCATTTGCATTTATTTCAATTTTTTTGAGTATTTTATAACTATATTTTATGCATTATGTCTAAAGTTAAATCTTATAAATACTGTATAGTACCCAGATGCAGGAATACTACAATAACAACGCCAGAATAGTTATTTATGACACTGCCTAGTAATGATAGTCTTTGTAACACGAGTGCTAGTTTGTGCCATGAGGCGCAGCCGAATGGCACAATAGACAGCAAGAGTGTTACAAAGACTAATTACGTGCAGTGGCATACAATACTTTTTCTACGACCATGAAATAAATAACAAAATAGTAAATAATAGTCATTATACTGTACTCGTCCATTTGAAGTAATTAAAGCCCCACCTTTGTCAAACCGTATAATTTAACATTCCCTCGATTATCTACTTAATCTAATCTGCAAAGATATATTACATTTGGGATTCATTTTAAATTTATGCCCACAAGCAGACACATATAAGGTTGCGCTTATACATGCCTGTAATAAAAAATGTGATAAGGCTATCCAAGTTAGCATAAAGTCTAAATACAGAAGCAAAGGATGCAATGTTTCTATTGGAGTACAGAAAAGTGATTTCAAAGATATGGGGTCTTCTCCAGTGAAATTTCCACCTGTAAATGTTGTTCATTCAGAACAGACAGCAACATCAGAGGCTACAACATCTAAAAATTCAGATACTTCTTCTGACTATAGCACTACTAATAGTAATGACTCTGACAATTATATTGACAGCGAAGTGGATAATGACGACTTAAAAAAATAAATGAGAACTTGCTTTTTATTGACCATAAAAAGATTGCCTCATCTGTATTTGGGAATACCTCAAAAAATGTATCATATCATAGCACATTTATGCAGCCATTCTCAAGCACCAAATTTACATATTTTAATTGCACTTAAAAAGATTAGGCTGGATTTTTCCTACAAATTACTTGGAGCACATTTTGGCTTATCACCTGCTACTGTTGGTAGAATTTTCAATAAAACTGTGCCTGTAGTAGCTAAGTATTTAAACGAGTTAATTATTTGGCCATCTGCACGTAGCATTAGGCAACGGCTACCAATAGCGTTCATTGCTAGCTATTCAAAAGTAGAATCCATAATAGACTGTCTAGAAATACAGATTGAAAGACCTTCAAATCCATTGCATCAATCTCTAACATGGTCTGATTACAAAGGGTGCAACACACTCAAATACCTTATTTCATGTACTCCAGACGGTATGGTTAATTTCATATCAGTTGGATATGGAGGTCGTGCCACTGATTCTACCATTGCAGAAAATTGTGGCTTTTTCAATTTCCTCAAACCAGGAATGTCTGTAATGGCGGACAGAGGATTTAAAAACATTTCACACCATTTACAACAGCAAGGCTGTGAACTTGTTCGCCCTCCAAGTGTTTTTGCAAATGTGAATTGTACACGACAAGAGGTGAAGCAATCTAAAAGAATTGCCGCTCTGCGGATACATGTGGAACGAGCAATAAGCAGAGTTAGAGTTCCATATGCTGAAAATGCATGCCACAGTTGACAATAAACTTATTCAAATACTTGATTGTATTATAGTTATTGTTTGCGGGTTAATCAACCTGCAGGATACTTTGATAAAAATTTAAGCGAATGAGACCTTGCGCTGTGATGAACCTTACTTGAACCGCCGCCGCCTCGTCTCGCCAGTGAAATGTTTAAACATGTATAGTACTTCCATATATTTTTTAAAATTGTCCATCTCAGTTGTTATTTGTTTATACTGTATTTTTTTTAAACTTCTTAGAAGAGTTTTTTTTAATTTTTTTTTCTAAAAAATAGATTTGTGGAAAGGAATGCAATCCACCAACCTATTTTACCTGGCCAGTTGTCTTCATGCGAAAGCAGAAGCTTGTGTGCATGCAACGGCATCTGTTGAACCAGGGTCGAAGTTATACTGCTGCAACGGCGGGCCCGACATCAACACCGCTGGTGCGTACAGCAGAGGAAAATAAAAACATTGAACAACTTATTAAAAAAATGCAGCAAAGACTAGATGACTTCGGAAACCTAAAAAAGGAAATAAACAAACTAAGTGACACGCGCGAATTCATTGCAACGCAATATGACGAAATGTTTCGAGAGTTTCAAGAAAATAAAAAACGCACAACTGCTCTTATAAAACAGGTAGAAACTCTACAAGAAGTAAGCTATAAAAAAAATGCTATTATAATAAAAATGCAGGAGCAAATAAATGAACTGATAGACCCGACTATGAAGACATCAGTGGAAATACACGGGATATCGCTGCGAGAAAATGACCCTGAAGAGATAGTTCAACAAATCTGCGCACTTAAGGGATTGGAAAAGGAAAACGTCAAAAAGGTAACTGTTAAAAAACCAATCGACCCTAAGAAACATAAAACAATAATTGTTGAACTTAATAACATCAAGGCAAGAGAGAAGATTCTCGAAAAAAATAAAAATAAAAAACTTACAAACGAGATAATTGGCTGCGAGGGCAAACAAAATATTTACATTAATGAACTAATCCCCGCTACAAAAACAAAACTACTCTGGCAGGCAAAGCAAGCAGCCAAACAATTCAATTTCGACTTTGTATGGATCAAAAATGGCAAGATACTAGTAAAACGAAATGCAGCGCAAATAAGACCGTTTATTATAAATATGGAAATGGATATTGATAAAATATTCCGCTGTAACGACACGGCGAGTACGAGCCAGGAGCGAATAAATGCACTGGGCACAGGCGCAGGCGCAGACGCAAACATGTAACACCTAACTTCATAGCCTTCATTTCAATAGTATAATTTACTTGTGATAAAATATAAATACTATCGGCGCAGACTTTGATAATGAAAATATTGTTTTCACTGTCCATCAACAGATAGAGCAGTGGATGACGTCACTACCAAGATCAAATAATAAATTAAATATCATTCACTTAAACATACGCAGCTTAAGAAAAAACTTTGATCAACTATGTGTACTTTTAAAAAACACAAATGATAAAATTGATATAATAATATTAAGCGAAGTAAACATCAAACCAGACGCGGCTCATCATTATAATCTCAATGGATACGAACCCACACTTCTACCGAACTCACCACATGCTAATAAACAAATGCAATCCTTACGTATCCCATATGCAAAACCAACCGAAATTCAAAAAACCATATCTGAACTAAATCCACAAAAATCTACTGGCATGGATTGTATTAGAATAAAGGATATCAAGTTTGTGAAAGATAACATAAGCGCAACACTATGTAAAATATTAAACATGTGTATTTCTAAGGGTATGTACCCTGACAGTCTAAAAATATCAATAATAAGGCCCATTTACAAAGGAAACTCACACAAGGAATACTATATATACTTGTTATTATCCTGCATTTGTGTCATAATCTGTGTATTTTTTTTCTGTTGTTATACTTAATTTGTTTCCTCATTTATGCACACTTTCACACGTGTTCAATTTACAATTTTTATACTGAATGTGTACTCGTATCTCTCTCACTTGCATTGTATTCTCTTCGAATTGATAAATACTTTAAATTCATTAGATTTTGTAGGGTTTGTGTATTCACACAGTGAAAATTCATTTTTTTAACTACGTTAAACAAAAAATAGCTTTATTTTACTTTAAATTCAAGTTGATACGTAGATTACGTCCTCACCTCATGAGCTATGATATTGAATTTCACTGCAGTCTATGTGAAGTGATGATGGGTTGTATATGTTATATTGTTGTTATTTGCAGACAGACAGACAGTACACTACAGACAAACGGATTTCATGATTCAAAACTTGAACATAATTAATGACTTAGACAGTTTCTCTGTATTTAACGCAAAGGTTTGTGAAGTTGAAAATTGCAAGCAGTACATTCCTTCCAATGGTAAAACATTAACCATATTAACACAAAACATACGCAGCATCTATAAAAACTTTGACAATTTTAGTGTTTTCCAGCAAAGATTAAACATCAATTGCGACGTTATAGTGTTTACTGAATGCTGGCTTTCTAAACAGTACAATCTGCCAATATTGCCAGGATACAATATGTACAAAGGCGATATAGTCTATAATCAAAATGATGGTGTGATAGTTTATGCTGAAAACGACCTTGATATCTCAATCGAAGAACCATGAATGACTGTAACAGATTATTGATTAAAATTGGGTAACAAATCGCGTTATTAGCCTTATATAGACCTCCATCTTTAAGAAATATAAAAAATTTCAATGAATCTTTAAATTCCATATTACATAACTTATCTTCCATTAAAACCATAGAGTTATAAAGGTATAGAGATGAAGTCCAGACCAAAATAATGTCGCCTATTTTTTGGACTGAAGCGCTGAACCTCGATCCGCGTGAAATTGTAATGCTCGGTTTTGCCCTCATTACTTCGTCAGCGCTCAGATCGTTAACATCTCAATAAAAATGGTTTTCTGAGTGAAAGGATGCAAAAAATAGGTCCGAAAAAAATTAAAAAGTGGATGGAATCACATTTCACAAGTAATTTTATGTTTTTTATATGCTAATTAACGTTTTATTTATATTTTGAACGAATTATTAACAGTCGCGTGCTAGAGGAGCGCGTTCACTAGATAGATAGTGTTCCAGCGTGTGTAAGAAAGGGACAACAGCGCCCAGGGTTGTACTCAAAATAATGACATGACTAAATAATGACAATGGACATGCTGTCGGTGGACATTATGTCGGGGGAACATTTTGTTCATGGACATTGTATCGGTGGACATTATGTCGGTGGGACATATGTCGGTGGGCATTCTTTCCGTGGACATTCTGTCGGTGGACATTCTGTCGGTTGACATTCTGCCGGTGGACATTATGTCGGGTGAACATTTTGACCGTGGACATTGTATCGTTGGACATTATGTCGGTGGGACATATGTCGGTGGGCATTCTTTTCGTGGACATTCTGTCGGTGGACATTCTGTCGGTTAACATTCTGCCGGTGGACATTTTGTCGGGGAACATGTTTGTCCGTGGACATTGTATCGGAGGACATTATGTCGGTGGACATTTTGTCGGGTGAACATTCTGTCGGGTGAACATTTTGTCCGTGGACATTGTATCAGTGGACATTATGTCGGTGGGACATATGTCAGTGGACATTCTTTCCGTGGACATTTTGTGGGTGGACATTTTGTCGCGTGGACATTATGTCGGTGGGACATTATGTCAGTGGACATTCTTTCCGTGAATATTCTGTCGATAGACATTCTGTCGGTTGACATTCTGCCGGTGGACATTTTGTCGGGGGCCATGTTTGTCCGTGGACATTGTATCGGTGGACATTGTGTTGGTGGACATTCTGTCGGGTGGACATTTTGTCCGTGGACATTGTATCGGTGGACATTATGTCGGTGGACATTTTGTCGGGTAGCAATTCTGTCGGGTGAACATTTAGTCCGTGGACATTGTATCGGTGGACATTATGTCGGTGAGACATATGTCAGTGGACATTCTTTCCGTGGACATTTTGTGGGTGGACATTTTGTCGGAGGACATGTTTGTCCGTGGATATTGTATCGGTGGACATTGTGTCGGTGGACATTCTGTCGGGTGGACATTTTGTCCGTGGACATTGTATTTGTTTGGTATTTTGTATTTGCATTGGTGGGCATTATGTCGGTGGACATTTTGTCGCGGGGACATTGTATCGGTGGACATTATGTCGGTGGATATTTTGTCGGGTGGACATTCTGTCGGGTGAACATTTTGTCCGTGGGCATTGTATTTGTTTGGTATTTTGTATTTGCATTGGTGGGCATTATGTCGGTGGACATTTTGTCGCGGGGACTTGTATCGGTGGACATTATGTCGGTGGACATTTTGTCGGGTGGACATTCTGTCGGGTGAACATTTTGTCCGTGGGCATTGTATCGGTGTACATTATGTCGGTGGACATTTTGTTGCGTGGACATTTTGTCGCGTGGACATTTTTTCACGTGGACATTTTGTCCGTGGACATTGTGTCGATGCACATTCCGTTGGTGGACATTCTGTCGGGGGACATTTTGTCGGTGGACATTTTTTCGGGTGGAAATTTTATCAGGGGGACATTTTGTCCGTGTACATTATGACGGTGGATATTTTGTCGCGTGGACATTTCGTCGCGTGGACATTTTGTCACGTGGACAGTTCGTCCGTGAACATTGTGTCGATGGACATTCTGTTGGTGGACATTCTGTCGGTGGACATTTTGTCGGTGGACATTTGGTCGGGTGGAAATTTTGTCGGGGGGACATTTTGTCCGTGTACATTATGTCGGTGGACATTCTATCAATGTACATTTTGTCGTCGCACCGATTAATTTTACTCGTCCCGTAACCATATACAAGTTATATTTTGATTTTAAATAATTAAATATGAAAATCTTTTTTGTTTTTATTATTTATTCGTACCCTGAATCGGCTCTGGTAATATTTTTTTGCCAGGGCGATCTGTGACCGTTTTGATCGTAAAAGTTCTGTACACAAATGGATTTTGGTGTCATTGGTTTGAACTAATCATATAACATCGCGTAAAAACCATATATGTGTGTACAGAAATTTATTCCCATTCGTTTCAGAGCATCCATTGGTACATCGTGTCGGCAGAGCAAGACAAAGATATACTGTCTTCGCATACAATGTAAAAAACATCTGTCAGATGGACAATAAAGTATTCAACACAAACGTGCCCGGCTCAAGATGCAAAAAATGATTTTTTTGTGTACTACATGTGTAGACACTGTGTGACCAATATTTGAATTTGTCATTTGACCCTTCTAAAGTTGGCTCCATATTTCGTCGTTTCTTTTGTATGGAACACGTAGTCTATTTATTAATATGTCAATGATTAAAACCCTTATTGTAATTGGTGACATGAACATAAATATCCTTCCAGAAAATACAGAGGCCGCTGTGCTGGAATACTTGAACATTTGTAGTTTTCAAGGTTTACTTCCTGCACACACATTACCCACCCAAAAAAGTGGGTCATGTTTTTTTTTTTTTTTTTTTTTTTTTTTTTTTTATTTAACAAAATATAAATACAAATTTATTTTAAAAACAAGTAATATTTCTAAATAATAATAAAAACTTAATTGTTATTTCCTCACCAATTGAAGAGCCAAGCTCTTGTGCTTGGTGAGGGAATCGCAGCTATCTTAAATAAATTATGTTCTTAATTTATATTCTATATAATATAATGAGATAAAAACTTAATATAATACTTAAAGGAAAAAAATATAGGTAATACACAAGAATAAATCAAAAAATAAATTAACAATATAAAAAATTAAAAAAAAACAAAAATTAGAAACAACCAATCAATAAGTAGAACTATGAATATATATATTTTTTTATTTTAAACTTATTTTTTTTAACATCCTTAATTATTTTGATTTCATTTGGCAATATGTTATAGTATTTTATTCCCCTACAGATAAAATTATTCTCGAATTGTTTTGTTTTAAATTTAGGAATTGTTATAAAATTTTGTCTTCTCCTTGATATAGCTCTTTCAAATTGTTTTGCTTTGTCAATTTTTATTATTTCCAGAATAGAGTACAGTTTGAAAATTTGTTCTATAGTTGGTACCTTAAAAATTTTGAATAAAGATTCCGTTGAAAATGTTGGTGGCTTTTTTAGAATTACTTTAATAATCAATCTCTGAGCTATTTTAACTGAATTCAAAACATTATCATATGATCCCCCCCATCCAATTATGCCATATTGCAGCATTGATTGTACAATTGAGTAGTATACCATTTTTAATTGTTCGATTTTAAGAATGTTTCTGAGTCTTATGAATATGTAAATACATTTTCGTATTCGTTTGACCAGTTCCATTATGTGATTTTTCCACTTCATATTATGATCTATAATAATGCCTAGGTATTTTATATTTTTAGTTGAAGCCAGTGTTGAACATGTGTTTTCACAGTTTTTAGTTTCATTGCAATTCTGACTGTGTATGATGATTTTAATTGGCGGCTCTGAATTAAATTTATTTATTGCGAAAGAAATGAATTGAGTTTTTTTAATATTTAGTGATAATATATTACTATCGAACCACCCCTTCAGTATATTCATGTCAAGATTTGCTCGTTCATTAATAGAGCGCCAATCTTGTCCCTCCAATATAATGGCAGTATCATCTGCATAAGATATTATTTTTCCATTGAGTTTTAGAGTGAAAATATCATTTGTGTATAAGATGAATAGTAATGGACCCAGTACAGTACCTTGTGGGATACCAAATTCACCGGTTGATGGTTGACTATAAGAACTATTAATTTTAACTATTTGAGATCTCTGATATAAGTAACTTTTTATCCATTGTAACGCTTTTAATTTTATCCCAATTGAATTCAGTTTTACAATTAGTTTTTCGTGAGAGATGCTATCAAATGCTTTTTTTAAATCAATGAAAATTCCGATACATTTAAAAGATTGGTCAAGTGAGCTATGAATTAAGTTCGTTATTTTCGCGATGGCATCTTGAGTACTTCTATTTTCCATGAATCCGAATTGGTTATCGTGTATTATATTGTTGGCTTTTATAAATTTAATTAACCTAATTTTTGCTAATTTTTCAAAAATTTTTGCTATGTTAGATATAACAGAAATGGGTCGGTAATTGTTTACTTTTTCCCGATTTCCTGTCTTAAAAATGGGTGTTATTATTGTTTTTTTGTAATTTGAAGGAAACGTTCCACTTTCAAAACTCAAATTAATTATATGTTGTAGTGGTTTCGATATTTGTTCTTTAATATGTTTTAAAGTTTCAGCAGAAAGAGCATCATATCCAGGCGCCGTACCGTTTTTCAGATTGCTAATTACTGTCTCTATTTCTTCCCTTGTTGTGGGTTGAAATATATATATCATGTGTTTCTCTTCTATATTGCACTTTAATTCGGGAGAAGTACTTTTACCAGGTATTTGCTGAGCTAAATTTTTTCCAACACTTGAAAAGAAATTGTTGAAAATATTAGCAGCTTTTGAGGGATTTTCTCTACAGCACGTGGTTTCGTTTTCATGATTAATGGCTATTATTTCATTTTTCATGTTTTTGTTTTTTTCAAGAAAATCGTTTATAACAGACCATACATTTTTAGGGTTATTTTTGATTTGTTCTAATTTATGTTTGTAATAATTTTCTTTTGTGGATTTTATTAAATATGTAAGGTCAACCGGGGTGATGGCGTCTACGGGGCTAAAGCATCTATTTGAATTATCTTACGAAATGCGGAATTTAGAGCTACTTACGCCATCTTGTTTTAGTCTTTGGCACTAAAAGTACAAAAAATCATCAATAGATGTCGCAACAGAGCTCTTCTTTTTTAATCGACCCGCCATTTTAAATCTCTCATTTCGTCTCGAACTTTTTATGTGCCAACACGTGAATTTTAATCTTTTGTAATCTCAGTTCATTTTGAGTGAATCGAAGATTTTATAAAGTAAGTTTTTTTATTGTTTTATTGCTAACATACTGTTTTCATTATTTTACGTAATTAGCTAAAGACTTTTGACAATTTGTAATTTTAAAATTTGTGGGCTATGTTTTTGCTTTGAGGCTATTGCGTCTGTCCCGTTGGGGTGATTGCGTCTATTGGTACGCAATAGCCCCATTATCAGGGCTCCTAAACCTTTTGATTTTAGGTAAGTACATATTATAATGGAATAATGAAAAATCTGTAATTACATTGTAATGTAATAATAATAATGTTCGGACATTCCACACAGTGCCAACTAGCCCCAAAATATGCAAATCTTGTACTATGGGTACTAGACAACTAGATATAATACCTACATACTTACTTTTTTAATGTTTGATTGCTATTTTACTGAACCAAAAGCTATAGTTTCAAAATTTGTGTCTGTTTGTCGGTTTGTTTGTATCAATATAAACCTATGAACGGATGTCGACAAAACTTAGTATGATCTTAACTCATTATCCTTTTTAATGTGGGATAACTTCTCACGTAAAGTGGGGTAGGTGCTTTTTCTTTTGGCGGGGATAAATTCTTTTAATTTTATATTACAGTAATTTGCATTAATTCTGATTTTTTATTTTAAGATTTTCAATATGGTGCGGCACTACAAAAGAAAAACAACAGCAACATACGACCTTGACACTTTAAAAGAAGCTGTAGATGAAGTTAGAAGTGGTAATTTAAACTCGTACCAAGCAGCAAAAAAATACAATATTCCTCGTACGACTATATGTGATAGAGTGAATAACAGAAGAGGTGTCGTAAAGGAGTGTCGTGGACCACCTACCGTGATTGACAGAGAAAATGAGCTCAAACTTGCAAATGGTCTACGGGTAATGGAAAAATACGGATTCGGACTTACTTCCAAAGAAACACTGGATTTAGTGAGCACACATGTGATTCAAAATAATTACTTAACTCCATTTAAAAACAACAGGCCTGGGTATGATTGGTTTGCTGCCTTCAAAAAAAGACACAATTTGTCCTTAAAAAAGCCACAAGCAGTGGAGATGTCAAGGAAAGTAGCATGCGATCCTTTTATAATTAATGACTACTTTGATATCCTTGACGAGGTTTTGATTGAATTGGGTTTGAAAGGAAGACCAGAAAAGATTTGGAATCTTGATGAGTCAAGTTTTGGGAATGACCCTGACAAAACTAAAGTAGTTGGCGCCCGTGGATTTGCCAGTACACGAACGATCGCGTCATCTGGTAAAGATAATGTCACGATCTTGTTCACAGCCAGCGCCGCTGGTGACAAATTGCCTCCATTAATAATAAATAGAGGAAAAAATATGTGGGACCTTTGGATGTCAGGCAATGGATACGAAAACACATCGTATGCTGCCACTAAAAATGGCTGGATTGATTCAAAAGTATTTGAAAAGTACATGTTCAATACTGTGATACCGCATTTAAGCGAAGATCCACCAGCTTTGTTAATATTTGATGGCCATTCTACCCATATTCAATTGAAAGTTTTAGAAGAAGCACAAAAACGCGGAGTGACTATTATAAAGTTACCATCACATGCAAGCCATTTACTGCAACCGTTAGATTTGTCAGTTTTTAAATCAATGAAAAACACTTGGGACGAAAAACTTGTGCAATGGCAACGATTGCATGTAGGTAAGAAGTTGCCAAAAGATGAATTTAGTCGCATTCTTGGAGAAGTGTGGCGCGAACTGAATCCACTTATTATTCGGAACGGTTTTAAAAAAGGAGGTATATACCCATTCAACAGAAACACGATACCTGAAGAAAAATATGACCCCGAATCATTGAAAAGATTCAAACAATTTAAAACACAAACAAAGCAGATTCCTTCTTTGAAAGAACTCAGTTTACAAGTGGTGCTCCTCAGGATGAACAGTTGTCATGACCCTGAAGAGCATACACAAAATATCATATTGAAAGAAAACAATAAAACGCTCAACGATCTTGTAGAAGGCAATAAAACCTCAAGTTCTCAACTAACTCTGATAGCAGCGTCTTCCAAATTGCCTTTGAACAGTCAAGGAATGCGATTTGATAACTCGAATGACAGACCCATAATTAAGATTATTGATGATCGAATTTTGTCTCCCTCAGAAAATTATTCTTTTGAATCTTTACTATTGCAGAGAATAAAACGAAGTGATACTACAATTAAATTGAAAAAAACAAAGGTGTCAAAAGGCTGTGAAGTAATTACAAGGGAAGAGTTTTTAGAAAGAAGAAAAAAGGAAGAGGAAGAAAAAATAATTAAAGAAGAACGTAAGAAAAAACCCACAAAAAAAGAAAACAAAGATCCCCAATCTAGCAAGAAAGCAAAATGTACAAAATCATCAGAAGAGAGCTTAAAGGTAGAAGAAAAATCTGATATTAAGCTACCAAAGAAGAAAAAGACTGATCAAAAATCTAAAAAAAGGGTGAAAAAACAAAAAAAGTGTGTTGATTACGATGAAGAATCTGAAGATGAAACAGATATTAGTTTTGCTGAATCTTCTCTAACCTGTGAAGATTTTGATAGTTATCGTGAACAGTTTTTCGCAGAAATGGAAGACCTTGATGATTCATTGCTGAGGACAGAAAATGTAAATGACGATTGTTTATTGCAAAATGATGCAAAAATTGTAGCCAATGACGAATTTGAACCGTATGTCGGCAAAAGGAATCCGGAAATTCACGATTGGATACTAGTGAGATTTTCAACAAAAAAGTCTGTTAAGTATTTTGTGGGGAACATTATTTCTATCAATGACGAGAATATACCCAACGTGAAATTTTTGAGAAAAATAAAGAACAGTAGGTTTATGTCTTTCCATTGCCCAGACGTGGAAGATATATCGGAAGTTAAACATTACGATGATGACATTGTAATGTTCCTTACGAAACCTGATATATCCCGCAGAGGCCATGTTACGTTTAAAGAAAATTTTAAAAATTACAACATTCAGTGAAGTTTGAAAGTTAAATTTGAAAAACGCATGAGATCTTTCAAGTTATTCAATAAACCCAGATAGCATTGTTTTGTAATATTTCATAAGTTTGTGTTAATTTTAATAGAATTCAAATAACTTATTTTGTTTTTTATTGATTGTAGAGGCATTTACTTTGTAATCCTTCATCTTAAAATATAAAAAGAAAAATAACTTTGTTATTGATTTAAATTTAAAATAATGGAAAACAAAGTTTTTTTTTTAACTTTTATTATTTTTGGAAACAGGTAACCTGTAAATGGTTTAGTTTTTTTCGGGTTAGACCATGTTCTATAAGCAGTAATTTTGTCTGCCGACGTTTCGTTCCCACGAGCGGGGAACGTCGGCAGACAAAATTACTGCTTATAGAACATGGTCTAACCCGAGAAAAACTAAACCATCTAAAACCGACCATGAAAGTGAAAGTGAAAGCTTAAAACTTTATTTAGGTAACCTGTAAATTATTGATTTCTTTATTTTATTCTGACAGTAACAAATTTTTAAAATGAACTTTTCATAATGGACATTAAAAACCCAGAATACTGCTTTGGACTTATTCACTCTATTGGCTCTTAAAAGATCTCACGCGCTTTAAATTCTTTATTTTTGTAATGATTGTAATGAGACGGGCAAAATGCCGTCATACTCCGTTGCTCTAATAAATGATACGTAATTTCAAAGTTGTTTCATTCTTATCTAAAAAAAATGTTTGGCAGCCCTGGAATCTAGGATGGGGCGAATGCGTCTACGAGAAACTACGAAAATTAGACGCCATAGCCCCGAATATTTTTGTTCGACTACTTTCCCTAAACAAAGGCTAGAATTTGGAGTACAAGATAATACTATACTATAAAACTAATATTTTTATAAATTATTGTGATTATCATTGTTATTAGGTCTTCCAATTACATAATACAAGTGAATGACGCTTTCGCCCCATCTAGGGCTATTGCGTCTAAAAATCCCAGTTTTTATAGAAACGTCATTTACATATAGAAGTTATTTAAAATGTCATTATATGGTATAAAAATATGAAATTAGATAAAAATTCCTAACTTTTACCATAACTTATAGCTTAAAATGATGCACAATATGTTTGTTTTAATCATATGAATATGCCGTTCAAAGTATTGTGACGCAATAGCCCCGGTTGACCTTAAGCTTTTTTTTTAATTTTTCAAAATATTTGAGCAATTTTAGATTGTTCGGTTGTTGACGGGTTTGTTTATACAGAGTTTCTTTATGTCGGATTGATACTAATAGCCCATGTGTGATCCATGGTTTAATCGGCTTATATTTGTGTTTTATGTTATGTTGCACACTTGTTGATTCTTCAACAAGTTTTTTCATTGTATTTTCAAACATTATACAACATTCATTTACATTATTCATTAGATAAAAATCGGACCAGTTCACAACATTTAATTTATCTTTTAAACCATCTAGGTTTATTTTATTATATTTTGATACTTTATTTGTTTTTTTTGTCTCTATCTGTGGAGTATTATATTTATAGTTAAATATACATGAGAAGTGATCTGTTATAAATGTGTGAATGACTGCGGAAGTAATATTATGAAAGTCGGGGATGTTTGTAAATATATGATCCAAACATGATGGCTGTTGTCCTCTAATATTTCTTGTAAATGAATTAATGCAGGAGAAATAATTCAATTCTGCCAGCATATTTAGGTAGATATCTTTATCGTTTGTGTAATTATTATCAGCAATATTTAAATTCATGTCACCAACCAAAATGTTTTTTTTACTTGTGCAAGTTACGAGTATATTTTTTAATCCTTCTATAAATTGTGATATAATTGATGTATGAGTACGATAGATTGCAAATGTTGGCAGCACTATTAATATAAGAGTGTTGGCAGCACTGCCCAGAGAGAGAATTCACCTTTGCTATATCTCACATGTGAATAGTTACAGTCCAGAGTGATAATAAACCAACAAATACACCAAAGTATTCTTATTGTATATTTGAAATACCAAACCTCAAATAACCAAGTATACAACAGTGGCGACGAGGATTTACGGATTGCACGCGACAAACTGCAAAACATCGCGATCCTAACCTAAAAAAAAAAAAAAAAAACGCATGTGCACGACATCATCATGTCACAGGAACTTCTGCAAAAGTTGACAGAAATGGTGATGGCTTCACATGAAAGGATGGGGGTATTGGAAAATATCATTTTGGGACAACGAAAGGAGCCTGCAGCCGGGGACATCAACACACCGGCCGTAACAGAAGGGCACGAATACATCGCGGATACAATAGCGCGAAGTATTTCGGAGTTCAAGTATGATCCAGATAATGGCCAAACGTTTGACAAATGGTACTCTAGACATCAAGAGACATTTGAGACAGAAGCGGCACGTCTGGATGATGCAGCCAAAGTTCGACTATTGCTACGGAAGCTCGATAATTCGTCATACGAAAAGTATGCGAACTTCATTCTTCCAAAAAGGGTAAAGGATATTGATTTTCAAACCACGATAAACACATTAAAATCAATTCTGAGTCCCACAAAATCACTTTTCAGCAGGCGGTTCAATTGCCTGCAACACAAAAAGAAACCGCAAGAAGACATTTCGACGTTCGCAGGAACAGTAAACAAACTGTGCGAGGACATTGAGTATGAAAATTTAGGCATCGAGCAATTCAAGTGCCTTATTTTTATAAGCGGACTCAGCAATTTAGTGGAGACAGACGTACGCAGCCGTCTACTGCAGATCCTAGAAAAACACTGCGTAGAAAAACCTGTAACGATACAGAGTCTCGTAGAAGAGTGTACGAGGTACACATCACTAAAACGAGACACAGACCTTGTGCAGCAACATCAAGCAACAACAGCTGTCTACAAAGTGGAGTCAAAGTCAAAACCAAAACCAAAATCAAAAGGAAAATTCACATCAGGAAAAACGACCTCTACAGAAAAGTCAACTATTCCTAGATATCCTTGCTGGTACTGTGGCGCAATGCATTTTGCCAAGGACTGCACCTATACAAAGCATCAGTGCAAAGTATGCTCTAAAGTTGGACATAAAGATGGATACTGCGGAAGCGGAGCCAAAACACTAAAACCTAACACCAAGGAGTATAAGTTTACTTCAAAAGGAGTATTTGCAGTGCTAGGAATAAACACCACTGGTAGCCGCAAATATGTAGATGTTTTCCTAAATGGAAAAGAGGTATGTCTTCAAATTGATACAGCATCAGACATATCCATCATTTCAGAGGAAACTTACAAAACAATTGGCGCTCCGAAGATGCAGAAAACCAGCGCAAAAGCCAAAAACGCATCAGGTGACAGCTTGTGTCTGAAAGCTGAGAGCACCGTGGAAGTGAATCTAAAAGGGGAAAGAAAGCAGCTCACAGTGTACATCACCAGTGTACCAAATTTAAATTTATTTGGTATCCAATGGATAAACGCGTTCAAAATTTGGGATAAACCCATCAATAGCATTTGTCGTGCTGTCAAAACCAAAATTACTGAGGGAACAAAGCAAGCAATAACAGCCGAATTTCCCGAAGTGTTTGAAAAGGAACTGGGCTGTTGCACAAAAACCAAAGTCAAGCTACACTTAAAAGAAGGAGCAAAGCCAGTCTTCAAACAAAAAAGGCCAGTATCTTACGCGGCAAAGGAAAAGATTGAAGAAGAACTGCACAGGCTGGAAACACTGGGCATCATCACACCAGTTGACTTCTCAGCATGGGCAGCTCCAATCGTGGTGGTAAAAAAACCAAACGACAAATTGAGAGTTTGTGCCGACTACTCCACGGGCCTCAACAATTCGTTGGAAGAAAATAAACACCCATTGCCGCTGCCAGAAGATATTTTTGCAAAACTTGCCGGAAACGCCATCTTCAGCGTCATTGACCTGAGCGATGCGTATTTTCAAGTCAAAGTGGAAAGACAATCTATGAAGTTTCTCACAATCAACACTCACAAGGGGCTGTACGAGTTCAGAAGACTCCCGTTTGGAGTCAAGTCAGCACCGGCTGAATTTCAAAAGATCATTGATGCAATGGTCGCCGGACAGGAGAACGCAACAGCATACCTAGATGACATCATCATCGCAAGCAGGGACATACAAGAGCATCACTTACATTTGAGAAGTCTGTTTCAACAAATCAAGGAATATGGTTTCACAATTAGAAATGAAAAGTGTCAGCTTTTCCTGCGCAGTGTCAAATTCTTAGGACACATCATCAGTGAGGAGGGGATCAAACCAAACCCTGAAAGCATCAAATGCATAGAACAGATGCCACCTCCAACAAACGTCAGCGAGCTACGGTCGTTCTTGGGAGCAGTTAACTATTATGGGAAATTTGTGTATAAACTACAACGAATTCGCCAACCTTTAGACGAGCTTTTAAAGAAAGATAAAGAGTGGAAGTGGACAAATGCATGTAAGAAGGCATTTGAGAACATCAAAACAACCATCAAAAGCGACATGCTACTCACTCACTATGACCCTTCAAAAACAATAATCGTGGCAGCAGACGCAAGCAGTACTGGAATTGGAGCTGTTATAAGACACGAGTTTCCAGATGGAAGCCAAAAAGCTATACAGCATGCATCCAGAACACTGACTGAAACAGAAAAAAAATATAGCCAAATCGAAAAAGAAGCTTTGGGCTTAATCTTTGCGGTAACAAAATTCCACAAAATGATTCATGGTAGAAAATTCATCTTGGAAACGGATCATCAACCACTTGTACACATTTTCGGTTCAAAGAAAGGGATTCCGTTACACACAGCCAACCGAATTCAGAGGTGGGCATGTACTCTTCTGGCGTACAATTTTGATATCAAATACATAAATACTAATGCATTTGGATATGCAGATGTTCTATCAAGATTGATAAATACTCAAAGCAGACCAGAGGAAGAAATAGTAATAGCAGCAGTAACACTAGAAACAACAGAACAAATAACACTGATGGAGTCGGTTCAACACACTTCAATTTCATATAAAGAAATACAAGAAGAAACAAAAAAGGATACCATACTGAAGCAAATTACTATATACCTAAAAGAAGGATGGCCAAAAGTCATTAAGGACGAGCTCAAATCATATTATTATAGAAAAGAGATGATAGCAGAAGTAAAAGATTGTTTGATGTTCGGGGACCGAGTTATAGTTCCTAAGAAACACCAACAATCTGTACTAAAGCAATTACACAAAGGACATCCAGGCATAGAGAGGATGAAAGCAGTAGCTAGAAGCTATGTGTTTTGGCCCTTGATTGATAAAGAAATCGAAGAATATGTGAAAAACTGCAATGCGTGTCAGGTTGCACGGAAGTCTCCACCTAAAGAGGCACCACAACGATGGACACCGTCATCAGAACCTTTTGAAAGAATACATATGGACTATGCCGGACCAATTGAGGGAAAATATTTTCTCCTCATCATTGATTCATATTCAAAATGGCCTGAAATTTTCACAACTCAAACTATTTCAGCGTCAGCCACATTAAGATATTTAGAAGAGACTTGTGCGAGATATGGAATATATATATATACAAGGATAATTTATTTATAAGGTACACATAATTGAAGAGCGCCGTTTTTGTGTGTGTCACACCTCAAGGGCCCTCTCAAATCACGGATAAGATTTTTTGTAAAGATGCGTCTTTAGTGCTCCTTTAAAGACACCAACAGTTTCTGCCTTCCTCACATTAGGTGGTAGTCTGTTCCACTCCATTGGGCCCGCAAACCTAATAATACTAAAGGAATACCAAAAGTAATAGTCACTGACAATGGTACGCAATTCACCAGTGAGAAGTTTGAACACTTCTGCACAGAAAATGGAATACAACATATCAAGTCACCACCTTATCATCCACAGTCAAATGGACAAGCTGAAATCTTTGTGGACACCTTTAAACGAGGTATAAAAAAAATACAAAATGGAGAACAGATTGAAACAGCAATCAACACTTTCCTGCATACATATAGGTATACTCCAAATAAACAGATTAAACAAAAATCACCAGCAGAATTGATGCTAGGAAGGAAAATGAGGACAGTATTAGACACCCTAAAGCCGCCAGCAAAAACTACAACTGCACTATTAACGGAGCAACCTGTAAGATCATTCAATAATGGAGACAATGTATATGCCAAAATATACAGGAACAATGCATGGGCATGGACCCCAGGCAAAATCATTGAAAGAAGAGGGAAAGTTGTATACAACATATATGTGGACACACCAAAGGGCCTGAAAATAATAAGGTCACACATAAACCAGATTCGGGAAAGAAGCAAAATAACAATCTTCGATGAATTTAAACAGCAGGATGTGGAACCCAGCCCCATGGACCAGTTGGATGAAGAGCTGATACAAGAATTCAACCAGGGACCACAGCTGAGTACAAGTCAGATGGAGGATCAGCAGGCTCAAGCTAGTTCCCGCTGCCCGGATCAACCAATCCAAGATGCCAGCCTACCGAGAAGGTCGAACAGGCATACAAAAAAGCCAAGGAAATTTGAAGATTACATTTAGTTTATTACATTTCAATAAAACTATTTTCATGCTTACTATAATAAAATATATAAGTATTACTCAATTAGAAATAAGTCTGAAATAAAAAAAATGTAACTCATTAGTTAAGTTCACATAGAAAAACTCTTAAAAGAGGGAGATGTTGGCAGCACTATTAATATAAGAGTGTTGGCAGCACTGCCCAGAGAGAGAATTCACCTTTGCTATATCTCACATGTGAATAGTTACAGTCCAGAGTGATAATAAACCAACAAATACACCAAAGTATTCTTATTGTATATTTGAAATACCAAACCTCAAATAACCAAGTATACAACAGCAAATATATTATAATTTTTATTTTTATTATTAATTTCAAGATTTAATATATTTACGTAAGGTACAGTGTTAATTTCATTTACGTTTATCATAATATTACGATCCGAAATAAATATAGCTACACCGCTATTCTTGTTAATTTTGGTACTTGCAGCTAAATAAGTGAACCCAGGAATATTATACTCTATTTGTCCGGCAGAGTGGGTTTCACTTAACACAATAATGTCCGGTAAATAATTTAATAATTTTATTGAAATAACAAATTCATCAAAAATTTTTTGTATACTCCGTATGTTATTATGTAGGATTGTTAAACTGTTTTCACACTTCACTAATATTTGATTTGCTTCATAGAATGAGTCGAATATTAGTTCATTTATATTTAGTTTAGAATCTATGTAGCTTATGTTTATGTCAGTCATAAATATGTAAATTTAGTCGTAGTCAATTCGATCTATGGCAATTTTATACATTTTTTGTCTGTAAATACATTGAGGGCTAGTTGTCTTGTGGGTAGTGTCGTTTTTTGTTTTGTATTTAATATTTAAAAAGTGACAGTTACTGCAAATCGCATCTTTTTCTAAGTTGTTACATTTCGCGTAGGTATGTTCTTGAGCGCAGTGTGGACAATTTGGTGGTTGTGTTCTTCCTAGGCATCTTTGTGCTGTATGTCCATATTTTAAGCAGTGATAGCACTGTACTAATGGGTTGCAGTCTTCTACGTATGCTCTATTATATTTTATATTAATTTTGCCTTTTTCTAAAAGAATTTTTCGAAGTCTCCCTGTTGTTTGTATGATATAGTTGGTAGTTTCTCTTGGGTTAATACTTTTCAGTTCTTTTATAAGTTTTATGTTCTCTTTTTCTTTTTCTTCAATACCCTCATTTTGGTTTACGATGCCCATGATGATTTCTTTTTCTGTGAGGTTTTTTTCTAGTCCCTTTAGTATGATGTAAGGTTTTTTCTTTTTCATTTCTTCTGTCGTCAGTTCCTTTCCAAGTGTATTGGAAATTTCTTTTTTCAATTTTTCTGCGCTTGTTTTCTCAGTACATGTAATTGTTATCTTTTTTTCACCAGTCTTTTTTATACCCGATATACCAATTTTTAGTTCAGTAGGGTTGATTTCTTTTTGGATCTTTTTTTTTATTTCTTCGGCACTTAATGTGTTTTTTGATTCTACCATGATTGCGTAATTTGTCACTGCGTTTTTGTCTTTTTTAACATTTTTATCTTCCCCAGCCACCGCCGCGTAGGTTTTGTGGCCAGATTCGATAAACTCTTCCAACTTTTTAGTGTAATGCTTGCTGTTTGTTATTACCGTTTCTTGGAGTTCTATGATCTTTTTCTGAAGGGAGTCCCTTTCAGCATGCATCTCTTCTTCTAGTAGCATGATCTTCTGCTCCAGTTGAAGCTTTATTTTAGTCTCCTTCACTGATCCCGTCATTTTACTAATACACTCCTTTATATCACTTAGTATTGAATCCATTTTTTTTCAAAAATATCTCGCCCTGCTGGGCGCGACTCTTTTTAGTTTCACAATACAAACAAACACAAATGTGCACTTCGTCCGCGTGAACACGTCCGCCTTGTGCAACGTTCGGCTAGCGAAAATGTATATAATGCTTAAAACGATATTTCCCTCAACAACTTTAGTCACTGACTCATCAGTTACAGATCAGAATGCAGTGTTACTTACCTTGGATTGCACTTTAATTAAACAAAATGGGAAAGTGCAAACATACCAAAACTTAGATACAAACAAACTAGAAGTTTGTTTACATAATATTGACTTTGACCCAGTTTATAAATCCACTGATCTAAATTTTTGTGCATCATTTTTTATTGAAAGAATCCGGCAAGCAATACAAGAAAGCACAACCAATGTTCGAATAAGTAACAAAAGATTTAATATAAAACCATGGGTGACACCTGGTTTAATAAGATGTATGAAACACGGAGATAAACTGCATCTAAAAGTTAAATCTAACCCAGATAATTCAACTTTAAAATTGACGTACAAAAGATATCGAAATTTTTGCAATGATCTTATTAAAAAAGTTAAAAACAGTTACGACAAAATGTCCCTGGAACAAGCAGGATCAAATAATAAAAAAATCTGGAAATGCATTAAAGAGGTTACATATACCTCAAAACAAAATGAATCATCTCTAGGTCTGTTACAAGCACTTCCAACACAGTTAGCATCTGTTAACCACGCAAATAATTTCTTTATAAATATCGGCAAGAGCCTAGCAGAGAATGTACAAAATCGGTATCAGCTGTCTCCAAGGACAAGCAGTATTGTCATCCTTTGTATTACTTGATACTGATGAAGCCGAGGTAGAAAGCATAATAATGAATTTAAAAGACGACTGTGCAGTTGGATGGGATTGTATATCTAACAAGATATTTAAGCAATTTAGACACATTTTATTGCCTCCACTAATATGTATTTTCCAAAGATGTTTAGCTACAGGAGTTTTTCCAAACTGTCTTAAAAAAGCTGTTGTTATCCCTGTCTATAAATCTGGTAATAAGGAACAAGTAACGAACTATAGACCTATTTCTCTCTTGCCTTGTATGTCAAAAATATTAGAAAAAATAATTAATAACAGATTAATTAAATTTTTGGAAGAAAAGTCAATTTTGTCTAAAACACAGTTTGGTTTTAGATGTAAATTATCCACTGCAGATGCAGTACAGCGTATGACTGACCATTTAGCACAAGAATTGGATAGCGGTAAGCACACATTAGGAATTTTCCTAGACCTCACTAAAGCTTTTGATACAGTATCTGTCCCTATTCTGCTGCGCAAGCTTGAGAATATAGGAGTAAGAGGCACCCAGCTGAAACTCTTCACTAGCTATTTGGAAAACCGTACACAAAGAGTAAGGATAGGTGAGGTACTAAGCTCTGAACAGGAAAACACTTTTTTTGGAATTCCACAAGGAAGTATCTTAGGTCCCACTCTGTTTTTGATTTACATTAATGACCTATGTAACCTTAAACTAAAAAATGGTATAATCATATCCTATGCTGATGACACGGCTCTTCTTTTCTCAGCTAATACTAAAAAAGAAGTATTTGAGTACGCACAACATGGATTCAATGTTGTCAACAAATGGCTACTACATAACTTACTTACACTTAACCCAGAAAAAACAAATTATATCAAATTCTCGATGCGTAAATCAACAATAATTCAGTCAAATTCAACTTTACAAGCTCACTATTGCAAAGATCCAAATAACAGGCAATGTATGTGCCCAGTTATAAAAATAACAAATATAGTAAAATACCTAGGTGTAATAATGGATGAAAACCTTTCTTTTAAAAACCATATTGGAGTATTATGCAGCAGAATTCGTAAATTGATATTTGTTTTCAAAAAATTGCGTCATATTGCAGACACAAACTTAATAAGGAGAGTTTACTTCGCTTTATGCCAATCCTTGATAAGTTACTGCATCACCTCGTGGGGTGGAGCAAATAAAACTCTGATACTAACCATAGAGAGAGCTCAAAGAGCAATTCTCAAAGTGTCAACTTTTCGGCCATTCTTTTTCCCCACCAACATCCTATATCGTCGTTCGGCATGCAACACCGCGTATGAGACATTTTTTCCAAAAGTGACTTTTGAATGCAATTCGATTCGTTATCTTTTTCTCCGCGTATCACCATACACAAAATGCCGGATATTTGTAAAAATCATCATTTTTAACGGCAAAATGTAACACCGCGTATGTTTTCTACAATGCAACACCGCGAATGTGCCATGGCAGCCATTGTATATTTCAGACAGCGCACCGGATGCACGTGTCGCTGCTTAAGGTGAGCATTTTTATTGCGTTTAAGTCTCTGATTTGACTGTTGTTTATAGTAAATAGTTTTATAATGAAATAGATAATACGTAACGTCATTTTAACGAGCAATTTAGGACATTTAGTCGTCATAACCGTGTTTATATTTTGTCAGTTACACATCCGCGGTATTACTTGTATAATACTTGTCAGATACGCGGTGTTGCATTTTTATTAAATGTTTAATTGTTTATTTGATTATTGTTTCAGTAATCTAAATATGGAAACCGATACGAGTTTTGATTCTGATGACGGAGCACAATTCTTGGAAAGTGAAATCATGGAATCCTTGGGATTTTCCAAGTCATTAGTTGCAGATGCCAAATTGAGGGAGGCCAGAAAACATAAAAAAGTCAAAAAACCGGAAACAATCTTAACTGAGGATATTATGTTACTTTCACCAAATACTATAAATGCACAAAGCCTTGCTGTAGAAGATGATAAATGTTCACCAGCGAGCGAAACTCTTCTATTGGAAATACAATATACTGCGGATAAACCAATTTTAATAAATGACGAAGACCTTGTGGTAGATCAAGAGATGATAGTTCATACTGACGAAATATTGCACTTGGATGAAGATGATAAATGCCTACCACCAAACAAAACTCCACAAAATATAACACATACAGAAGATAATGTATTATCACCAATTACAATTATTGACGAACAAGGCCGTGTGGCGGGTGACACAAATCAACACACTCCAGGAAATAATAAAAATATAAAACCAAAAAGAAATTCAGAGAAAAATAAATTGCACAGAATCTGTACTCGACTTTCTTGCAAAAATTTACCCACTGTATGACGTATGTAAAGCTAGAATCATCTACCAGCTTATGCCGTTTCAATAAAAATGTAATATATCAATAATAAATCAATTTTATTCCACCGCGGTGTTTACCTGCATACTCGTACAATATGGATATAGGCATATAAATACTTAAATGAATATAAATATTTTGTTGATTTATTTGAAAAAGTACCAATTACACAAGAAAGATCCTCGACTCATAGGTTGGTATGAAGCTGACCTCAGTACTGTACTGTACTGTATCCTGCCACCGTTTCATTAGGGGTGGCCGGTACCTCCGCAGATGCGCCTCCACTTTTTGCTGTCATCACCTTTTTCATACATACTCTTCTCTTATTCTCACTCTGCAGAATCCATTATTTCGCAATCTCACCTATTTGGTCTAACCATTCTTTCCTCAGCCTTCCCCTTCTGCGCTTTCCTCTGACATTTCCTTTGTACACTTTCTTCGTTAGTTGTTCATCATCCTTTCTTTCAAGATGTCTGAACCATCTCATCGTACTTTTTTGTACTTTCATTCTCATATTCTCTTTTATACCACACTCGTTCATCACTCAAGCATTACGTACTCTATCACTCAGTGTCTTTCCAGCCATTGCTCTCAGGTAAGCCATTTCAACCGTACTTACATACTTTACTCAGCTCACATTCATTAAGCCTCACTTCCACCAACCAATATGCCATTGTGGACCGCCGATCTCATATTCTTCGTAAGTTTCCTATTTCTTGCAATTCTTCCAATCGTTTCCATTACACTTCTTCCTCTACTAGCGCGCTTTTCCAATTATTTCGTCAATTTCGCATTCGACTCAAATTTGCTTCCCAGATAATCAAATTCTTTCACGACCTCCATTCCTTGACTTATAGGTTGGTATGAGGCTGACCACCCATACTGTAAAAAATGGTTCACTTTGCCAATGTCACCCCTGTTTCAGGGAAGGTCGGCAAAAGTTGTGGGGCTTATGTTCATTTGAGGTTTGGATTTTATTTGTAAGTACACTTTCAGCATTTGTAAGCGCGAACTACACTTGTTGGTTTGTGGGCATACATCTGAGAGCTTTAAATGAATATATCCTTGCAACTTAGATTATAGATTATAGATTATTATAGACCTCCACTCTTTTTTCATTCAGTCTTTATCTCAATTTTCTCGCATTTCTCAGTCCTCCCAAAGTGTAAAAAATAATTCACTTTGTCAATGTCACCCCTGTTTCAAGGAAGGTCGGCAAGAGTTGCAAGTTTTATGTTTAATTTGTAAGTACAAATTCAGCATTCGTTAGCGCGAACTTACACATACCTGTTTGTGGGCATGCATTTCATATTAGTTTTGAATGTTTATATTTCATTGCAACTTATATTCTAGATTATTATAGATGGTCATTGAACCCTTTTGTATGCAAACTAGTACTTTGTATGGTGGGTAAACTTTTTAGTTATATTTTGAAAAAGTAACGACTGATTATTATTGGTATTTATAAAATTTTAAGAATCGCAGCCATTTATCTATTTTTAACCCTTTGACTACCAAGAAAATTGCTAATACATTTTGTATGGAAAATTTTCACTCTGTATGGCGGCTATACTTTTGATTCACTTTTTGGAAAAAATAAAGATGGCAATATATAGGTTATTATTATTATTTTACATTTGTACTACATTATTTTTTTATTAACCCTCTAACTGCCGAGAATTTTTCCATTATTTTTTTCTTTTATATGGCAACTCCCTAAATCGAGATTATGATGAAGAAATGATTATAATTATTAGATAGCACTATTATATAAATGGATTCACAAAAAATTTCAGAAAAATCGTCGGAGCCGTTTTTGAGAAAATCGCATTTTAAATTTTCAGCTCTTCGGAAGCCATCTTGAATTTTCAAAAAAGTAAAAAAAAAATGATTACGAATTAAAGTGATAAGCTTGTTCTTTCTATCAAATCTAAAACAATTCAAATATCTTGCATTTTAATAGGTTTTTGTAATATTTTCGATTTAAAATTTCAGGTCGTGTAAACGGTGCTTTATATTTATTTTTTCAAAAAATTTTTTTTGTAAATTTGTAGAAATTTATGTTGTCCGTAATATTGTAGAACATTATATTTTTGTTGACCCCTTAACTGTCGAGAAAATCACAATCGTTTGTTTTTTTCATATGGCAGCCCATAGACACAGATTAGTAAGAGTATTGCCATAACTAATTTATTAAGTTAAAAACTAATAAATGGCAACTCTGAAAATTTAAAAAAAATTCTTGGAGCCGTTTTTGAGAAAAGTGCAATTTTATGTTTTTTTTGTATGGCAGCCATCTTGAATTTTCAAGTTGGTGTAATGCCATGTTATTCATACTTAATACATGTCCAAAAAAGTTGATGTAGCCAAAATTTGGTATCTCTAGGTCTTATACTTTGGAAAGTGACACACACACATACATACATACATACATACATACATACATACATACATACATACATACATACATACAGACGGACGTTTTTGAAAGATAGTGTTTTTTGGCATGTCCTGCACCAGGACAACTCATTTCCGTGAAAACCTCGAAATTTTTTTTTTACACCAAATCATAACTTTCTTTATAGCCTTCGGCTATAGCAAGAAAGTAAAAAGAGAATGCTTGGAAACTCATATTTCGGATTTAGGAGAATTGACAAAAAAAATATTGTGCAAGATTCACCCAAAGAAGAGCGAAAAATGGCTCCTACTTGCAATCTCTCCATATGTAACAAAGTTTCCACCAAACACTGCCAAAAATTTGATGACGCAACGAGAAAGTCAATATTTAATACTTTTTGGAAGGATATGAATTGGGGAGAAAGGAAAATATTTGTCAAGTCGATGGTTGATTGCAAACAACCAAAAAGGCGAAGAAAGGGGAATGCTATGCCGATGACAGTACAATACATGACGGTTTCTCTTTTACAAAGCCCCCAAATAGTTCAGCGATATCTATTGCTCGTGAATCATTAGCTTCAAAGATCAATACAGATCTCAGGGCTGTCAGCCGTTGGGGCACTGACAACCTTGTAGAGTTCAACGTCAAAAAGACTCAAGCATGTCTGATATCCTTAAAGAGGATTCCAAACAACTATCTCCCAACTTTTGACAATGTCTCCCTCTCTAACCATGAACACTTAAATCTTCTTGGTGTTTCTCTGTCATCAGAGTTCAAATACCATGATGCTATTGAGTCTCGCACAACTTCCGCTTTCCGGCGACTCGGCATATTATACAGAGCCCGTAGGTTTTTTACTTCAGCCCAGTTATTGACTCTGTATAAATCCCAAATCCGCCCCATTATCGAGTATGGCAGCCATCTCTGGTGTGGTATGTCCAAGAAGTTGAGTGACCAACTTGATTCTGTGCAAAGGAGGGCAGTGAGGTTGATCAATGATCCTTCTCTGACATCCGATCTGCAGCCGCTCCAGCACAGAAGAAAAGTTGGAATGCTCAGTCTTTTTTATTGATATTACCACGGAGCTTGTTCTAATGAGCTCCATTCATTAATCCCTCCCCCTCGCTTTTCAGAAAGGGAAACTCGTAGTACGACTCTCATTCATCCCTTTGCAGTCGATCTCAAAACTATGAGAACTTGGCGTTTTCATGACTCATTCCTTTGCCAAACTGCCCGTTTATGGAATGGTCTACCAGTATCTGTGTTCCCTTCCCAATTTAATCCGGTTTTATTCAAAACCAACATCAATCACCACTTCCTTGCAGCGCCTCACGACAGAACCAAGAACTCAAGCAACACCTCTGCGGCACCCTTCCAGGGTGACATAGACCCCCAAGACTCACAAGAATTGGGGAGCCTCCCGCACAGGATTCCTTAAAAAAAAAAAAAAAAAAAGGTAAGGATCAAACTACTGGGTGTTTCTTTTTGTGCTTGTGATATGTAATGACTAAAGCGTTTTAGATCGTGATTTCAAACTCACTTTATCACCCTCAATTTTACTCCTATGTCAGGGTAGGTTTTTTCTCGTTTTGAGCGATGTTGTCCGGTCGATAGCTCAGTTGGTAGAGTGCTTGCATTCTACCCCGTGAGCTCGGGTTCGAATCCCACCGAGGAGGGTGTCAGAAATGATTTCCAATTTCGGTGTGTATTTCAAACCCCATTATATAAATACCGGCGAGGTTTACTCAGCCTTTACAAGAAATGAGTACCAGCCCCCTCGGGAGCTGGGAAATTCCCACTTCAACTGAAGTGGTTGGCGTAAGGCCGGCCCCCTTACCTGTAAAAATAAATAGGTTCAACTCGCCACATGCGACCCCTTCGGGGATAACGCGGCAAGAAGTTACACTATATGTGTAGCTTAGCTGCGTTTTTTTTTTTTAGGCAATCTGAGTCAGGTGACCCTCATTGCCAACATTGATCCGCATTGTCAACGTTTTCTATCTTCGATGAAGCAATCTTATTTTTGGTTTGTAGATGCCGAAGGTTCATCCTAGAAAGACAAGTAAGGCTAACTGGTCTATAGCCAATCTGAAAAAGGCCGTGGAGCTCATTGATGATGGAGGTTTTTCAATGAGAAAAGCCGCAAAAACCATGAATATCCAATTTTCGAGTCTTCAGAAGAGGTACGGGAAAAAAATAGATAAAGAACCACGTCTCGGACGTACTACTGTCTTCACGCCCGAAGTTGAAGAAGAATTTTCAGAGACCATTAAAAAAATGGCCAATGTGTTCTACGGGTGCACTGCTACCCAGATAAAAAAGTGGCATTTGAATATGCTGAAGCCCTGCAGCTGAAACATAACTTCAACAAGTTCTCAAGAATGGCTGGTCGTGTTTGGTTCGAGGGATTTGTTCGCAGAAATAATATTTCTGTGAGAAAGCCTGAAGCTACTAGCATCAACAGGATTACGGCGTTTAACAAAACGGAAGTTCAGCGATTCTACATACTGCTAGAAGAGCTAATGGACAAAAACAAATTTTTACCGAAGAACATTTACAATTGCGACAAGACGGGCATTTCTACCGTCCAAGACCCGGGGAAAATATTGGCTGCGAAAGGACAGAAGAGAGTGGGATCTATAACAAGTTGGGAGAGAGGAAAAATTATCACTTTGCTATGCACTATGAGTGCTGCTGGTGGATACATCCCTCCGATGTTTATTTTCCCTAGAAAAAGAATGACCCCGACTCTTGAAAAGGATGGTCCAACAGGAGCTATTTACAAATGCTCAGACAATGGTTGGATCAACGAGGAACTTTTCCTCGAATGGCTCAAACACTTTACCCAGCATACCAAACCTTCTGCAGAGGAACCGGTCCTATTGGTCCTTGATAATCATGCAAGTCATATTTCACTGGCCGTTCATGACCATTGCAAGAAAAACTACATTCATATGCTGTCCCTGCCGCCTCACACCTCTCACCGCATGCAGCCATTAGATGTGACCTTTTTTGGGCCATTCAAAGCAGCTTACAGAAGAGAATGCGACCTTTTCATGAAGAGTCATTTTGCTGAAAAGATAACTCCTTATGATGTAGCATCCTTGGTTAAAAAGGCATTCTTGGGTGTTGCTTCTGTCAACAAAGGCAAAGCAGGTTTCAAGGCCACTGGAATATTCCCCATCGATCCCAACGTGTTCTCGGAAGAAGATTTTGTAGCAGCTGAAGTCCTTCAATCAGAACCTGTCGTAGTTCAAGATGCTGCTGACTCCATTTCAGCACTAACTGCTGCTGAAGTTGTTGACCCCATCTCAGGACTAAAAGCTACTGTTGAGCTGGATCGGCATAGTCCTATGCCAAGCACATCTGAGCAATTTTGTCCCACCACTCCCGAACGAGTGACTGCATCCATGCCTCAAATAATGCCTTCTACCGTTGAGAACCGGCCAACGATCCAGGAGTTCATCCAAATGCCTAAAAAAACACTCGCCCTCAAGATAAGACAAGGAAGACGGAAGCAGCATGCAACCATTTTAACGTCAACGCCTATCAAAGACGCCCTGATCGAAAAAGAAAAAAAAAAGAAGGCAAAAGTTGTGAAACGAAAGGGAAAAGGTATAGGAAAGAAAAGCAGGGTGCAGAAGGTGGGTGAGAAAGTAAAGAAGAAAATTCTGCAGGAATTGAACGATACTTCAGCGTCAGCTGATGTGAACACTGATGACTTGTGCCAGAACGACGAAGACAATGATGTAGAGGATCCTGGCAACCAATGTCTTGTATGCGGCGAATTCGGGCGAGATAATGAGATGTGGTTCCGGTGCACTTCTTGTGGGCTTTGGGCTCATTCAGATTGCACTGGGTGGGACTCAGCCTGCAATTATGTGTGCGATTTGTGTTGACCACCATTGTCAACATGCTGATCACCATTGCCAACCAAAGTGGACAATGATGGTCAAACCTGTTTTTTTTTTAAATGATTAGGTATAGTTTCTAAAGTGAAAAGCCAAAGTGATTAAAAGTAATCTAAATGAATAGTATAATAACTAAAGTTTATAATAAGGCTTAAGCAATAAATAGTTAACTAATAGTTTGGTTTTCATTTCAATTCCCGCTTAAGTGACCCCCATTACCTACATTTCTCCTATCACTTTTAGGTCATACCATAACATCTGAGGGAGTCAAACCAAATCCAGATAAAAAGATTTCCTATTCCAAAGACGACGAACAAATAAAATCATTCTTAGGATTATTAGGTACTAGCAGTACCCGGCGTGTTTCACTACGCCTTTTGGGCATGTGGTATCAATTTATTTCTAGATAAAAGAGGAAACAACAGGATAAAAAAAAGTGCTCCAATCGGAATCAAACTTCACACAATTCATCTCTAGGTTAATCTTCACGTTTTCTAAAAAAAATGGTCTACAACTGTTGAGCTGCAGAGCCAAGCATAAGGAAAATCGATTGCGGTGCTTCCATTTATATTTTAGATTAAAAAAACATCGGCTTTGTGACGTCACTCATCTAATCTATTCTAATTTGCATGGATATTATTATTATATTTGGAATTACGGCATGTGTTAGCGCGAAATTATACATGTCTGCTTGTGGGAATGCATTTAATATAAATCTTGATAAATGATATATATCTTTCTAAAATGATATATATCTTTGCAACTTAGATAAGATAAGATAAGATAAGAATTCACATTAAGTGCATGCCCACAAGCAGACACGTATAAGTTCACACTTGCACATTCTGAACTCAAATCTCAAATGAACATACACCCTGCAACTCTTTGCTGACCTTCCCTGAAACAGGGGTGACATTGGCAGAGTGAACCATTTTCTATTTATGGTTGGTCAGATGCATATCGACCTATATAAGAAAAGAATATAAACAATAAATTAAATTTTATAAGTATACAATTAAAAAAACAATCTATAAAATTCACTATACTCTCTTGGGCATAGTGAATAAATAAATGTATTCCAAACAATCAGGAATGTTTGCAGTTGGGGAAAATGCTACATACAGTACGATGCAATTGAGTGTCTTTTTCAACTATCTCTATACAAGTGTTTCATTTATGTTGAATTTATGACTCCCTGTCCTGTCTTTATCCCGGCCAAGTGAAATCACATTTTTTCCTCTCATTTAAAATGTGCACCATCCATTATTTCACTAAGTGAAAGTTTTAGGTAATTCACACGGAACGTTTTCCATAAACAAAAAAATTATGAGTCGCACGGCCGGATTAGGGAAAAGGCAAACATTTTTTTTCTTGGTTGCTTAGGACCATTGTCACATAGAAGAAAGACGTTTACCCGCCGAGAAAAAAACGACTTTCAAATTTGTGGTGAGTCTATTATTTTACAGAAAAGTTTTCAGTTTTTGTAAAAAAACAACAATATTATGTACCTATAACTTGATTAAAAATATGAACAATACATCTGGAAGGTTTCAATAAAAAGAATAATATATTTAAATACGGCCTTTTAGTTGTTACCAACTAACTTTTGTTTATCGTGTGTGGTACATAAAAGCTTTCTTACATTTCTAAAATCCTACTCGCAATACGTAATTTTATGAACGGAGTCAGAACATTTTTGAATTTGTAACTTTTGTCTTGGCGAACAAACGTCAGTCTTGTACACTGCAGTCCTTAGTTACCAATAAGTTTTATTTTGTTGCATTGTCCCTAGCAATCTTATCTAATCTAATCTGCAAAGATATATATCATTTAAGATTTATATTACATGCATTCCCACAAGCAGACATGTATAATTTCGAGCTTACACATGCCGCATGTGGACCTACAATTTAAAAACCCAATCTCAAATGAACATAAGTCCTGCAACTCTTGATTATCAATAACGCTCGTTAGACATAATGTTAAGAATTAAAAATGGATTTTGCTAACAATAGTGAAGAGAATAACGGATTTCTCAACGTTTTGTGGAAGTCACATCCAATTTCATCATGGGATTTGTCTCTTCGATGACGAAGAAAAGCATTTTGTCAAGAATAATTATAGTCGTTCGTGTTTGAAGATTGTAGGTACTTGAGAGGACCTTTAGTATTCACTTAACGGTTAGGTGAATACTAATTGATCCACCATATTTTTAAAACGTCTGGTCTATAGCTTAGTTGGTAGAGTAACTGCATTCCATGCCGAGATCTAAAGTTAGAATCCCACAAAAGGTGTCAGAAATTATTTCCCGTTTCAGTGTTTATTTCAAACCCAAAATAAAATACCGGCAAGGCTTACTCAGCCTTCATAAGAAATGAGTTTCAAGCCACTCAGGAGCTGAATCACATCCATTTCAAGTTGGCGTAAGGTAAAAGTTACTGGGTTGTTTTTCATTTTAGATTTGGATTTTAAATTATAAGTAGGTACCTACACATGCAGCATTTGTAAGCGTGAACTTACATGTGTCTACTTGTGAGCATGCATTTTATATGAATCTTAAATGTAAATATGTATTTGCAACATAGATTATGTACCTATTGTAGATGAATATAATGGTCTTCTTCTATTGGGTGGTTGAAAATTTACCAACCTTTTTTATATCCTTTTTATCCTTTTTTTCATACTTTTTTTCAAGTGACATAAAACGTGGTAGGTATAAATAAAAAAAACGCAACTGAAAGCAATCCGTAAAAAACAGTCTAGCCGTTCTTTTTTTAAAAAAATAAACAAAATGCAACTGACAGCTAAACGTTATGGAGTCTGTGAATAATTGAAGTTGACCGATTTGTTTCAAGTTTCTATGAATCTAATGTACCCAAAAATATATTAAGAAAGCCAAGGCGATCAAATCTTTCCCGAGGAAGCTGTAATGCATTAAGGATTCAAAACATTGCGAGTGAAAGGAGTGAAAAAGAACAAGAAATTGCGCGTGAAGAGCGCCGCGTCGGTATGTGAACTGCAATGAAGCGATTTGGGAAACAACTTGATCGATGTCAAGAGATGAATGCAGCAATGAAAAGAGCAATTCTTCAAGATCTACAGCAACTACTTCATGAACATCATGCGTTGGTAAGGCTGTTTAAGAGTGCTTTGGAACGCATGCCAAATGATGACTACAAAGTCGTGATCAGAGCGGATATGATTTCAATATCTAATCTAATCTAAGTTGCAAAGATATGTTACATTGGAGATTCACATAACATGCATTCTCACAACCAGACACGTATAAGTTCGCGCTTGCACATGCCTCATGTGAACCTACAACATAAAAACCAAATCTCAAATGGACATACACCAGGCTGCAACTCTTGCCGTCCTTCTCTGAAACAGGGCAAACATTGGCAAAGCGAACCATTTTTACAGCATGGGTGGTCAGCTGCATACCAACCTATAAGTCAAGGAACATACAGGACAAATTTCATTTTTTTTAAATCAATAAATAATAATATGTAAGGACATCTAAAAACTAAAACATAAAACAAATTTCACTTTAATAAACCCTAGCCGCCAACATTATCAACCGCCATTTCTTTCTATCCTTACATACTTCTTTCATTTCCTCCAGAGTCATAACCTTCTTCATACAGGCTCTTCTTTTATTATGACTCTGGATATTCCATTCATTCGCAATTTCGGATATTTGGTCCATCCATACCTTCTCAGTCTTCCTCTACCACGACATCCATCTATTCTACCAACATATACTTTCTTCGTCAGTCTTTCCTCATTCATTCTCTCCATATGCCCAAACCATCTTAACAAACTTCTTTTAATCTTCACTTTTACACTTTCTCTTGCACCACATTCTTCCTAAAAAAATCATTCCTCCCCCTGTCACTCCGTGTTTTCCACATCATACTTCTTAGAAAGTCCTTTTTAACACTATGGACCATCAAAATGAAAAATCCATTGAATGGTCAATATATATTTTTTTTAAGGGAACCTTTTTCGGGAGACTCCCCAACTCCTGAAAGGCTTGGGGGTCTATATCACCCAAGAAGGGTGCCACAGAGGTGTTGCTACAAGCCTGGTAGTCGTCGCTACAAAGCGCAAATTCTCAAGCAAGATCCATTTTTTTGTACAGGCTTGATGAACACTTTATAAATATGAGGATTATTTATTCAACGCTTTTTTTGTTATTTACCTCATGAGCCCTCTGAGAGAGTGGTCGTCGCTGAAGAAAGCGTCAATTCTCAAGCAAGACCCAGTTGTTGCAAGGCTGGATGGACTTTTGGTGACTGGTCTTTGGTAAAGATATATGAATTTTAAAATCCAGCTAAGAGCATATATGAAAATATAAATGGTATATATTTTTGTGCTCCGCCGGGATTTGAACCCACAACCTTCCATTCACGAGTCCAATGTGTTAACCACTGGACTACGGACTACGAACCGGAAATATAAAAGTGAAATATAAAAGCATATATTCGCATTCCCTATTCATGAACGTCATCCTCCTGTTGTGCATTTGGCGGTGCATCTGGAAAATGGTCAAAGAGTATTTTTTACGGCTTCGAATGTTGTTCAACGTGCTGAAACACCTCCAGCGACAACATTGACCAGTTTTTTTGCGATCTGCCAAAGAGATCCGTTTGCACAAACTTTGCTTTACTCGGAAATGCCACGTTATTATACTTGGAATGCTTCATTGAGGAATTTTCTAAGACGCAAGCAAGGCGATGCGGTTCTTGGTTATCCAGATGCGCGTTCTACTGATGCTCTTGGTCGTATATATACAGTTCATCCAAAGAATGATGAATGTTTCTATTTGCGGTTGTTGCTGGTAAATGTGCGTGGGCCAACGTCATTTGATTCACTTCGGACTGTTAATGCTACAGTATTCCCAACATATCGTGCTGCATGTGCATACCCATTGGGAGACGACAATCGTTGATGCAATTATTTCTGCATAATTAAGTCAGATACGCACATTATTTGCTATCATCATTTCAACATGGTTTCCATCGAGCCCATCTAACTTGTGGCACAAAGACAAGGATAATATGTCGGAAGACATTTTACATCAAATTCGTTCAAGAAATCCCGACCTTCAAATGAATGAGGAGATACATAATCAGGCTTTGATCTTGACCAAAGACATGTTACCTCATGTGCGGTAATTTATTAATCAGATTAGGAATGAAAGGGCTAAATCGTAAAATAAATGACGCATTTAATTCAGAATTTGAACGGGAAAGAGAATATGATCACCAGGAATTATATTTAATAGTTCAAACAAATGTACCCCTGTCAAATCAACAACAAAAGGAAGTTTATGATACATTGATGATGAATATGGTGGTTTATATTTCCTGGATGCCCCTGGTGAAACTGGTAAGACAATCCTCATGTCAGTAATTTTGGCCACTGTTCGTGCGAGATCCAGCATTGCGGTTGCAGTTGCTTTCTCTGGAATAGCAGCCACATTGTTAGAAGGATGCCGTACGGCTCATTCAGCATTAAAATTACCGTTAAATCTTCAAACTATTGAAGAACCAACATGTAATATTGCAAAACACTCCGCAATGGCCAAAGTTTTATCAGCATAGAAAATCATCATCTGGGACGAATGCACAATGGCGCATAAACGTGCATAGGAAGCACTTCACCGAACATTGAAAGATCTACGCAATAACTCGAGATGTTTTGGGGGCGCAATGATTTTACTGTCTGGAGATTTCCGCCAAACACTGCCAGTAATTCCAAGAAAACTTCAGCTGTCAACAAACATGAGAGTTGCATTGCTGAACGATACATCTGCTGAAGATTTCTCTGAGCAATTACTGACTATCGGTAATGGTCGAGTACCTGTCGTCGAATCGAGCGGATTGATTTCATTTCCTTAGAATTTCTGTAACTTTGTCTCATCAAAAGAAGAACTCATCAACAAAGTATTCCCAAACATCATTACTAATCACAAAAATAATAAATGGTTGAGTGAGCGAGCAATTTTGGCGTCTAAGAATAAAGATGTAGAAGACTTAAACTTCATAATTCAGAATGAGATCATTGGTACACTGCATTCTTTCAAATCAATTGACTGTGTTATAAATGAAGATGAAGCCACCAACTATCCAATTGAATTTCAAACTCCTTGGATGTGCCGGGCTTACCACCGCACAATTTACAATTAAAGGTTGGCTCCATAGTAATCATACTTCGAAACATAAACCAACCGAAACTGTGCAACGGAACACGATTGGTGGTGAGGAAATTAATGAAAAATGTGATTCACACGACGATACTTGAGGGAAAATTCGAAGGTGAGGAAGTTTTCATTCCAAGGATCCCGATGATTCCAACTGATATGCCGTTTGAGTTTAAACGACTTCAATTTCCGATCTGTCTTGCATTCGCCATGACCATCAACAAATCACAAGGCCAATCCTTAAAAGTTTGTGGTCTGAATCTAGAAAATCCATGTTTTTCCCATGGTCAATTATATGTGGCATGTTCACCATCTGCATTATTTGTTCTTGCACCTAATGATAAAACGAAAAATGTCGTGTATCACAAGGTGCTTCACTAAAGAGTGGAACCCATGCACTAAAATATGTACATGGCCAATAAAAAATCATTAAAATAATTCCTTTTTCATTTTATATTAATAATCCAAATAAAAAATTGACCTTGATGAAATCAAAAGTCTGCTCATTTATTGCCTCTAAGGCGGAAAAAAATTCGCCGGGTCAGCTAGTAATAGATAAAGCTTATTTGACACATAAGTTTGTGTGAAACTGACCTCTATAATCTATAGTCATAGTTGCAAAGATATATTGACATTCAAGGCTCATTTTAATGCACTACCGGTCGATAGCTCAGTTGGTAGAGTGCTTGCATTCCATGCCGTGAGCTCGGGTTCGAATCCCGCCGAGAATGTCAGAAGTTATTTCCCGTTTCGGTGTTTATTTCAAACCCCAAAATAAAATACCGGCAAGGCTTACTCACCTTCACAAGAAATGAATACCAGCCTCCTCGGGAGCTGGGAAATCCCCACTTCAAATGAAGTGGTTGGCGTAGCCCCCTTACATGTAAAAATAAATAGGTTTCACTCGCCACATGCGAAACCCTTTGGGGGAACGCGGCAAGAAGTTACACTAGATGTGTAGCTTAGTTGCGTTTTTTTTTGCGTTGTCCACAAGCGTCACGTGTAATTATCGCCTTTGCATATTACTAGGGTTAATATTATACTCAAGTTAATATTATTATCACAATGCTCAAAAAATCTGACATCCTATCAACCAAATTTACATTATTTTCGACACCGCTTATCTTCAATAAATCATCCATTGTTTAAATTTGCAATGTTTACTCTCTCGGCGCCAATGGCAATAAATGTTTAGCAGCCGTCGGAGCCTTTTATTTTATATTTCCGCTGTGGACTTAACAAAGGCAAGTTATGCAGCTATTATCCTAGAAGTTCATTATAAGACACGAACAGGTGTCATAAAATCATACGCAGTCGATACCTTTGTTTACCTTTACTTTTTTTCTGACTTCCTACCCAGAAACTTTTTTCTTTGTTACTGGAGGCTTTGTTTAAAATTTTTGGAGGCCCATTCAAGTCGTTAAGGGCCCCATTCAGATCGTCGGGGGCCCCGAACGTTTGCTGTGAGAAACTTTTATTATCGGTGTCTTTGTCTGGGCAAAACGCAGCTTTTTGAGTCAAAAGTATTCAATATCAATTCCTACGACATTTTTTAGAATTCCTTTAAAGTCTTTCGGGGCCCATCCTGGCGCGGGGCCCTGGTTCGGTCGCACCGCTCGAACCGCCCTAGATCCGGGCCTGCGCACAATGCATTTTTATTTAATTGTTCTGGAGACAAATGTAATATCTGTACAACTTTTTTTCTAAGTACATAATGTACCGGTAAAAATATTTTCAAAAGGTGGACAAATACAACACAGAAGAAGCATCACACAGGCTTTAGAATCAATTTAAATGCGGATGTGCAAATGCAATTGTAGCCCTCAAAACATAATGCAATAGTATGAAAATGTGCCTAACAATTTACATGTGGCTATCCATCTACAGATAGTGGTTCTAGATATTGTGTGTTGGGCCTCTTGTATAAAAAAATGTGTGAACTCACCTCTATTATATAAATCGAAAAAATTTACGAAAAGTAAACCACTGTATAGGGGCCGTCCATAAATTACGTCATCGATTTTGGCCGATTTTCGACCCCCCCCACCCCCCCCTACAATCATCCTGTGGCCACGGCATTTAACCTATTGACAAATGCCATAAGTCAAAGACCAGAAGTCACAGAAGATGACGAGTGCGACCTTTATGCCAAGCTCTTGGCTAAAAGGTTACGGAGGCTTCCTGTACTCGAAAGGAATGCTTTAATGTCTGAAATGGATGTCCTATATTATAAATCAATTAACCAGAGATCATTTTTGCATGAAACTCCGTCACCTCAGTATTTCCATCCTTATTTTAGACCACCATCTGTAGGTCACTCCCTAAATTCTGAAATCATTGCACCTATTGTAAATCGCCCCCGACGCGCTCCAACTTCTTTTCCTGATATGCCACCAGTAACATCTTCATTTTCACCTTCTTTAGTTAAAAAAAATACAAAATTTCCCATGACCTTTACACCGTTACAGTCGTCCACTGAAACTATAGTTATGTACCCAACCGCGCAAAATTCTTCGAATTCATCTCCACATATTGATATATTATCAGACAAAATTATAGTGCCGGCAAACAAAAATATTATTAATGAAGCCTTCCTTAACGCTTATGAAGACTTCGATAAAAATAATATGGAATGATTTAAAGGATTATGTTGTGCTGGTTACACATTTTACTACTCTGGTAATTTACTCAATACAAAACACTGTTTTTATGGCCGGTAGAGGCTGTGTTGATCAGATTTTTACTCTACGACAAAAGACCCAAGTTTTATCATTATAAAAAAATCACAAGGCTTGAAAAGTAATTCATTCAATGTAAGTGTATAATATAATTTATTTGTGATTACTTAGCGTGGCATGCTTGTAAAAGGCCCTGGCCGTTTATTATGAAATAAAAAAAAAACTTTTTATGTAACTTTATAGTCTTATACAATTATGTAACTTGTAAATAAATAAAAATTTCTTAAAATGTTTTAGTGACTTTACCTTGATTTCATCCTTTAGAACTTTATTAATAGCTTTGCAGACTTCAGGTATGATTTTTGAAATGGCTTGGACGGATACTTTAAACAGGTTGTGTAGACTTTTGTAACTGTCACCAGATGCTAAATATCGCAAGGTTATTGCCAGACGATATTTTGCCGGTATAGCTTCTCTGAAGTCAGTATTTTTCTTGGAAATTATAGGGAAAATCTTGCTTAGTAACAAATCAAAATCAGCATACGTCATACGGCAAAAGTTATTAAACTGTCCAGATGGTTAATGAAGAAGTTCATTAAATTTTTCTTCAATAAATTCTCTACAACAAAAAACAACATCATTAGCATTTACTTATATTACACATTAAAAAGTATTATCAATATTTAGAAATAATTGTATAGCTCCTCAATGCACAAGTAAAATTATACAGCACATATGAATAAATAAAACTAAACACGATCTTCTTACTCAAATTTTAATTACATTGCGGAAAATCGATAAATTTGTCATAAAAAAACATACTTTGTACGGTTTCTATGAATTTTAATCATCCACCATCGTCTTCGCCGAATAATTCGTTTCTTTTTGGTCTCGTTTTCTTCGCTTTGTTTTTTTTTTAAATAGAAATAAGTCAATCCAAATGTTAAGCCAGCTAAAAGCTGGACGTCCGCCATGATTGCTTGTTCGAAACACACTGACGCACGCACAAGCGTGTGGATGACCCTGTTTGGTTTTCCAAGAGCTTGCAAGCGCTTGCAAGCCCTTGCCTCAAGGCGGTTGCCGCAAGCGTGTGGAAGCCCCATAAAAGTTAGTTCTGGCGCGTATTTTGCCATGGAAAGATCGAAATAACAGAAGTGCTTCCCTTAATCGGAAATATTTGTGAAACATTTTTTTTTTCATTTTAAGATTACATTTAAATAACCTCTGCTTGGAAACTGTGAAAATCCGATGAACAAAGTGATTCTTTAAAAGCAAGTGTATTTATTTCCATTTTGAAATTACTGTGTGAACAGGATATTAAATTTTAGGACTATTTTGAAAATTCGCCATCTTTTAAAGGAACATCCAAAACAGACAAAGGTAAGCAAGTTCTTGCTTATTGTAGTGGTTTTTTCAACCTAATTATTGTCTTATTTACAACAATTCAACAACAAAAATCAATTGATTACAAATTGACGTACACATTTTCAAATGCAACGTATTTTTAAAAATAAAAAAGTTAAAATTCTTAAAAAATCAGAGGTGAAGTACGTTTAACGAATTTTACTAAACAAGCGCTTGGCTTAGATTTTTAGGTAACAACTCGTTGGTGTACGCTACGTGAAGTGCTAAAGGGTGGACATCAAACTATTTTCCAAATTCATCCCCTCTCCCGGATTTTAGCTAGAGCCGCTGCTGCTCTGGATATTCCATTCATTCGCAATTTCGGATATTTGGTCCATCCATACCTTTCTCGGTCTTCCTCTGCCACGACATCCATCTATTCTACCAACATACACTTTCTTCGTCAGTCTTTCCTCATTCATTCTCTATGATCCATCTTAACAAACTTCTTTTAATCTTCACTTTCACACTTTCTCTTGCACCACATTCTTCTCTTACAAAATCATTCCTCACCCTGTCACTCCGTTTTTTCCCAATCATACTTCTTAGAAAGTCCATTTCAACAGTATGGACTTGGCTAATTTCACTTTCATTCACCGTCCAGGCTTCGCTTCCATACATCAAGGTGGGTAAAAGTATGCCACCGTGTACCGTCAATCGAGCATTTTTAGATATGCTTTGATTTTTGGCGATACAAGCTGTGGCACCCAGTACACACCTGCCTTTCATTACTCTTCTTTCAAGTTCACCTGTCATTCTTCCATCTTTTTCAAACTTACTTCCCAAGTATACAAACTCATTTACCACATCAACATTCATTCCGTTTATTCTAAATTCATAGTTTGTATTTTCTTCATTTCTTTCAAAAATCAAAACTTTCGTCTTACTTGCATTCAATTTTAAATAATTACCTAGCAGAGCTTCGTTCAATCTAGAGAGCATTGTTTGCAATTCTACTTGTCAAATATTTTGACATGGAAAAAATAAAGGCATTGCCATCTATATGCATTTCAGATAACCTTTTTTGTTAGCATTTAAGTGGTAGGTAACAACCAACAATTTATATTCCTAAGAGTTGGTATTACTGTAATTTTGTCTTTATTAAGTTTCATGCACTGTTTTTCTTACTTCCTACTTGTCTGTCAAAGTGAAACAACACAAAATTGTATTCCAAATTTATATCGTAAAAATCTAAATAAATCTCCGCTCAAAATAACCATCTGGAATTTACTTAAAACCAACACCTTCGAGAACCAGCCATACAAATCTCTTGACCTATCAAAAACTTCGCCAAGGTCCACCTCACGGATCAAATCTTCAACATGGTCCTTCGAGCCGGACATCTGCGTGAGTACACGTGAGAAGGAGCGCATCAGACATCGCATAAGCCATCAAGATCAATCTTGTCGGATGGATGATGGATGCGTAAATCCACGTTTCACCACAGCAGGAAGGAAGCCGTATTTTTCAAAAAGTACGTAAAAATTCGGATGCTGACCAACTCTAGGCGCGGCACAAGTCCGAGCAGCTGAGGCAGCACCCAACCACCATCTCAGGATATCCCGCACGCTAGGATATCCCGAACACACCAACGCCAGGATCCCGCACGCTAGGATTCTGGATTGCGGAGCTGATCGACTCAACGCACGGCACAAGTTCGTGTAACAGAGGCGCAGCACCCAACCGTCAGGATATCCCGCACGCTAGGATATCCCGAACACACCAACGCCAGGATCCCGCACGCTAGGATTCTGGATTGCGGAGCTGATCGACTCAACGCACGGCACAAGTTCGTGTAACAGAGGCGCAGCACCCAACCGTCAGGATATCCCGCACGCTAGGATATCCCGAACACACCAACGCCAGGATCCCGCACGCTAGGATTCTGGATTGCGGAGCTGATCGACTCAACGCACGGCACAAGTTCGTGTAACAGAGGCGCAGCACCCAACCGTCAGGATATCCCGCACGCTAGGATATCCCGAACACACCAACGCCAGGATCCCGCACGCTAGGATTCTGGATTGCGGAGCTGATCGACTCAACGCACGGCACAAGTTCGTGTAACAGAGGCGCAGCACCCAACCGTCAGGATATCCCGCACGCTAGGATATCCCGAACACAACAACGCCAGGATCCCGCACGCTAGGATTCTGGATTTCGGACGCTGATCACAAGGCACGACACAAGTCGTGCAACTGAGGAGCAACATCCACCATCTTCAAACAGATAAGTCAATTTAGATCACTTTAAAAATTACTTCATTTGCGGCATGGGTGCAAACCATGCCAGCACGTCTGAAGGTGTTTGACACCGAGCCAACTCAGGGTACCAGCGCGGACTACCAGGAAGGCATATTCCTGGAAGTGAAGCTGGAACAACTAAGAAATCTAGCACATAGATTTAATAATTTGTATGATCAAGATTGTGCGCAATTTGCTAATGATGAGCCATTAATTGCACGTGGGCAGAAGGTGGAGCACAAAATTATGACTTTAATAGCTACCTACGAAAGTTTATTAAAAAAAATGCAACCTATCAATTCTACAAGTGCTCCGCACAACCATGTGCAGAACATTC